>JANBXA010000616.1:8167500-8245000 GCA_030556225.1 Cricetiscus sungorus
ACCCAGAAAAGAAAGGTAAAGCATTTCAGAAACTAATTTTCTACGCATAGATCTGCTGCATCTATATCTAATCTAAATTTGGATTATGCAAAAATAATCACCTTTAGACATAGACCGAATGTCGATTCAAGACAGGCACTGGTAAAGAAGTTCAGAAACACAAAAGACGATCTTATCTAATGTGTACTGGGTTTCATTCTAGCCCGTGCGCAATGTTAAGCACTTACATAAGCTCTTTAATCGTCACAAAAGTCTAATGAGAAAAGTACTATTTCCATGAAAAAAAAATTAATATTAGAAAACGAAGTCAAGATGTCCAGATGCGAAATAACAGGGGAACAAGGCAAGCACAGCCTGCGGAATCCCACCCATCACCCTTGCTGGTGGGCGACAGGCCCTACCATGTAGAGGATGCACACTTCATGTTGGGCACTTCTGAACACATCGCATACAGATGAAGGTTTGCAGTCCTCCTGGGAGGGAGCTATTATGACTAAGCCAAGCTAAGGATAGGGTCACAGAAAAAGACTAAGTTGCCTGTAGTCACACATTATTAGTATAGTGCAGCAAGGACTACTCAAACAACCAAACCAAATGCAAAGACAGTAAATAGATGTTGAACACACCACATATAACTCTCTGAAAACATAGAAAAAGGGAGGTATCTGAGGTGCCCATTGGAACATGGCTACTGTAGATTTCTGTACTACTTTTCTGTACTTACTGTAGGGACTTTTATGTCTACTTTATGCCTGTTCTTTAGCTTACAAGTGGCAAGGGTTAGGGGATTCTATAATTAGAGTTTTAAGTGCACGTCCAAAAATTCTGGGGATCAAGTTTTTAAAACCTTGTGAGGTACTCTCTAACTGGGCTAGGTAAGTTACAGGGTCACTCCTCTACAAGGCATTCCTAGCCCCTAGTCCCTTCCTCATTCCTTCCTTCTACTCACAAGAGTAAAGAAGCTTCAAAAGGGCAAGCCTGGCCTTGTGCCAAAGCTCGCAAGCCAAGTGACCATGGACTGAACCCTCCGAAACCATGAAACAAAATACACCTCTCCTCCTTATTTCCGGAATGGTCGCAGTGACCAAAGGGAATGGACAAAAACACCACCATCATCTTAAATGTAGCTTAATTGAGAAACAGTCAATCTTCTAAGGGCCCGACACGCAAAAGGTAAGGATACACACTAACGGATGGAAGAATTACGAGAAAGGGGCATTTGTAACGTACACCTAAAGCTGAGGAACACTAAAGAAGGGGGGATGGAAAGAGGGTAAGAGTCAGATGACCGGAGAGTTTCCTACTAAGATTCTGCTTCTAGGAATGTCAGAAGCTACAGCCACAAAGTCTCACCAGCATGACTGCCTACACCCGAGCTGTACAACAACAGATATGCTAAAGTAGATGGGGACACCTCACGAGGACTCAGTCCTACACAAAGAACTCCTACAGGCAGCTACAGAAAGCTAGCATCAGCAGAGGTGGTTTCTTAAGGAAGAGCATACCAACTCAGCATACAGGGCTGAATGGCCAGCCCTGAAAACATACATACATATGACATATAGACTGAGCAGGTTATATTTAAATATATACATATACATATATACAGATATATGTATATACATATATATGTATATTATATATATTACAATCAATGATTAAAAAAAAGACCATGAATTTGAAAAAGAGCAAGAAGAGGCATACTGGAGTGTTTTGAGGGGGGAAGGGAAGGAAAAATTATATATTATAATCTCAAAAGTAACAGAAAAATATAAAAGGATAAAATAGGAAAAAAGTGAAAATATATGAGCACCAAAATCTAAGCCCAATTCAGTTCCCCACAGCTGCCCGGTCCAGTCAGAAATCCAGTATGCAGCCTGCATCCATTAGGACTTCCTGGTTTGTTCTTAAAAGCTGCTAACTGAATAAACACAAAGAGAAGTTATAATCCACAGGGCAAGAAACCCAGTTCGTAATGTGGCCCAACTCAGAGACAAGCAACAAAAAGTGAGGTATGCCATTATTCTTTTTCTCTTTCCCACATGAAACTTCAAGATGATCCCTCCCTTGACTGAGAGAACAAGTGCGCATATGCAGAGCTTGTGAGTTCATAGCTGAAATCATGCTCAACCGAGCACTGTTCACCTCCAGCTTCCTCTGATATCTACATGGGGACCTGAAGTGTTACCGAAGAGTGGAGAGTGAGAGTGAGCATGGGGGTGGGTGCAAGACACCTTAGTCAGTCAGCCCAGCACACACAGAGCACACACACATACACACACACACACACACACACACACACACACACACACACTCATTCTACACCAATGTCCAATACAATTTCTGCCAATGTTCAGGACAGCAAGGTTAAAACACGGCAGCTGAAAGAATCCATTCAGGTTTTATTCACAAATGTGATATCCCAAACACGCTGCCAGTGCTGTAACGTAATTCTCAATAAATCCACAACTGCAAATCTCTACAGTTTTAAACTTGAAATCTCTTTCATAAATTTTAGTGTGCCATTGCATTTACTATCTGACAAGAAGCAATGCACAAGCAGACTCCACCTCCTGCCGAAAGCAGGAGGAAGAAATAAGAAGAATGAAGGCCTGGGGTGCTGCTGGTGTTTAGAATGTGAGAAGTAATTACTTTAATGGCTATGGACTCCTCAGAAGTTTATTTCAAAGACGCGCTCACTCCCAACCCCATGTTCCGCATCACTGCTGTCAGTCATGTGCCATTTATTTCCAAAGTCTTCCCACCACAAGCCCTGCCACAACAGGAAAATTAGAGACATGACAGGATCACAGTGTTCCCATGTATGTCAAAGATAACATGTTTCTACATAGTCAATGGATGCGTTTGGTATCTTTGCTACCAACTCCTGGGAATTTAACTGCCGCCAAAAATCATTAAATTTTACAAACAGCTGTGTTCTAGGCCTACAGCATGCATCAATATCTCAGAAATACTGTCTATATAAGGATACATTTAACAAAAAAAAAAAATGAAATCATGGCATATTCAGCTGAGGAGAATGAAATAGGAACCCACAGAGCTTTTGCAGAAATAACTCATGAATAAAACATCTGCACAGTATGGCTGTTCAGAAAGAATCAATCATAATAAAGGTTTCCATGACATAGGATAATGTGCATGTGTTTAAACTTTTCTTTCTGACAAATGATTCAACACCACCAAACCCCTCCATATTCATTGAAAAGTTCCCGCCAGTCTTCAGGCTGACAGCTCCCTCTGCCTCTGCCTATGTGTGATAAAGGAAAGAGAACAAATGACATTGTCCTCTGAACACTCAGCACACACAGTATTAAACACCAGAGGGGAAAGAAAAACAAAAACTTAAATCTGCAGGAATAGCCATCACAGGAAGAAAGAAAGAAAGAAAGAAAGAAAGAAAGAAAGAAAGAAAGAAAGAAAGAAAGAAAGAGGAAGGAAGGAGGGAGAGAGAGAGAGAGAGAGAGAGAGAAAGGAAGGAAGAAAGAAAGGAAGAGAGAGAGAGAGAAAGAAAGAAAGAAAGAAAGAAAGAAAGAAAGAAAGGAAGGAGAGAGGGAGGGAAGGAAAGGGAGAGAGGGAAGGAGGGAGGGGAGGAAAGAGAGGGAGGGAGGGAGGAAGGGAAGGAAGGAGGGAGGAGAGGAAAGAGAGGGAGGGAGGGAGGGAAGGAGGGAGAGAGGGAGGAGAGGAAAGGGAGGGAGGGAGGGAGGGAGGGAGAGGGAGGGAGGGAGGAGAGAGGGAGGGAGAGAGAGAGAAAGGGAAGGAAAAGGAGGGAGGGAGGGAAGGAGGGAGGGGAGGAAAGAGAGGAAGGGAGGGAGGGAGGGAAGGAGGGAGGGGAGGAAAGAGAGGGAGGGAGGGAGGGAGGGAGGAAGGAGGGAGGGAGAGAGGGAAGGAGGGAGGAGAGGAAAGAGAGGGAGGGAGGGAGGGAAGGAAGGAGGGAGGTAGAAAGAAAGAAGGGTTTGCATACACAAGTCTCAAGTCCCTTGGCCATACTGTTCAGAGTCAACAATCTTCAAGACTACAGCATGTACAAATTCATTTTCACAGAAGGCTACTCAATACATCATTATTTACTTTCTGCTTAGGAAATTGACTTTGACTTAATGTGCAATAAAAACATATCTAATTGGAGATGATAAGACAGCAACTGGGCAGAGCAGTTACAAGCCCAGACTTCAGTCTGAAATAGTCCAAGGGAAGTAAAACTGCTACTTTCATCATTTTCGCTTTAAAAGACTCCATACTCCTGTGTACCCAGATTGAATTGGCTAGGAATTGTTTCCTTTAAGAATCGTGGGGGGGGAGGCAATTTATTTGATATTGTTTATCTAATTTCTGAAGATTTTGACATAGGGGACTATTTCATTTTCTTTTTGAGAGTAATTAGCTGCTGGCTTCATTTGACTTGCTAACTGCCTAGAGGAAGATGTTTATCTTTCAATTAACTTTGACAGAGGGCGAGCATGCAGCTCACCTGAAAGCTGAGCTTCCTTATTTGGTGAAGAGAGATGCAAAGATGCTGGAAGCCACCACTTTCTCCTGTCCCTGTGGGGATGGCATATGTTCCAGGAAGAGCATAGTCTTTCCACTGCCACTCAGAGAGGGGTCTATGTGAGGAAGTGACCCAGGCTGGGTTTTTGTTGGTCCTAAAATCTGTCCTGTTTATAGATTTAAAGACTGACGTGGGAGATTGATCAGTGCCACGAATGTCCTTCATGGACTCTGGACATCAATGTTACAACACATACAACCTGTTGGTCCTCAGGGGGCATTACTAGTACTCAATGAAGACTGGGCACTTCAAAATCATACCTAGTGAAAGGGTATCTATGTAACTACCCTCTTTGAAAACAGGCCAGCCTGGTCTACAGAGCTAGCTCCAGAACAGCCTCCAAAACAATACGGAGAAACCCCGTTTCTAAAAACCAAAAGCAAAAATCTCAAAACAAAACAAAAGCAGGCCACACTTTTCATCCACAGCTAAGGAACTCTAGGCTCAGGAAGATATCACAGGTAATATTCCTTTTCTTGCTGCTGTGATAAAAATGCCCCCAACAAAAGTAATTTGAAGGAAACACTTATTTTGTCTTACAAGGGTAGGGATGTTATAATGGAAAGAGCTGCTTGCATCCTTGTCAGGGAGCAAGGGGTCTTAAATGCCTATGCTTGGCTGGCTTTCTCCTTTGTATTCATGCTGGGGCCCTAGCCCATCTACTGAAGCCATCCGCTGGTTAAGGTGGGTCTTCCAAAGTCAACTATAGCCAGCTAGATAGTCCCTCACAGGTGTGCCTGGAGGCTCGTCTTCTAGGCAATTCCACAAACATTTGTTTGCCAATGTTTACCTACTTGCTGCAGATTCTGACAGAGGGAGATTGAGTTAACCATCATCACATGGACAGTAGTTCACAGGATGTCCAATACATTCCTTTCTACTGTCAGACAATACCCCTGTATTGAATGTTTACTAAAATGAGAGGTCTGAATGCCAATACTACAGTTCTCGGGAATTACCACGAAAAAGGACTTTCACATTTTGTTTCAATCTAAACAGCGCTCCAATGGCCACGACACTGATGGTCCTCAAGCTATCCATCAATCTGTTTTTTTTTTTATTGGTGATACAGATGATGAGGATAAAGTTATATCTGTCAATGACAGGAAGCTAAAATGCTCAAGAACAACAAAAAATTAAAGACCACAAGAGTTTAGGTGAATGAGCCAACGTGTATCAGATTCAATTTAATTTTTCATTCTGTGTTCAAGAAATTGAACACACAAGTGTAAGATTTGACCTAACAGCTATTTTTAAAAAAAGAAAATACATTGTGTTTTAGCTGCCTTCAAGCTAAATATGAGTCAACAGTATTACAGTTTTCCCCTAAAACTAAAGCAATCTGAAGTTACATTGACAAAAAAAAATGCCTAAAGCAAAAACATAAAACACAAGAAAACATAAGAGTTTTCTATTCTCTACAGATAGAACCATTCCAAGAATTGATGTGCTCAGTTCTGGGTAGCACATTTAAGAAGGTCATTGGCAAGCTGGAATACACAGGGAAGATGACAATGTCACATAGTTTCAAAATCAGATATGAAAAAAGGACAGCAAGCTGGTCACCCAGGAGAAAAACCTTTGCAAGAATAGGCGAGGGGCCTTGAGTTTACCTCGTGGTGGCTAACCTAAGAGCCAGGTACAGTCATGAGGAACAATAGAGCCTCATACTCAAGGTTCCCCTATACCTATCATCAACAACAGCTTAGTCATGCTATCTTCTAGTGCTCACTCGCCTCTAGGAAAATACTAAGATCAAATCCACCACTGTGGCTCGTATCTGCCATTTCTAGGTACCTAGCGAAAGCCACTATCGCCTCAGTTACATTGCTGCTCACAGACTACGCCCCACCCTCTGACCACAGCCCAATCATTCTTATACCCTACCTCCCAGTCTCCATATAGTCTCTCAAAGTTTGCCCCTCTCCAGAGGGCGTCCTATGGCGCCACTCCACACAACCTCTCTAGCAAAGTAACAAAGGCATCTATAAGGGTTGGTGAGAGAGTGGAGGATTAGCCGGGACTACTCTTGAGATGTTCTATCGTTTAAAGCAATACCTGAGCAAAGAGCAAAATCAGCCCCAGATTTACCTTGTTTTTTCCTCCAAAGAGAACACAGAACCTCCCATTCCTCTGCTGGACATTCCTTCAACTCTCTGGCTTTAGGGCAAGCCTACCTGCAGCAATGTCCCTCCTTGCTAGAAAAGCAAATGTGGCTTCTGTGTCCTATAGAAACCAGCCCTTCTTTATATAATATATATATACATATGTATTATTTTTTTCTTATTTTACATATTGATCGCAGTTCCCTCTCCCTCCCATGCCCCCTAACCCCCCTCCCACCCATCCCCACTCCACAGGGAGGACAATGTCCTCTAGGAGGGATCATCAAAATCTGTCATTTGAAGTAGGGACTAGGCTCTCCCTCCTGCCTCTAGGCTAAGGGAGAATCCCTCCACGGGGAATGTGCTCCCAAAGTCCTTCTGTGCACCAGGGATACACCCTGGTTTCTCTGTCAGAGGTCCCTTATACTGCCCAGGCCTTCTGAGACCCATGTTCAGGGGGTCTGAGTTGGTCCAATGCTGGTTTCCCAACTATCAGTCTGGGGGTCCATGAGCTCCCCCGTGTTCAGGTCAGCTGTCTCTGTGGGTTTCTGCAGCCTGGTCTTGACCCCATTTTATTATCACTCCTCCCTCTCTGCAATTGGATTCCAGTTCAGTTCAGTTCAGTGTTTACCTCTGGGTGTCTGCTTCTGTTTCCATCTGCTACTAGATAAGGGCTCTATGATGGCAGATAAGTTAGTCATCAATCTCATTATCAGGGAAGGGCATTTGTGGTAGCCTTTCCACTGTTGCTCAAATTGTTAGTTAGGGTCAGTCATATAGGTCTCTGACATTTCTCTAGAGTCAGTGTTCTCTTCAAACCTATATTAAGTCTCTCTCTCTCTCTCTCTCTCTCTCTCTCTCTCTCTCTCTCTCTCTCTCTCTCTCTCTCTCTCTCTCTCTCTCTCTCTCTCTCTCCTCTTGTCTATTTGTCCCCCAGCTCAATCTTCCTAGTCCCACATGTTCTCCTCTCCTCCCCTTCTCTTTCTCCTAACTCCCCACTTCCAATATGCTCAGGAGACTTTGTGCCTTTCCCCTCCTGTGAGGGACCTTGTATGAATCAATTAGGTTCCTCCTTGTATCCTAGTTTCTCTGGTGGTGTGAATTATAGGCTGGTGATCCTTTGCTCTATGTAGAAAATCCATATATGAGTACATACCATATTCCTCTTTTTGTGACTGGGTTACCTCATTCAGGATGGTTTCTTCAATTTCCAGCCATTTGCCTGTGATTTTCAAGATTTCATTGTTTTTTTCTGCAGAGTAGTATTCCATTGTGTAGATGTGCCACATCTTCTTTATCTATTCTTCAATTGAGGGGCATCTAGGTTGCTTCCAGGTTCTGGCTACCACAAATAGTGCTGCTATGAACATAAGTTGAACAGATGTCTTTGTTGCATGGATGTGGATCATTTGGGTATATGCCTAAGAGGGGGATTGCTGGGTACTATGTTAGACTGGTTCCCATTTTCCTGAGGAACCGCCATACTGATCTCCAAAATGGCAGTACAAGTTTGCACTCCCACCAGCAGTGGAGGAGTGTTCCCCTTTCTCCACATCCTCTCCAGCATAAGCTGTCATTGGTGTTTCTAATTTTTGCCATTCTGACAGGAGTAAGATGGTATCTCAAAGTTGTTTTGATTTGCATTTTTCTGATGGCTAAGGATGTTGAGCACTTTCTTAAGTGTCTTTCAGCCATCTTGGATTCGTCTATTGAGAATTCTCTCTTCAGTTCTGTATCCCACTTCTTAATAGGGTTATTTGGTGTTTTGTTGATTAGTTTGAGTTCTTTGTATATTTTGGAGATCAGACCTCTGTCAGATATAGGGTTTGTGAAGATCTGTTCCCAGTCTGTGGGCTGCCATTTGGTATTGTCCACTGTGTCCTGTGCTTGACAGAAGCTTCTAAGTTTGAGGAGGTCCCATTTATTAATTGTCAGTCTCGGTGTCTGTGCTACTTGTGGTATGTTCAGGAAGCATTCAACTGTACCAATTTGTTCAAGGCTACCTCCCACTTTCTCTTTTAAGAGGTTCAGTGTGGCTGGATTTATGTTGAGGTCTTTGATCCATTTGGACTTAAGTTTTGTGCATGGTGACAGACATGGGTCTATCTGCAGTCTTCTATACACCAACATCCATTTGTGCCAGCAACATTTGTTGAAGATGCTTTCCTCCTTCCATTGTATACTTTTAGCTCTTTTGTTAAAAATCAGGTGTTCTTGGGTTAATATCAGGAGTTTCAATTTGATTCCATTTGATACCTGTCTATTTTTGTGCCAATACCAAGCTGTTTTCAGTACTATAGCTCTGTAGTAGAGCTTGAAGTCAGGTATGGTGATGCCTCCAGAAGTTCCTTTATTATACAGGGGTGTTTTGGCTATCCTGGGTCTTTTGTTTTTCCATATAAAGTTGAGTATTATCCTTTCAAGGTCAGTGAAAAATTGTACTAGGATTTTAATGGGGATTGCATTGAATCTATAGATTGCTTTTGGCAAGATTGCCATTTATACTATGTTTATCCTATCTATCCAAGAGCATGGGAGATCTTTCCATTTTCTGGTATCCTCTTTAATTTTTGTCTTTAAAGGCACAAAGTTCTTATTATACAGGTCTTTCACTTGTTTGGTAAGCATTACCCCAAGATACTTTCTGTTGTTTATGGCTATTGTAAAGGGTGATGTTTCTCTGATTTCTTTCTCTGCCCCTTTATCATGTGTATATAGTAGGGGTACTGATTTTTTTTTTTTTAGTTAATCTTGTATCCTGCTAATTTGCTGATGGTGTTTATCAGCTTCAGGAGTTCCCTGGTAGAGTTTTTCAAGTCACTTATGTAAACTATCGTATCATCTGCAAATAGTGACAGTTTGACGTCTTCCTATCCAATTTGTATCCCCTTGATCTCCTTTTGTTGTCTTATTGCTTTAGCTAGGAGTTCAAGTACAATATTGAAGAGATATGGAGAGAGAGGGCAGCCTTGTCTTGTTCCTGATTTTAGAGAAGCCAGAACCGGCAGCTCAGGAATAAGCACCACTCACCATGGGCTGGGTCCTCCCCCCATTGATCACTCGTTGAGAAAATGACTTCCAGCTGGATCTTATGGAGGCATTTCCTCATCAAGGCTCCCTTCTCTCCGATGACTCTTAGCTTGTGTCAAGTTGACACATGAAACGAGCTAGGTACAGGACCATATAGTAAACATTTTAGGCTTTGTAGAACGTCCAAATCCTGTTGCAACTTCTCAGTTTAGCTGCTGCAGCAAAGAACAAGTAAGTTTGGCTATACCTGAATAAAATTCTATTTACAAAAGCAGCCAGTGGGCAGGGTTTGAGCTAAGACCTGTAGACTTCCACACTAGACAGTAATTTCCAGGCAGGCGAAGACAAGATTTATTTACCCTTAGTCTTCTGTCTATTGCTTAGACATGGTTGGTGTTAGTTACATGTAAACAGCTCTTGAGTTGATGTACTCTGAAGGAAACCCATCAGAATGAAATTCCTTGTCTGCAGTTCTGAATGTACTAAGTAGAAATTTTAGGAGAGAACGTTTGTGTTCATAAGAACGGCTGAATGGCCGTCCTAAAGGCTTTTATCTGATGTATATGGGCTAAATTAGCAGATATGAATCCATTCTGTAAAGTCTCAGTAAAACTGTGAGCTGCTTTAAGACTCAGAACTGACCAAAGCATGTACAGGCTACCTTCTGGTGCAGTGGTCTCCACTGGATTATTCACTAACATTTGGAAGGACCGTCTTGCAAGGACACAACAGGACAGCTTTTTGGCTAAGATGGGGCTGCACTAGGAGGACCGCCACGTCAAACAGCATTTGTCAACCCATCACCCATTTCAGGGGCCGTGGTGCATTCACTAAGTCCTCCCCTTAGATAAGAGTTTTCTACGGCATGACTTGTTTCATTTTGGAAAGCCCATCCCACTTAAAATGTCACTATGTTCCTTTTTTGAAGATAAAGAGGCTGAGGTTCAGAGATTAGTAGCCACATAGGACTTCGATTGTCCTCTTATCACAAGGTCGCAGCTTCCCCTAACCGTACCCCCCCCAAAAAAAAAAACAAGGGCAGCATCCAAGCTCTAAATAAAATTCCTAACGGGTTCCTGCAAAGTACTCCCAGAAAGGAAACTACAAAATATGGCACTTTGAGGTCAAAGTGAGGGCACACGTGGCCTCCAGCACAATGCAGAGAGTGGGTCTCTCCTCTCTCTCTGTATCTCTGTGTGTATGTCTCTCTCTGTCTCTCTGTCTCTCTATCTCTGTCTCTCTATCTCTGTCCCTCCCCCTGTCTGTCTCTTTCTCTCTCTCTGTCTCTCTGCCTCTCCCTGTCTGTCTCTTTCTCTCTGTCTCTGTCTCTCTGTCTCTCTGTCTCTGTCTCTCTCTCGTGTGTGTGTGTGTGTGTGTGTGTGTGTGTGTGTGTGTGTGTGTGTGTGTGTGTGTGTGAACACGGTCTCTAAGTCTCTAACTAAATGGGACTCAGTTGTCTGGAATGCCCTGCAGTCTGGAGAGCGGCAGCACAGGCAGACTGATGTCAAGACAGACAGGCCTCTATTCTGGGGATCCAATTCTTCCGTTGCTCAAGTCCTTTGTTCTACTCCAAACTGTCTACAGTCCCCTTCCCTTTGTCAAGAAAGCATATAGACTGTGGGTCTTTACTGGGACTTGGAGGATTCACTTTTCTTTCCTGTGTCGTCTCCAACCTCATAATAAATTTATAAATCCGTCTCCTATTAATCTTCCTACTGTCAGCTTATTGCATACACTCACACTAGTAAACCTCAGAAGGTGGAGGCAAAATTTTTCCTCTCCTTTACCAGTGTGGTTAGGATTAAAAGATAAACCCTCAAAAACTAATTTGTACCCAACTGTTTATAACAGTGTAATGGAATGACCTGGAAGTATTTGTCCTTAAACAGTCAATTTGAAGGAACTTTCAGGAATTTGTTTTATTTGGGTGTTTGGGATTTTATTGGGGGCGGGTGGGGGGGAGGCTGTTTTGATTTTGGTGGTTTGAAATAGTCTCATTTAGTCCAGCCTGTCCTGAAGCTTCCTATATCATAAAGAATGATCTTGAACTCCTGATCCTTCAGCCTCTACCCTCTGGAATGCTGGGTTACACCTGTACACCACTATGTCTGGCTTATTCAGTACTAGGAGGAATTGAACTCGTGGCTTTACACTTACTGAGTAAGCACTGAGCTGCATACCCTACAAAATAATTTTTAAAAACAACGTTCACTGCACTCATGCTAAATATAACTATGTAAATAGAAATAATTTATGAATATTTTGACCTTTGCAAAAAAAAAAAAAACTATTATCTCCATTATCTGTCAACCTGTATTTTCAGAGAAGCAAAACAGGCAGACAAAGTATTAGTCTGGTAATATAAAGTATTAAATCATGTAATTTGGGCCTCATTTGTTGGGGGAAAGGAAGTAGGTACAGCACAAAATAAATACTGCTCTATCTACTGTGCTTGCAAGATGGCTTGGTGGTTAAGGGCACCGGCTGTTCTTCCAGAGTCCCTCAAATCAACACCCAGCACCCACGGGGTGGCCCATGACCATCTGTAATGGGATCTGATGCCCTCTTCTGTCAAGCAGGTATATACGCAAATAGAGTATTCATACAAATAGAGTATTCATATATATAAATCAATCTTTAAAAAAAAATCCTGCTCTCTCTAGTTTTGAAGACAGAGTCCCTTTTTCCACACATAAATTCTTATATAATGCATAGACCAGTTTGTTTTTCAGCAGAAGGTCAAAATTAATCTGGTTCTGATGTCAGAGTAGGGGATTACAAGTGCTCATTACTGCCTTCAAATGATTATCTTTTTAACATTTTAATAATGAACATACTTGTTTAACAAAATCTAAACCAACATGATTTAGGACAATGTCTTACTATTTTCTCAGCCATTTTGTTCTATCCTGATTTCTGCTGCTGGTGTAAAATACTGTGCCTGGGGGCAGGAAGAAGGGAAACTCGCTAAAAGCACCTACTGCTCTTGCAAAGGCCCAAGCATTCAGTTCCCACCACCTACATTGTGTACATCAAAACCCTCTGCATCTCCAGCTCCAGATGGAACCACACAGGCCCTCTTCCGGCCTTTGTGGGAACCTTCATTTATGCCCACAAGCACATAGTCGCATGCATGTACACCTTACTAAAAATAAAACAGTATCCTCACCAAAGGCAACCGCGGGGAAGGTGATTTTGCTTGGTCACGCCACATGTACAGTCAAGGTAAAAAGAATACACATGGCCTTGCTTCCTTGCTCCCAGCTAGCTTTCCCTCCTCTTTCGCAGTTCAGGGCCCACCCCATGAAACGGTGCTACCCACCATGGCTCTGCTTTCCTACATCTATTAACGATAAAGATGACCTCCCACAGATAAGCCCACGGCCAAAGTGAAGACAAGCCCTCGTTAAGATGATCTTCCCTGAAGACTCTAAGTTCTGTCAAGTTGACAGCTAAAAGTAACCAGAACAAATGTACTGGCAAAATCCTTCTTTGTTACTGCACTCATGGACTGCTCAGTTATTTGTCTTCCTTGGTCTAGAACACAGCCCAGAATCAGGAAGAAAGCAGAACTCCTCTTAAACAGATACGGCAGACCAAGTATTCAAGCACGGTTGTTAAAAGAGGTCGCTCCGAGTGTGTATTATTTTACAGGGAGTTCTGCATTGCTGCTTGCCAGGTCAGAGCTTAGAATTCAAAGACAATGGAATATCTATCTGATGCTAAGATTGGCAGGCATGTCTTTCTATCCAGTCCTGTAATGGAACAACCATTCTGTCTGGGTGGAACTGTGACTTACAAGGATCGTCTCAGGCAGCTATGGAAATTACATAATAGCCCAGCCCTCCTCCCACATTAATTATGTGGCATGCCCAAGCCAGTAAGCACGTGGAAAGCCAAGCCCGTTAAGCATTGGAGATTGGTTCAGAAACTGTCGAATCATCTCTTCTCACGATTTCTGAACAAACACGATTCTCTTCTGACGACAAACTGTGAAGCATACATAGTGTGATGCAATATGAAAATACTACTAATGCTTAGCACCATCACACAGAACTACAGAAGGGGGAACCAACCCATGAACCCTTAAGAATGAAGCCAGAGCCTCGACTAGACCTCATCTGAGGCCACTGATTGCCTGGTGCTTTCCAGTTACCACACAATAAAATGCTCATCATCTAGATTAGGACAGCCTGTTTGTAGATCAATGCTAACCATGCAACCCATGTTTGCCGTGGAGAGTCCGTTTACATATATATGTATGTACATATATACACACACATGCGTGTGCAGTTTACAAATATACATACAGATGCACAGTTTACATATTTAGATATATACGTACAGGTACAATTACTAACGAAACTACCTTTCCTCTCTAAGCGTGTTCTAGTTTGAAAAATAAAATGGTCTGGATTGCTACACAATACTCGATATGAGGAAAGCTGGGAGGTTCAAGTCATTTAGAAGCAGTGAAAACATTCGCAATGACAAGTGAGACATTCTAACATACACTAATATTTACTATATTAAGGTAGGAAGAGAAATGGGGGTCATATTTACTTCCCTGTGTGGACAAGGTGAGCTTAAAGGATAGCTTGGGAGAACCGGCTCTTCTCCATCTGTGGGTTCCTGGTATCGAACTCAAGTCCTCAGAAATGACAACAAAAGCCTTTCCTGGCCAAGCCATTTCAAGGGCCCCCAAGTTTCCACAGCAGAGCATGATGACCAGCAAGCAGTCCCGTCTACAGCGATGGGGCTGGAGGGCGCTACAGCGAAGCTTCACTCGGTCCCTTCTAAAGAATCTCTTAAGCGGCAGGTCTCAACCTGTGGGTCGATGAAGCGCATGGGGGACCATGGCGGATTCCATGACAGGTGAGGGTGACCACGGTGGAGAACAAACATGCCAGGCAGACAGAGCTTAGTGAGAAGTTTTATTAGAAAGGGAAAGGGGGTGGGGTCCGTAAAGAGTCAGAGAGAGGATGGAAGGAGGAGACAGGAGAAGTCCTGTCTGCCCCAGGCAACAGCAGAAAGAGAAAAGGAGTGTAAGTGGGCAGGGTCCTTCTTTTAAAGGGTCCTTTGCACCTTCCTGAGGACTACACAATTGTGGAACCCTGGGCTAGCCATGGTGCTGCCTGAGTGCATTCTGCCAGGTGACAGGGGCAGGCCAGCGTCATGCCTGAAGCCTTATTGCCCCCTTAAGCAAACCTGTCTCTGAAAAGATTTGCATTTAACAGTAGCAAAACTGCAGTTCTGAAGTAGCAATAAAAATAATTTTATGGTCGGGGGGGTCCCCGCAACATGAGGAACTGTATAAAGGGGTCGCAGCATTAGGAAGGTCGAAAACCACTGGATTAAGGACTCACAACTAGCGAAAGAAATACACACGGCATTCTCTGGTCAATTGTATTCGAGAAAAAGAAAAAAATCTGTAATTCCTCGTTGAATTAAACCTCGACAGGATACAGTGCTCCTGGGAAACAAAACAAACATTACTTCGTTTTGTTCACTCAATACTTTTCCTGTTGCTGTGACAAAATAACCTCACACAAACCATTAAGGAGGAAAGGCGCTAGCTCGGCTTACAGTTTAAAGGCACATTCCGTCATGGTAGGTTAGTAAGGGTGAGGCACCTGTTCACTCTATCTTCAATCAGGAAGAGAGTGATGGATGCTCTCCTGGTGGTCGGATAACTTCCCCCTTTGTATACAGCCCAGGGCCCGGGTCAGGAAAGGGTGCCACTTGAGTTTCAAATCAAAAAAAGCGCTCTTAGGCAAGCCCAGAGGTTAACCTAGTCTAAATCTCATGGATGTGACTAGGATTGTCTCCTGCATGATTCTAGATCCCTTAAGTTGACAGTATCAACTGGTAACAGATGCCCAATGCTATGAAGTCAATAATCATTCTACTGACAAGTTGGAAAAATCTGTGTGAGGCTAAGGACTCAGTCAACAAAATGGTAGAAAATTTAGCGCCTTTTACTTAAAATGTGTTAAGGTAATGAATACATTCCAAAAAAAATTTTTCTAGAATATCTTTCAGTGTTAAGTAATCAAGTATGTACATGAAAAAAAAAATAAATTTTCTTTTCTTACTGTGTTACACAAGTGTGAGGACTGGAGTTTGTGTCCCAAGGACCTACACTGAAAAGCTGGGTATGGTGTGTGTGTGTGTGTGTGTGTGTGTGTGTGTGTGTGTGTGTGTGTGTGTAACCTAACATGGGATGCAGAGACAGGCAGATCCCCACACTCTGCAGACCAGCCACTGTAGCTGATGCTAAGCTCCAGGTTCAGCAAAAGATGAGATGGAGACATGAAACATCAAACTCTGACCTCCACAAGCACCCATACATACATGCACACACATACGCACACGTGCATGCAGATACTACATGCAGGTGTTAACTTTTAAATTTAAAAAGAAAGGCTGGCCACCCCTGATGACTAAAGTCAGATAACAGAAAACAATTCTATTGTGTGAGGAAAATAGCACTTTTGAAGGCTGTAAATCTGATTATACAGGACAGCAATAAAAAGCTGTGAAAACAGACAGCACACATGCACAGCAGCCAATTAGACCTACATAGAGCCCAGCACTGATCCAGAATCTCACAGGCTCGTACCCTGTAGCACTACAGGATGTACATTATCCCAGAGGTCACATCAACCATAATGACTTTACAAGGGACTTGAGAAATTGCAACCTTTGCTATATAAATTCTTAGCAAGCTAAGGGGGCTCTTTCATGCTGAAATATAAACATGTGCTCAAGAGAAATGGGACAGGGCATGTTCCACTGTCCCCAGGGGGTGTTCTCTTGACTCTGAGTAGAATAAAACAAAAGCTGCAGAGCTGCCCTAAAATAAATCTTGTTTACTGAAGAAAAAGGACTGGCATCTTCACTCCTACTTGGGCTGGCGGGGTCTGTAATTCAGCTAGTCCTCGGAGCTTTGCGGCGGCACTCTAAAAGCAATTTTGACAGGAATTCCACGTTGGGCATGTGAAATCCAGACACAGAAAATGAAAGGAGAATGTAGATTGTCTATGGCATCAGAGGCCCAAAGTTACCCTAGAACGGCCTTGGGAAGAATCCTGGGTGTGTACGATCCTGCATCAAGGGTTCCTGGGCTCCTATAGTAAAGAAGCAACTTCCCTTCTGTTTCTCCAAGACAGAACCACAGGACACATCTCACTGCTGACCACACTACTGCTAGGGAAAAGAGAAACCTCTGCTAAATTCAGATAGCATCACTCTGATTGAAAGGCAACAGCCAAGTTGCATTAGAATAGAGCAGGAGGTAGAAAGTCTCCGGCAGGGAGTTAGCACCATCCCCACCCTGCACTGGCACCATCACTCTACCTACCGTTTGCTTTTACTGACCCTTCAGATGCCTAGAGCTTGGATTTCAGGATATCAAAGTGTTTTGCTGAAATAGAACAGGGTTTACATGTCTAAGGCCCTTCATACCATTTACACGCTAATAGATTCAGTTGTCTGGATGAGGCTAACCCTCAAGGATTAGGAGGCTGTCATCTTGCTTCACAACTTTTCTAAATGTAAGAAACTAAGTTAGAATAGTGTTTTGTGAAAAAAAAACCACATTTCCCACTTTTTGTTGGTGGTTTTGTTTTTGTTATTTTGAGACAGGGTTTCTCTGTCTTGCTTTGGTTTTAGAACTAGCTCTGTAGACCATGCTGGCCTCGAACTCAGAGAGTTCCGCCTGCCTCTGCCTCCTGAGTGCTAGGATTAAAGGTGTGCACCACCAACACCCAGCAAATTTCCCAATTTTCAAGCATTGATATATACAAAAACAAGTTGGAATATCTGATACATTAAGTCCAAACAAATAGTATTTACATGCACAAGAATACATGACCATATATATTCAAAAGGATGAAGAGATGGATAATAAAATACCAACCCTAAGGTCGCAGAACAAAAAATGTATTGTGAAGCAATCACTAGTTCATGACCTTTCTTTAGTTATTTCAGAAGGGTTGTCATATGCATCTAACTCAAGCTCCATTCCATGCCCTGGGACAGATTATAGATATGGCCTCACTTAGATGGGGAAACAAACTCAGAGAAACTAAGTGACTTGATCACATAGCATATGTCCTGGTTACTCTTGAATCCTCTCTCGACCACTTTACCTTAAGCCAAATTAAGAATGGTAGGGAAGAGAATTAAACTCTAAACTCCCAGCTTAACAGCTGAAGAAGTCCCCTGAACACACAGTTACTGTCATTTTTAGAAACACACTGAATAGTACTATTACTTGTACCTATAAGGCACTGTCACAAAAAATATTCCAAAGTGTTTTGTGCACATTATTTCCTTGGGCCTTACACCATCTCAACGAAGAACACAGCACAGCACAATGTTCCCCCATTGGTATGTACGTGTCAGGTTGTGGGGCAGGGAAGAGTAGTGTTTTGAATGAGAATGTTCCCCCATAGTCTCAGGCATTGAATACTCAGTCTCTAGGGGTGACTGTTTGGCTGGGTTTAGGAAGTGTCACCTTCATGGAGGAAGGAATTTAAAGATTAAAAATTTAAAGATCCCTGTCTGTTGTCTCAACCCTGTTATTATGGACTCTAAATCTCTGGATCCACCAGCCCAAATAAAGTTTTTTATAAGTTGTCTTGAAATTGAAATGCATCAATTTCGATTTCAAGAGGTGCATCAATAGGGTTCATGTACACATGTGTGCAAGTAGCTGTGGGCGCCATGTACCAACATCAGGGGTTTTCCTCAATTATTCCCCACATTTGGTTCCGAGAGAGTCTCTCCCTTAAGCTAGAACTCACAAATTAGCTAGATTGCCAGGACTGCACGTCCCCAGGGTCCTTCTGTGTGCATTTTCCCAGTGGCGCTCTTAAGAGCCTCTTTTTCGTGTGGGTGCTGGAAAGCACACTTGACTCCTCCATGGTGTACAGAAAGGGTTTTACCCACTGAGCCATCTGCCCAGCTCAATTTTCCTCCCGTCTGAAAGGGAGAAACTGAGATGCCTAGATGCTAGGTCACAGTCCCGTGCCCAGGACTCTATGGAAGTTGATTACAAATAGACAATGACCAGATGTGAGATGGGCTGGCAGCCGTCAATCCTTTAAGATACTGACAAGGGCATGTCAGTGTCGGTATCCCCTGTCTGTCTTCTCTTTTCCACTCCCATCAGTGTTTACTACACGCTCAGGGCTATGCCAAATGCTCTGGAAAAGACAAAAAAGGAAAGCCGGTGCATTTGCTTCCTAGGAATTCAGAATTTAAGAGAACATTGACGATTTATATGCCCTCAAAATACCAGGAATGATGAAATGCGCGGAGATTCGAGCAAATTCATCAGAAGGGAAAGATCACTGGTGAAGAGAGACAGCAGAGTCAGAAATAGCTACCGGATGCCCTCATTTGCTAGGGACAATCCCAGTAGTCTGCGCCTGTTTTACTCCCCTCAGTGGCCCGCCTTACTCCCAAAGTGTCCCGATTTGTATGTTGAATTATATCATCAGCCTTGTGGACAGTGGTAGCACAGGGTTGGGTGAGGCACATTTTGACAGATGGAGATCTAAGCAGAGACTACAGAAGCAGAGATAACAGCCAAAGAGGGCTCCAGCACAGCAAGATGAACAAGGCAGGTAATCCACAAAGCTGGTTGCCACAGATTCTGCTTCCCACAACTCGTGGTTCTCAACCTCCCTCATGCCAAGACCCTCTAATACAGTTCCTCCTGTTGTGGTGATCCCCAACCATGAGATTATTTTCATTGCCACTTCATAATTGTAATTTTGCTATCATGAATCGTAATGTAAATATCTGATATGTGATACACGCACACAGGGTCACAACCCATAGGTTGACAACTGCTGCTTAGGTGAACGCTGCTAAATCCATGCAGTTGGTTTTTAAACCGTGGCCCAGAGAACATTAAAAGCACACGGGGACACACGGGGCAAAATAACTCACTGCCCCCACAAAATGGCCTCAGGGCACCAAGTCTGCAATTCCTTCTCTGAAAATTCTTTCCAGAATTTAAAAGCCATCCAAAGAGAAAAAAGCTTCTTACCCTATGCTCAAAAGACAGGTTAAAATGCAAACATTCATGGGGAAATTATGTTGGATTCATATTTATTAGGGCTTGTAACTTTTTTTCTCTCTCTCTCTCTCAGAGAATGTATGGTAAAGAGAACAGAGTGCAAGAATAGGGATGAGATTGGAGCTGGCTGAGGGTGGGGCTTAGCGCCCTTCAGTGGTAAAGGAAGAGCCTAGCGTGAGCCAGAACCTGGGTTCCATCACAGAAGGTGGGAGGAGGAGGCACGTGTAGGGACAGGGGAATGGCACAGCATGTGTACACACACACACACACACACACACACACACACACAGAACACACACACACACAAAACACACACACCCCACAACACACACACACCACAACACACACACACAGAGAACACACACACACACAAAACACACACACCCCACAACACACACACATACAGAACATACACACACATACAGAACACACACACAGAGAACAAACACACACAACACACACACACAATACACACACAACACACACATACAACACACACATATAACACACACACAACACACACACAATACACACAACACACTCACAACACACACAACACACACACATACAGAACACATACATACAACACACACAACACACATACAACACACACATACAACACACACATACAACACAACACACACAACACACACACAACACACACACACATACAGAACACACACAGAGAGAACACACACACATACACACATACACACACACACAAGGGGTGTGTTGGGGGGAAGCAGGGAATCCAAGAATCTGCCCAGCAGCCACACAAGGCAACCAAGCAGGGCTGAGTGAAGACAAGATACAAATCCAGACACATCCTTCTCCCTTCACCTGGGAGCCACAGGCGCAGCTGCTCTTGCCGGCGGATAAACAGTGGAAAGAAAGGAAGCACATGAAAGATAGACACCCTGTAAAACAGCCACAGAGAGATGCCGGAAACAAAGGCAGTGGGAAAGCAAACGCTGTGCAGAAAGAACCTCTACCCCTCGTGAGTCATAAGGAAACTTCATGCAGAGAGAAAAATTGTAGGGGGAATATGCTAATGTTCCCATACCCGGAGCTTGGGCTGTATTTTCAAGCGAGGGTGAAGAGGCCAGAAATGACATTTACTAACTTTCAAATCTGGTCTCAGGCCAAGAGGCCCAAAGAAGAATGAATGCAGAGGTAAATTCTCCTATAGTCCTTTGCATGTCATTACTGAAATGAAGGCAGGTTGTCATGACCATGTTGCATGTACACGAAAATTATTGTAGGGAGCAGAAATGAGAAAGTGACATTATTTTGGCAGGAGAAACTTGTACCTCTCGGTGAGAGCCTGAAAAGTTATGTATTATAAGAAACACATGTCAGCTATTGTGTTTTGGATATCCGCTAAAGCCCCTCTCTCGCTTCATCCTGGCTCATAAATCGCACCTGTGCAACCAAACGTGACCCCTCATTGGACGCCACTGTTTGTAACGTGGTTGGGGCACTTCAAACATGAAACCCAGAGTAGAACACACACAGGGAGCAGCTTTCTATGTCCACGCAAAGCAGAGCAGGACTCTGTGTGCTGTGACTCCCAACTCAGCAATCGGTATCGCCACAGTCCCTGGCGCTGGCTGCAAAACCGGAGCCTTCAGTATCTGCCTCGCTGTTCTGAGCCCACAGAAAATGGTAACCAAACAATTAAGCCAGCAAGAGCCATCCTTCACTTACGAACTAAACTTTTATTGACATAAAGGAACAATTAAAGCCTAACACACAGAACTAATGGGGCTGGAGCCATGACTCAGCAGGGACAGTTCCCAGCCCCCACCCGTCAGCCACAACTTAATCTCCTGTTCCTTTATTCTAGCTTATGGTTCAAGAGGAATGCAGTCCATTAAGCCCAGGAAAGTAATGGAAAATGCTGGGGAAGATAAGGACACAGGAAGAGAAAACAGGAAGTGGGGGAGAGTTTTACGACCACTCCTGTGACATACTTCCTCCAGCAAGACTCTGTCTGTATCCCCTAAACGTTCTAGAACCTTCCTAAGCAGAGCTACTAACTGGGGACTGAGTATTGACCACCTGAGACTATGGTGACACTTACTGTGACCACCAGTGACCTTTCATCACTTGTCTCCTGAAGACTCAAGGCCAGTTCCGGCTAGCCCTTCCTGGTTTTCTCCTTTCCTCCACAGGGGTTACACATCCCCTCCCCCGTTTCTCTTTCGGCTATAAACTTCCAGCCAGAGTTCAATGTTTTACAGCTATCTCTCAGCTCGGGTCCTGGAAGCAAGTCCTCACCTGGGGACATTTCTTGACAAATAGTCATAATTCATCAAAGCTAATAATGCTTCCCTCCTCTCCTTATTTCCTATTACTTCTGAGAAGAGTAACAGAGAGATCATAACCACCAAAGTTCTGGGGATTCATCTGTATTGATGGGCAGGAAACTGTGCTGAAGGAATTCAGTGACAGAAAATGGCCAACACACACATGCAGTTTAAACAAAAGACCTTTTGCAATAGTAGATTTTCCACAATTACTCCCAATTGTCAGTAGCTCTCCCACTGAAAAATGCTCAAAACCTTATTATAATTTAAAGATTTTGTGGCTCGGCTGAATTTGGTTTGGTCTGGCTGGAGTTTGCTTAGGTTTGTCTTGTGTCCCCACCTCAGGGACCAGAAGAGCTGTCACAGGGTTTCTCCACCGAGCAGTGTATACCCTCTGATCCATTTTCCTAATGACCAGGGTTACTTCAATCCTACCCATGAGGTCTCAATCCTGATGGCTCCCTAGACACTATTTCTAATGCAACTTCCCCCTGATGATTACTCACTGAGAACGATAGGTATTCTTGTCAACTGTAGTCTTTGTTAAAAGAACAATGGCTTTCAAATGTTCTATTTTAAAATACTAAAAAAATATAAAGAAGAAAAAAATCCACGCCTAGTCCACCCACAGATTAACACTATTAGAGGCCACGTCCACCACCCACCCATGACACAATTAAAGGGCACTGTAATTCCCTACCATTCTCATGTTCTACATTTACCCATTTTGTCTGGGGAATCTTTTATTTATTATTATTATTATTATTATTATTATTCATTTGTTTTCTCCTTTGCTATCTTGATATGCCATAGAGTTTCATTTTCTATCCACTTCTCTGCGAAGAGTCTCTAAATGAGGTTAAAATAGTTCCTTCAGAGGGCTGTCATTGGGGCTAAATGATTTAAAACTCGCCCTCGACCCTTGGAATAATGCTAGACGTCTTCTGTGTTCAGTTGATGCCAGCTCCCATCTCCACAGAAGCTGCCCTGTGAGCTTTCTGACATTCTGCCATCTTTCCTCAGCTTACCTGGCCACAGGAGCACACACCCAAGAGCTCCTCTGGTGTTGCCGATGCAGAAGGATGCATTTTATAAGGCCATCTTACAGATACCTTCCACAGGAAAACAATTGCTCGGAAGTTGTGGGAAATGGTGGTGTCTTCCCCTTCAGCTACATTTTCCGGTAAAATGATTTCTAATAGGTATGGAGATGCTCTCTGCCAGAGTTTCTGGAGGACTTCCACCCAAAGCACTGTCAGAGACACAAGGCCGGTCTGCATGGTGAAGAAAATGGCCTGGTGAGGGACAGGCAGGGGAGAGGGCACGGGTGGCTCAAACACATCCAGGGGCTGTGAGACAGAGAGCGGGGACAGAGGGCCTCTGATGTGGCACACACCCCAAGAGCAGGCTGCAAAGCGGTGCTGTCACTGTTACTACCTCTGCTTGCAGCAACCGTCTGTGTAAGCATCACAAATCAGGGCTCCCTATACAGCTGTGGAAATCCAAGCGCTGCCATCCATCAGTCCTTCCTTCGTGACACCCATCTGTCCCTTCGGTAACTATTCACCAAAGATTTGACACACTGTGTGCTGTGTGGAATGGTAGGACTACAATGCTGTACACCTCTAGACGCCACGCTGGCCTTTGTACAGCTCATAAACTCATGGGACAAGGAGTCAGAAAATGACTGTGGAAATGTGGATACAACTCAAAATGACTGCTGGAGACTCATCACGAGGAAGTGGCAGTCCAGAGTGTGTGGGTCAGCCAACCCGCAGCTTCCCTTCCCCTGCCCTGACCTCCGAGGGCTGCTCTCTCTCTCAGCCCTCACTAAACTGAACTCACTGAAATCTCCGAGGGGAAGACACCCCAGACAGTCCTTGAGCTGTGGCTCCCACAAGAAACTTTCACTTCTAACCACAGGGATCGTGTGCTTCCTCCGGCTGCGCTGTGTTCCGTGTTTCTGCTTTCCATCAGCCACTCTGCCAGGAACTGACAGAACCCACAACCAAAGAATCAAATACTGACTTCTTAAGTCAGAGGCAGACTCTACCATGTCGGGGGCGTGAGGGGGGGGTGCACACGTGCACACACACACACACACACACACACACACACACACACACACACCCCCAAAACGACAACAAAGCAGCAACAAAACCCCACCTGAACATTAAAATTAAAGGACTGTGCATGAATAGAGCGCACGTTTAACTAGACTGAATAGGCAATGTTCAGTGTAGCTACTTCTTAGGCATGCTTTGGGTGGCGTTTTCACTTGGTAGTTTAGATATGGTATGTTTGTGTGTGGATATATGCCACACACATGAAAACTGCCTGTGGAGGTCAGGAGAGGGCGCCACATTCTCCTACAGCTGGCGTTATAGGCAGTTGCAAGCTACCCACTGGGATCTAACTGGGCTCCTCTGGAGGAGCAGGAAGTGCCCTTAACCACTGGGCCATGGCTCCAGCCAGAATGTTGACTGGCAATTATGCCAATTTTCAGTGTTTACGTAAATAACACTTTCACAAGGTTTCTGGCAATGGAGACAGCGTCTGCACTCTGCTACTGGGCAGGAAGATACAGATAGTGCAACCTGTAGACGTGAGGAACATACGGTGTTTCTAATGCCAACTGTTTAAGAAGTCATTATGTCCCAGGAGCAGTCAACAAGGAGCATGCAGAAATCTCAGAGCTATGTTTGCACAGCCCTAAAAGAATGTTTGTTTGTGTTTGTTTGTCTGTTTTTACCTTCTCCCATGCCGCAACTTTAAAATTGGTTTTTAAATTAATTAGCAGCATTTGTAGAGAACATTTGTTACAGGGTTTTAATAATTGTTCCTTCCTGCCACCCCTAAGATAACACTGGTGACTTAATCACCGTGAAGTTGGCAAGGAGATTGGGGTGGTATCCTTGTTTTATAAACATGGAATCTTGAACTTAAATATTAAATTAAGTTTACATGAAATTTAATCAAGACCAAGCAACGAATCTAAAGTTAGTGAAATGCCTGTCCTATCACCACGCTAACACCCTGACACCCATGGGACTTTGACTTTCCCATCTGCTCAAGAATACTAGAGCCTCAGGAGTGGCCACCAATATGCACCAGCCATGCTGAGCAGAGCCCCAATTGCTGCTGCTGTAGGCAAAGGCACCGGTTCTCTTACTCCAGTGTCTTCTGCGGTTTCTATTTTAAAGGATTCCAAGTGCTTCAAAAATGTGAATGATTTCCCACCTTTATTCTCCGATTCTCAATGAAACATAGAAAATGAAACTCCTCCTGGACTCGAATCCTAAGTTCCCCCTAAAACATCAGAAACATGGTGTCTGTAGAGACATGAAAATTGTCACCAATTACAAGATCACCATCATAAGGACATAAGGTCTTGTCAGTAACCCTGTGCTGAAAAGTCAACCTCGGGGTGAGATGGGAATGCTCACCCAGCCCAGGCTGGGAAACCCAACAGGAAGCCTGCAGCGTGCATAGGAAAGGTCAGAGGTTATAGTTAGCATGGCTCTTGATAAACAGTGAAAAAAGGTTTCCAACAGGGAAATAGATTTTAAGACTATTATCCTCTCACTCTGGTTTATAAAACGGTATTCATCTATTTCCCAGTTCCTTCCATCATAAATATTAAAATGAGGCAGTTGCATTAGAAGTCAAACTTTCTGAAAACAGCAGATAAAAATGTAAGAATTAAATTACTTTTTGTTACTATAAAAAAGAAAATGCCATCAAGGATGGAGTGGGTCTATTTATTTAGTTTTAAGTCTCCCATCATTTCTATTTCATGTTATCTTACCAGACTCTGCCTCCTCGTCCTAAGCTGTCTAAAGGAAAGTAGAATGGACTTCCTTCCTTATCAAAGATGGTGGTCCTCAAGGTGGTCAGAGCGTTGAAGGAAACAAGTGAAAGACAAGATCTAAATTAGGAGTACAATGACCAAAAAACTGTCTTTCTGACATTCTTCCAAGCCATGGCTTTGTGAACTCTGCATATGATGAAGACCCTAACCCAGCGGTTCTCAACTTTCCTAATGCTGCGACCCTTTAACACTGTTCCTCATGTCGTGGTGGCGCCGACCATACAATCATTCTCATTGCTACTTCATAACCGCTGCAATCTTGCTACTGTTATGAATCGTATTGTAAATATCTGTGTTTTTGCATGATCTTGGGCAACCCCTGTAAAAGGGTCATTCAACCCCCAAAGAGGTATGGGCCCACAAGTTGAGAATGGATGCTGTGATCTCACACTTCTTTTTAAGCAGATAACCAACCACGGTATGACAGATAAAATAATGGCGTTGTGCCTAATGAATATCTGGTCAAAGAAATGAATGATCCAAGAGAATGAATGAATGTCACAAGACACAACATGAATGTCTGTTCTGCCAACAGAGGCTTGTGGGTCAGCCTGGGCCCACAGGGGGCAGCAACTTGGTCATACCATCAACTGTGATCCATCCTAGTTACCACACTATTAACATCACTCAACTGTGAAAGCAAAATGCTAAACACATCTTGGCTCTACCATCCATGGGCCATTCCCAGGGGAGCCATCACCGAACCCAAGAACCTGTTCCTCAGTGTTTGCCTACCTTTTCCCATCTTTAATTCTTTCAATGGCTTTTTCCTCTGCCATTGAAACAGAGTCATAGTTAAGGCTGTCTCCTGTCCCTTTCACTGACAATGTCTCACTGGAGCAGCATCAGGGGTCACTTTACACATGATGACTCCAAAGTTTTCCCTCTCTTGGCCTAGAGATGTGGTTCCAGGGACAGCCCCACACTCTGTACCACCTGGATGGATAAGGTTACCTTTACCTCAAATGCAGCAAGACGATATCACAGCCATCATCTTCCTATGAGTGCCGAATGGATCCAACCTCCGGCCTCTCTGTTCCCAGGCACAAAAGCTAAAAACCCCGCTTCAGTTCCCTCATCTGCCGGTAGGGCACCAAGGATGCAGAGCTCTGATCCTATCTGCCATTCTGTTATAAACGATCTCCATTATTTGGTTTTGTTCATTTTCTTTTGTTTATTGTTTTTATCTTTTTAGTCTCATTCTAACTTTTTGTCATTGGAATTTTAATTACCACCCAGCTTAATATGAACTATTTGCATATACATCTTACATCTTGCTTCCTGTCCTTAGCCATGCCATTCCCTCTGCCTTGTACTCCTTTCCACAATTTCCATGAATTATCCCCTTGCCCATCTATAGGAATATATTTCAGATAGGATGTTCTGCACATGAAACAGTTCCCAGTTTCCCCAAACATGGTATGTGGTGGAATCCACAGGGTCTGAGCTGTTTTCTCTCCCACAGCTACACTTCCCCACATTCTATGAAGATGCATAATACACTTGTCACGCTGCCTCCTGCTGGCCTAAAGGCTCTGTGAAGGTGAGAACCATACATCCTTTTCGTTTTCTTTGTAGAAGCTTTGCATACAGTCAGAATATAATATTTGTGTATGTTTACATATATGGGCTTATTCACCCGCATTTATTTCCAAGACGATTTGCAGTCTTCCAATGAATACTTGTTAAGACGATTGAGGAGACCTGTTGCTTCTGTTTCCATGGTAACCAGCTACATTCTCCCAGTACTGACTGAAGTAACCCTTCAATAATGTTGCTAGTTACATATTCGTTTACATACAATGTAAATGAAGCGTTAGTTTCTAATCGTTCTCTCAATTCCTCCTGTCTACACCTTCTATACTGGGAAGCTGATGCCTCATCTCTGGTCGCTACCCACCAGGCACACTGACTGCTCCCAACTGTAATGCATGTTGCCAATGCAGAGCATCATATATACCTTTATATTAGTTAAGAAACAAAAAGAAACAAGTCAGACATGGGGTATAGACTTCTAACCCCGTTTCTCAGGCAGCTGTGCCGAACAGTTTGCCAACCAGCCTAGGAAACCAGAATAAAAATTAAAATATTAATCTATTTTTAACACATGTACTACTTAACATATTAAAATACCATCTGAACAAGTAATCAATATGAAAAATTAATGAAATAATTTTAATTCTTTTTTTCTTATTAGTCTTGGAATGCAATGTGTATTTTAGGGAGACCATTAACTGTATTTCAATCTTTGCCATGGGTGCTAGTAGACCATGCTTTAAAATCTAGACAATTTTCCCTAGACTGAGAGCTCATTTTTAGAAGCAAAAAAAAAAATCCTTTCTTCTTGGTCCATAATTATTCATACCTATAATCAAATACAGCAAAGTTCATCATCAGACAAACTCAGAAAACTTCAAAGCAGATAGATAAGAGAATTGGGATAAGAAAGGAGACCCGAGGTAAGAAGAAAATGTAAGTTAGAGAATTCTAGCCCACTGGGTTCCATGAGTCACCAAGTCATACAGAGGGATGCTCTGCATTCATCCCACACCTCCACACCAGGAACCTCATGCGTCTATACATCCTACAAAGGAGCCTTCCTAGTGTGCAGAGAAGCAAAGCCTGCCTCATTAAATATTGATTTCATTCACATTTCCCTTGGGCCATGCATTACAGGGGAGGAGAGAGACATTCCCCACTTTGGCTTTACAAATGAAGAAACTGGAATCTAGGCAGAGTGAGGAACTACACTGAGATTCTGTGCTCATTGCAGACGAAGCCAGAACCCAAGGTCTGCGAGTCCTGCTGATCCTTTGCCCTCACCTTCAATGCACAACAACTCACGTTTCAACCAGGCCTTTCTCATAGCATGGTAGTTACAGCTTGTGAGAACTACTCTAAAGGAATTCATCTAGGTAAAAATACTGTGCACTTCCATAGGGTCCAGGCCACAAGAATTTCCTACATGATAAATGTTTGTTTCTTTAACTGCGGGGTTAGCATTCCATCCTGCTTCCTGAACCAAAGCTGAACATGGAAGAAAGATGGCATCTGTCTCCTAAACAACACATCCCTGCTGCCATGGTTAACAGGGAGGCTGACTGTGCCAGCAGGTTACACCAACTTTAAAAAAATCTTCTCACAATAAAAAGCAACATAAAAACACTGGCAAATAGAATGAGCCACTATTTTCCATGGGATAACAATGGAAAAGTAACAGTATTCTTTATCTTTGGAAATTTTGTATCAATTTTCTGAACGTGGTATAAAGGCTGGCATTTTAATGACACCTTTGTAGCAATATCCTGCTGTGTTTTGCTACCTTGTGAATTGAGTTAGTTTATCTCTGAGTGGGAAAAACACACACACACTTTCTCCTCTGCAGTCCCCTAAATCGTGAGTCTAGTGGGTCTTATTTATTCAAAACCTTTGAATTCCACTCTTCACGCTTGTACCTCCCCTCAGTGGGATGTTAGTGGAGGAGGGTTTGCAGCTTGGAATTCAGGCCCTCCAGTTAGAGAACAAAGTCTCAAACTGCCTGTCCTTCAGGACACAATGAAACAGCCAGCTGTTTGCTTAGACATTTGTCTGAGCAGTGCTTTATCGGGCTATTATTAGTTTTAATGCTGTAATTAGATGCGCAAATGTACCCTGAGGTATGTTTGGATGGGAACATCATACAAATCGGAATTGACAACAATGAACACAGCTGCATTTCTGCCAATGATTAGGCATTTAAATAAGTGCTCGTGGTGTGTTTGCTGGAATAAGAGATCCCACAGAGAAGGAGAGGTTAGCAGTGACGTGAGGCTACCAACCGGCCATCAAAAATATCACAAAAACAAAAGGGATGGAAAGCTAACCAGATTCTACTTGGAAACTGGATACTAACTTCCCTTGCAGCATCTCTAAACAATGCGTCCTTCCCCTTTATCACTACACCTCCTCTTCATTTTCTGTGAATTACCTACACATGTGCATTTGAAATGCATGTATGGTGCACTTCCTTCCCGATGGACCACATGCTCTGTGATACCCACTAGGGACAGTTTGTGTCAATATGACTTTGGTCCATCTGAAATTTTCATGAGGTGTTTAGAGCCTCTTGACACAAAGGTCAGTACTCCCACTGCACCAGTGGGACCAGAGACTGGAGTAAGCTAAGTGACTTGTCACCTGCTTAAGATTTATTAGCCTGGACTCACAATAAACACAAAATAAAAAAATTTAGCAGGCAGCTAGCTGTACATTTCACCAAACTGCTTACTTCACGAGAGTGCCCAGCCTAAGGTGGTTAGTACACGTTCTTTCTCCTCCTGCAACACTGAGATAATCACAAGAGTGGAAAATAGATTCAACTCTTTTGAAATTTCACTATACTCCCATGGAGCATCACCACAAAATCTTGTATCTACTTCTGCCCTCTAAGACCACTCCCCCTTTCCTGCAGCTCCGTAAATCCTACGGATCATTAGATGATCTCTTCTGGGGTTCACTTCCTGCCCCCAAGACTTGACTTGACCTCAAAGGTCCCAAGCTGTCTCCCCCCCCCCCACCCTCCACCCCAGGAGCTCTGGCTCCAGTACTTCCAAATCCTAAAAATATAAATACAAAGACATTAACACATTGAGTCAACATTGCATCTATTTCTGGAGGCTGGGAAGACCCTGCACTGTGGAATGTCTGACACGTTTCTTTGAGAACTCTCTGGCAAGGCTGAAAGGCCTCCTGATGGTGACATTGCCAAATTATGAATTTGTGCCAACCTACTGTCTTCCTCTCGGGCCAGGATCTAGTCCTTTCACTGTCTGAGGGACACCACTTTAAACATGCATTCTCTCTATGCACACAGGTGTAGAATGAAAATGTGGCTGTGTGAGTTTTTGGGTGTGTATCAGTTTTCACAACGTTCGTCATATCATACCAAAGCAAAAGCAAATGTAAAGAAAATGAGCTATGTTTCCAGCAGGAATAGTTAAGTGAGAATTTATCATCTACTTAAGAGTAAATAGTTCTAGGTTATAAAGCATTAAAAGCATGACGGGGACTTTGTAACCTGGGAAGGTCCTCAGCTGGACAATCGGATTCAGCTTCACTTCATGCTGTGTCTCCGTAAATCTACGACGCACTAGCTTTGACTGCCACTGATTGGCCCTTGTCGCTAACCATTATGTCAGGTACAACCTAAAACCAGTTTCTACTTCACCTCCGTGCTGAGGGGGGTTTACCACCATTAGAACTACATTAAACTATATTCTACCCTGGATATAGCCAAACTGTCAAAAGCTACTCATCAACTGCCAACATTCGTTGTCAGCAAACAAGGACTCGTGAACACAGTCTTCACTGGCCTCTTCGCTTGTACTTGTGCCCTGCCCAAGAAGAATTAGTGAGTACTCCAGCTTTCACCCTGCCATGAAGGCTGTTTTAAATTCGTTTCCTCTTTTAGGGGGACTGACGCTGAGTTCCCAAGTAAATCACACTTGGAAGCTTATCATTACTTATGAGTGCCCGGCCTTAGCTTGGCTTGTTTCTAGTCAGCTTTTCCTAATGTAAATCATCCTATGGGCTTTTCCTGTTCTCTTCTGTAAATCTTACTCTTACTGCATGGATTGCTGTGTGTGTAGCTGGATAGCTGGCACCTGGCATCCCCCTCTCCTTGTTCTCTTCCTCCCTTTTCCTTTCTCATTTCTCCTATTTATCCTCAGAGACTGCCAGCCCCGCCCATCCTCGCTCCCGCCTGACTGTCGGCCCTTTGGCTCTTTATTAGGACCATCAGGTGTTTCAGACAGGCAAAGTGTCACGGCTTCACAGAGTTAAACAAACGCAGCATAAATAAATGCAACATGTCTTTACATCATTAAGCAAATGTTCCACAGCATAATATTCTACCTCAGCCAGCCATTAAAAGATAGGCAATGAAAAAAAGAAAAAAAGAAACTGAGCAAAGACACAAGAGAAGCAGGAACAAGGATGCAAAGAAAGCGCCTGGTTTTCGTGTCATTTTTTCCATCCAGAACCATCCATTCTCTCCTTTATACCTTCATGGGATGTCCCAGAATCACCCTCATACTGTGCTCTCAATTGATTTCAGTTGTCTGTATTTTGGAATAAAGATCTTTAAGTGGGAAATACTTGCTTGCCTGCTATTTAGAATTTTGTTTATTAATCTAAGTCATCAGATCCCAGAGCAGTTAAAAACATAACACACCAGAAGGGCTTCTTTGTGTATAAATCTAAGAGCCTTTGAGTTAGTGATCCAGAGAGCCTATCTGTACTCATAACTATAAGCTTATTCAACATGTTTTCTCAACCAGAGCATTTGACCTCAGCATAGGGTTGAGAAACGAAAGCTAGGGGATAAAATCCCAGGGATTTGCCTCAGGCTTCTGTTCACTCCACCTGGCAAAGGCAGATTCTACACGGTCACAAGGGCGTCTTCCTCCTTGGAATTAGCTCAATTGCCAGAAATGCGCATTTTATCTTAGATGATCCAGTATTGACCTTTAAAAATATGATCAGTCAATAATGTAGCATGACTCTGTATTCCCTGCCAATCAATACACACGCCCTGAAGTGCCCAGCCAAACTTTACTATGCACCAGGCAACCTGACTGGCCTTACCCTCAAATCCCAACAAATATGTTACAAGAAACAGCCACAAACAGCACACACATACACACACACACACACAGAGAGAGAGAGAGAGAGAGAGAGAGAGAGAGAGAGAGAGAGAGAGAGAGAGAGAGAGAACACTTATTTGTAAAATAGTTCTAAGATGAAAAAACAGATTCTGAACATTTGAAGTTATAAGTAATCTTAACAAAAACCCAGATCACACGAGTGTTGTATTTTAGGTCAGAGTTATTTTTTATTCTTTAAAGCGATCCCAGGCACAACCCTTGAACGTAGCATTGGACTTGTTGAAATACCACGCTTACCTTCAGACAGCTGAGGACCAAATTTAGACAAAAGGAAACTACTCCTTTCATTTTTTTTTAACAAGTCAAATATTACAAGGAGCAGCCACAAAAACAGATTCTAAAAAGTGACTCTTCCATTACCAGCATACAAAATAAAAATAAAAAAATAAAAGAAGTGTGTCCAGCAGGGTAAAAGGCAGTCGGGCTAGCTGCAGCACCAAGAAGAATGCATCTCTAACAGTAGAGGCCAGTTCTGCATAGCGGGCTCTCTAAGGTAACTCCAGTGCTCTGCCCCCCACGCCCAGGCCTTCCTAATGTCAGAGCCCAGGGATTCAGATACTCACATGCAGGCTGAGCTATAATCCATACATGTTCATGGCATGCATAGCCTTGGTCCATGTTCTCTCATAGTTAGGTGAATTGTGTTATTCTCATCTATCTGTAATTCCCCTAACTAGGAGAGAGCATGGACCAAGGCCAATCCTCCCACGACTCGCCATTGCAAATGCTCTCGAGGGAAGAAGTCACAATTTCAGTCACAAAACCATTTCCGACAAAGAATCCTCTGAAAAGCAACATAGACCTGCCTTCAAGGGACTGCTGTGACTTCTCAGCTAACATTCCCAAGAATCCTGAGTCTAAAGCAGGAGGTGGCAGCACAGGCCTGTAACCCCAGCACTCAGGCAGGCAGAAGCAGGTGGGTCTTTGAGTTCAAGGTCAGTCTGGGCTTAAGAGTAAGACCCAGGACAACCAGAGCTACACAGAGAAACCCTGTCTCTCACACACACTCTTCATACACAGGAAAGGGGGCTCGGGGCACAGGGCAGCGAAGGAGGGAGGGAGGGAGGGACGGAAGGAGGGAGGGAGGCTGAACCCCAGCTCTCTAGCACTTGCTACCTGAGTAGGCGTGGGCATCTCACCCACTTCCTCCCCAGAGTTTTCTTGGCTGTGGAACAGACACCAACTTAATTCACACAAGCTCCTGCAAGGGAGCTCGGCAGGGCCCTCAGAATATGCTCAGGCGAGGCAAGCAGGTAGTTAGGTCTGTGTGAGCATAACCTACGCCACAGTACTGGAAAGCTTGGCCAAACATTTCTCTGGGAATTTTAACCATTTTAGGGTTTTGGCTAAGACTGACAGATTTAAATGAAATACCCAGAAATTTGAAGGTTTCGGTAAAACACAGACGAACACACACCCACCCAAATAAGAGGGATTTCTATTTCCATTCTGATGCTCTCTCCTAATGCCCAGCTTGGTGCCCTACCTCACAAAGGTTTTAAAGTCCACAAGCCACCAAGCATCGACAGCACACCCCACGCTTTTCCTTTTGAGCCACCCGCCAGTTCCCAGATCATAAAATAGAGACCTAATATTAGTCATGGCTGCATGGCCTAGCTTAGGCACGTTTCTGGCTAGCTCTTTTAACTTAAAGTACCCTGCCTGTATTTATCTACCTTTCTTTTCCCCTTCTGTGTATCTAACTTTCACTGCTCCTTGTGTCTGCTGGCTGGAAGCCCCAGGACGTCTCCCTCATTCTTTCCTCTGGAGCCTAGAGGTCTCCTCCTATTTATTCTCTGTGCCTGCTAGCCGCCCCCCCCAATCCATCTTCTGCCTATAGCTATTGGCCATTCAGCTTTTTATTAGACCAATCATGTGCCTTAGACAAGATGAAACAGATGCGACACATCTTTACATAATTAAGCACTCATCCTTACATCATCAAACAAATGCAGCACAAACAAAAGTAGCACACTTTCACACAGTTAAAGTAATAATCCACAGCATAAACAAATGTAACACATCTTTGCCTAGTTAATAATATTCTACATCTCCCTCTTGCTCTCTCATGCTCTCGCTCTCTCATTAATACACATCCTATTAATCTCATGTCTCAGGAAAACTGTAATGCAGTATCTGTTATTATTTTATTATTTGTAATCATCATTACTATAGAATATACATTATAGCATCATTCTTCTCACCCTTCTTAGAGCAAAAGAAATGTGATCCTCCGTAAAATGTTCCCAGTACGGTTTGTGTGTCAGACAAGCATGTTCATTAAACCACCAGAATAACACCTGAAGCCATTCCCACTGAGTATGTTAATTTTTCCATTTTTTCCAATCTAGAAAATCCACAGGGGAAAAAAGAAGATTTACAACTTTGAAATGAATTGTTTTTCATCTTGTGTATGTACTTTGGGGAGATGTACGCAATGCGTGTAGATTACAGCAAAACTCACAGTAGTCATGACCCAGGATTGGTCCACTTTCTACTGTCTTGCTGTTTCTGGTTTGGGGGAGGAGAAGATTGCTTACTTTTTGAGACATAGTCTCATATAGGCAATGTTTGCCTTGAACTTACTAGGTAGCCAAACCTGGCCTCTACCTCATAAACGCTGGGGTTATAAGTATACCACCCCATACCCAACACCTACAGGATTTCTCAAATAGATGCTTTCCACCTGAAAACAAACCCCTCTTTCTGTGTACTGCAATAGAATAAAGAAACAGCATGTCTCTTAGGTATGAAATTGTCCACAATCTCTTTTCATGTTTCTCTTTAGCAGAAGGTCAAGGTGATCTGCAAACCTAGTAATTTTGTTCTATTTCAACTCAGAGGTTTAGTATAAATGTCCTTGTCCCTCTGCCAGGCATGGTATTTCTTTACTTGTCCATATCTTGACGTTTATGTGTCCCAACTGTTCTGTCTCTTAACTGCCATTTGGCTTTGAATTTCTTACTCCTGTTCTCATCAGAAAGGTAGATCAATGAAGCCAGATTGCAAGTGGCTAAAGGCCAGGACTGGGGGCAACTTGCTGTTAAGAACTTTAGAATAGTAGAGACCAGAGGGACAGGTTTGATGGTGAAGGGTATCCATGCGATCATGACTCCGGAAGAAAGAAATGGCACCTGTGCCATTCGTGTGGGGAGAGAATCAAGTAGGAGAGTTAGATGCTATGCAGGAGCCAGAAAGAATGGGCCGGGGCTAGAGGAAAAATGTGGACAGGATCTGAGAGCACCTCCCATAAAAGCTGCTGGGGAAGAGGCAGAGGAGGTCCTCACAGGGGACAAATAGACTTGTTCACATGACAGCACAATTTGGAATGACAGAGGATCCCAGGGCAATGCCATCTGCCTGCTGTCCAACCTTTAAATGGCCTGGACCACGTGAGTAAATGCCTGTTGGCAGGTGCGTGCCATTTCCCGGCAGCAGCCAAGGCTGCCTCTGCAGGTGTGAGTGACGCTAGCCTCACTAGTGCGGGACCATTCCTGAAATGATAGCGCCTGTGTCTCCCCTTCGCTTTGAATCCTCTTAAGAGCCACAACTGAAGTGTCCATCATTCTTGTACAGAGTCCAGCTCTGGAGTCTGCTGCTAAAAGGAATGGCTAGACAGGAAAAGCCCTAGAGTCTCCTGTGGGGACCCAGAGAAAAGCAGAAAACCCTCCCAGTTTCACTAATGTTAGAACTGTCCAGCTCCACAATAAATTCTCAGAAAACAAGAACATGGCCCCACATGCTTAAAAGCGGCGTACACTCCCAGCAGCACGCCTAACTGACTCTGCTTGAAGCAAGGATTTCCCCCAATTACTCCAAGAGCCGGAAAGCAAGGTTAGACCCGTAGTCACCCAGCTCACCCTCTATAGGCCCCATCCTCGACAATGAGTCGCTACCTTCTTGCACCCTCAGTCACTGTTCCTTATCAATAGTTTTAGCCCCGCCCCCAAAGGGCCTCATCAGGTGCCAGGGGTGGTGGTGACACACACCCTTAATGCCAGCACTCTGGAGGCAGAGGCAGATGGATCTCTGTGAGTTTGAGGCCAGCGTGGTCTACAGAATGAGTTCCAGGACAGCCAGGACTGCTACACAAAGAAATCCTGTCTTGAAAAACCAAACCAACCCAAAAAACCCATAATGCTGACAATGACTTCTACACAGCCTGGAACATTGTTATTAAGCCCCTTCACATTCCACAAGTCACTAATTATGATACTGCTTGGGATATGTGGCTTTGTGTATAATATGTGAAAGACAAAATTTATTTTAGAAAGTGAAATTTAAAAAAAGACTCTAATGTGATATTTCAATGAGTAGATAAAGAAAGATATTGGGAAGGAATGAGAAGGCAGTTTCTCAGCCTCTGAATTGAAATAACTCATTCAGGGCCCACTCCACCCACAGGCAAGGCTGACCCTGACAGAACCCTCATAATAGCACAGTGAGTTTTAATCCTAAGAGATCTGCCTATTAATTCTGAGTGTTCAACTCGGAAAGAACTAGGAAAATGCTCCAGTGCTGGGAAAATAAGCTAATGATGCTTCGGATTCCTCCCAAGGGTGCTCCCCATCACTTCCTTCCTGGGGGGCAGGGGTGTGTTTGCTGAGGGCATTTCCTCTACCAGCTAAATGTCCTTGCAGAAGGAAGGCATGCTATAGTCACCTAAGGGACTAATCCAAAGAACTTTTCCCCTAAATCTCATATGCAAATTGCTCCGATCGTAAGAGAACTGGGATTTGTACATACAAAGTAACAAATCAGGAATTAAGCTGCTTGGATTTGCCACTTATTGATCTTGTATTATTCCCGGGGGAAGCATTATTCAACCATTTTCTTGCTCAATTTTACATTTTATAGAATATAAGATTGATTCTAAAAGAAAAAAAAAAAAAACTTCTTACAGATTTTCCTAAGTGGCTATACATTCATCTTATAAATAAAAACGACTGCTGGGAAAAATCTCACAACTGTTGCCATAATCATAATTACTGTAAAATTCCCGTTGAGTCCCGGGGTGTTTTCCATATCACAATCGCTCTTTATCTCATTCTGCAGTGCTCAAGCTGACACCAGCTTCTTGTAATTCTCTGGTAGCGACTGTCACAATGTTTCTGTTTTAGAAACTAAACAGATTTTAATCCAAGTCAAGTGATGTAACCATTCTACATCAAGGTGGCATAAAAAGAGCAACTCGAGGAGTCCAGATCAAAAGGCACGCCCTGGGTACTTGTGTCTCATGCATCATTCATTCCAGGAGGGGACATTGAGCTGGACAACAGCACAGTTGTCCCTGGCGGGTGTGTAACTATGCCGACAAGCTTTGCACGCTTACCCGTGAGAGACTCCAGTGAGTCCGTGAGGAAAGCAAAGCATTTTCACCGCCTCAAACATCAGTGACCAGAGGAACAGGAGCATCTAAAGACATCCGTCACACACCTAAGAAATGACAAAGCCATGATTTCAATGGCACAAGCCATCTTCATTCAGTCTGTCCTCCCAACCCTGCCTTAATGACACCAAGAAAGTCAAACACCCAGTTCAGCACAGAGGAGACTTAGCCATGTTGCTTAGAAAGAGTTACCATTATCTCATAAACGCATCTCGAAGGATGGGCATGATACTTTATCTTTTTGTTGTTGATGGTGTTGTTGAAATTAATTAGCAAAGAGGATGCTGCTGATTCCATTTCAAGGAAGAGAGATGGGGATAGAGGCAGGGTGGGAGTAGAGATGGGAAGGAGACACCAACAGGAAATAGTGTTATTTGAGAAAGGTATTTTCTGCTGTGGTGGTCATCACAGGTCGTCACAATTCCCATGAGACCATGAGGTAAGAGGACGCTTTTGCACGCGGTGCATGGAAAGATGAGTAACACTGACAGTAAAGATCGAGGTAAGCCAGCGTGAGACCTGCTGGGATTTTCAAGTCAGAAAAGACAGTCTCGAGTATCAACCCACAGCTAGCTCCAAAAGAGGAAGACTGAGGACAAAGACGTTCACTCACTATGGTGGCAGGAGGGCAGGACAGATGGCTCTGTGCTCTGTCTATGGTCAGCAGCCTAGCACCGGCTGTCAGCAGTTCCATGTATGGCATGACAGTGATCAGGGCTGACAGCAGTAGAGGGAGGTGTGCATTTCACTAGCCGGTTTGGAAGGGGGAGACTCCACAAAAGACAACAAGAACCCGAGAAGCAAACCACAAACCTGGTTCGTGGGTACATTCCTGGCATCAAAGGCACACGGCAGAGATGCAACTGCCTTTCCTATAACATCTTTAGATCACATAGGTGAGCAGGCAAACGTTTTCCTCTGTCTTTGGAGAAAACAAGTGAGGGCACCTGAGTCGTCTTCATGTGACCCCACACATGCACACTGCTCGCTCACAAAGGCCAGGAGCTCTTGGCCAGTGCCTATGGGAGGGACAGGGGAGCCCGTGTGCCCGTGTGTTCTCCTACAAACAACTAAGCTGTGATGGGAGGCGGTCCAGGCTCAGCATTTCCCTCTGTCTATAACTGGATGCTGGAGAGTTCAGGGATCCCCAGGTAGGAATCTCACATGAAGAGTGACTCTCTTCACACCCAACTCACGGAGAGCCCGGGGCTTGTGGTTCCTGCCATCCCTGAGTTCTCAAGCTCAGCTTTGACTTGACTCTCATGTGACACTTTGTTGCTAACTATCATCATTTTCCAATTGGATCTTAAATACATGACCGCTCCCGACACAACCAAAACAGAATTTCTGACCTACGGTGAACATTTCAAAGTGTTAACAGAAATCTGATGGGGCATGTGCTTCTGTATGTGTGTTTCTCTTATTGGTTGATGAATGAAACACTGATTGGCCAGTAGCCAGGCAGGAAGATAGGCGGGGCTTCAAGACAAGTAGGATTTTGAGGAGAAGAGCAGAGAGCGGCCTCTAGGGAGATGTCTTGCAGAAGGAGTAACGTGCTGGCGTATTCTCCAGTAAGCCAAAACCACATGGAGATACACAGATTAATAGAAATGGGTTAATAATTAAGAGAGAGCTAGCCAGTAAGAAGCCTGAGCCATTGGCCAAACAGTTCATAATTAATATAATTCTTCATGTGTTTATTTGCTCCTAAACGGCAGTGGGACCAGGCAGGACAGAAACTCAGTGTACAAATCTTTTATGACTTTATGCTGTCTAAAAAATAAAATCTCCATTTTAATTCAATTTTCAAACACAACATGTGGAAAAAAATTCTAAACTTGAAAACACTATCCACACACATCAAAACATGACTCAATTACACAAAATAAATTTACACATAAGTATGGAACATAATTAAAGCTTACTTAGAATCACAGTAGTGGGATCCTTCACTGTAGGAAATAATGCTTCTGTAGAAATTTAAATTCCCTCATCTTTCTTTAAAAGAGGAAGGAGGGAATCACCATTATCTTAAATGGCCATTTTCACAATTTTAATTATATTACTGAACTCTTCATGGCATGTAAAAAAAAGAAGTCTAAAGAATTACTAGGCTATTAATTGTGCATTTGCCTAATCAAACTGGCATTGGGCTGGGCTTTTTGATCTGTTGGATGTAAGTTTTTATCTGTTCAATATACAATTACCATTTACTACAGGAGTTTTAATGAAAGCAACATCTTAAAAGCCTTAAACATATCAGTAAAGACATTTTAGGAGAATGATAAAAATCCCAAATCTCGGCATTTTAAATTAGATCTACTAAGCCCTTTGCATTGCTTGGACATAAGATTTTCCTACATAAAGAGAATATTGTAAACATTTGAAGAATGATGGAAAATACATCTCATGTTTATTTTTTCTAGCCTAAAAAGCCACACACTTTTGACAATAAAAATTGGGAAACATAGCAAAGGTATTTTTTCAGGAGATGATCCATGATCTAACTGCAGCAGGGTAGTTCCCAGCATTTCCTGCCAGCGTCTTTATTATCACTTTTATTTACTCAATGTCCCTATGTCTATGTGACTTGGGTGTGAGTAAACCTGTACACACAGGTATGTGTGCACACATGCATGTGGGGACCAAGTGTGTTCTGCAGTTACCCTCCTTTATTTTTAGAGAGACCCTCTCCCTAAGTGTGAGCTCACAGTTAGGCTGGACTGTGCATGATGAGCATCTGCCCAGCTCCACTCCCCCAGCACTAGAGTTACAAACGTGTACCAACAAACCATACCTTCAAATGGCCACTGAGAATCCAAAACCAGGTCTTCAGGACTGTGACTGACTTAGCCACCTCCCCAACCCCTCCATCTATTTTTCAAACTGTTGAGAATATGTATGTATGTATGTATGTATGTATGTATGTATGGTATCAAGAGCATCTCATAAGTATGTGTGTGTGCGGTGTGTGTGTGTGTGTGTGTGTATCTTGATACTCTGCTTTTAAAAAGATTTTGTTGTGCTGTCGTCTTTTAAAAGATCACATTTTAGAGGGACAGTTGCTTATTCTGTTCATTGATGCCTTGATAGCTCCAAAAAGCATACCGCCTGCTAGCACAGGCACTCACTGTGTATTTGTTGGCTAATTCATCAACAGGCAATTTATTGCAGCATTGATTACCACATGACAGCAACACTGGGTGCTTAGGTTACATTCAACTCTCTACAATTATAGGCCATCCTATATCTTGGAGGATAAACCTGTTTCAAGATATAGAATTATTTATAGAAGATCAAATTCTAGAAGGTGAAATACTGGGCTGCAGTTTATATAAATGACTCTAAGACTCTTAACATCAACCATCTAACTACTTCCACAGACCTATGCCGCGTCTGTTTCAGCAGAACTTCCAAAAACACTGGGAAATCTTTAAAAATAAGCTAGGTGATAGGCTAGATGGATGGCTCAGGGGTTAATAACACTGGCTCCTGCCTCCTACCAGCAGGAAGCAGCTTGGAAAGAACGACGCCCAAATTCCCAAATATTGTTTATAAATGTTTGTTTTCATTTAAAAAAGGCATGTATAATTATGTCCATCATAAAATAAATGTTTTTAAAAAAAAAAAGGACACTGGCTCCTGTTCCAGAGAACCCAGGTTCAATTCCCAGCACTCAGATGGCAGCTCACAACTGTCTGTAACTCTTGTCCCAGGGATTCAATGCCCTTACACAGACATACATGCAGGTGAAACACCAATTCACATAAAAGAAAAGAAAAACCAGTTGCATCAATAAAAAGCTCTCTAATCACACAAAACCAAGAAATAGTTATCTGAATCTTTAATACAAATGTTGACTATAATTCTAAATATGTACTAAGTGATTAGATAGCCTGTTTTCTGGTCTGATCACATACGTGTTCAACTACTCTTATTCCCTCAACACATGTTACTCTGCTATCTGATCATGCTTCTCTCTAGACGTTAAAGCATTTTTTATGTTCACGCATATAAAACTGAAAACACTGATAATATATTTCTATGTGTGGTATGTATGTATGGAGTGTCTCTGTGTGTATCTCTGCCTGTATGTGTCTATGTGTGTGTGTATGTGTGTCTGCATGTGCGTGAATGTATGTATGTCTATTGTGTGTATCTACCTGGGTGTATGTGTGTGTGTGTGCCTGGATGTGTGTGTGTGCCTGGGTATGTGTGTATATGTACCTGGGTGTGATGTACACTCTGTTACATATTCACATCTTTTTATTTTATTCTACTTGTGAGGTTGTTTTCCTTATTGCTTCTAATTCATTCATATATTGATCCAATGATGTACTATGTGCTTGTTTTACGCAGAATATTGAATTTTTCTTTTATATTCCTTCTAGTTTACTATTTGCCTTTTAATTCTGTTTATGGCAAGTGTCAACACATAAGACTTAAATTTTCATGAAACTTATAATATTTCTCTCTCACACATGCCTTTTTAAAATAAACTCACATCTTCCTTCTTTACCTTTGGGGGTACCTTTACTATTCGGAACAGAAAGAGAACAGATCCTTGTTAAATATGGTTTACGCCTCGGATGGGAAAAAATAATAATTGACTTTGTGTAGTATCAACTTTATAGAATGTTAACTGTACAGCATAATAGGCTTCTCAAGGTCAGATCTGCCCAGTTCATTTTGTTTGTGGCAAGTACCACAGCAGAGGACAGAGAGTCGGCCCTCAATAAATGTGCTCTATTAGCGAAAGCAGCACTTTCAGGAAGGGCACTGGGCTTCAGAGTAGAGAACAAGACTTAAAATGGATTGACGACACCATGGGAACACAGAGAAACATCGAGACGCTCAGAACTGAAGGTCGTGCAGAACCAACACTCTTCTGTGTGAAAGTTCAGCAATGCTTACTATTCCTTTTCCAGCCCAGGCCCCAGTACCACTGGGCTTGAAAGCATTTCTCCCTGTGTCTCTGAGCTGTGTCCTGTAGCAGGGTGCCTCTGCTTCGAAGGAGTTTCATGATGAGACTAGCCGCTGAGCATGGCTTTATCTTTCCTCCAAAACCTGCTACAAAGTTTGGTGGCATCAGTCTTCACAGGCAAGAGAGTGAAAGCTAGGGTCAGAGCTTGGCTGGGGTGCTCAGACAGTCAGTTGGGAACTAGAAAGAATATCAATCATAGGAAAAATAGACACGAGAGAGAGAGAGAGAGAGAGAGAGAGAGAGAGAGAGAGAGAGACAGAGAGAGAGACAGAGACAGAGACAGAGAGACAGAGACAGAGAGAGACACAGACACAGACACAGAGACAGAGAGAGATTGCAGCATTCTGGTTTCTGACTGGATGAAGTTTAACTTTAAGGTACAGAAGAAATTCCAAAGTTTGGAGGAGACAGGAGGCAGGTAGAAAATATTTGTGGATGTGGAGAGGGCTTGGGCCTAGGCTGATACGGGCAAAAGTAAATGATGCTGGAAAATGACAGGCCAGAAGCAGGAAGTGAGGGGCAGGCAGAGCCTGACAACAGAATGGCATGTCTTGGCACCAATCCCAACCACCAAAAGCTGAGCTGGCCCACAGCACCTGGAACTCCGCAAACGCTGGTCACTTGCTGCCTCAAAGCTATTCGGCACAAGTTTATTACTAGGGGCTTGGCTAAAGCACTCTGCAGATGGATGCTTTAACATTCCACTAAATGTGAAGACTTAACTAGCACCATAATTCCCATGACTGCAGTGACAAGAAGAACTCCTGTAGACTGACAGTAGTTTCCTTAATCTGGCTGTGATTGTGACTGGGCACCATGTGGACAAGGTGGTCACCTCTGCACTCAGGACCACATCCAGGGCTCCCAGGCAAGTGCCCCGATTTCTTCATGCTCAGAGACTCAGCACAAGCGAGCTAGCCCTGGATCCCAGTGAGGACAGAGAGACAGACTTTATTGCCAGTGGTTCAGGGAGCCATGGAGTTGCTAATGGTTATAAATAATGAATATTACCAGCAGCCCAGGGAATCTGAACAGGGGAAAGGGCTCTCCCAGACCTCAGCTCAGACAGCAGCTGTGCTAGACTTCCTGTTTCCTAGATCGTTTTCTGCCCTGCTGGTGTTTCTATCTGGAAGCACTAATTGAAATGTTGAAATAAGATCCAGATCTTTGCATCTTTGCAGGTTGTCTGATGCTGAGAGATGTCAGCTCATTTGGCACCGTTATTGTCATGCTTTATCATAAATGGAAAGCCTCCTGCTGTATAAAAGCACCCTTCCAATGAAAGAACTAAGAGACAACTCAAAAGCTTGAGCTTGATGTCACTCAGTCTCAGCCACTTAGGACAATCGGAGCCACGAGACAGTAAAAACTGTTCTTTTATTTATATATGCATTATTCTATAATGTTGAATAAGGCCCTCCCTCAAGTTTCACACAAAACAACTTGGATAAGTTTCTGAGTTACATTCGTAATTATTTTTCAACTGTTCATAACAAATGCATCCTGCATTGTCAAATGTCTACTTTAGCAAGAGAGACTGGGGAACATGTCCCTCATTCCCGATGAGATACTAGCATGAAGGAACATTCTGGAACCTACCTGTAAAGACATCTTTGGGTCATTGCACCATCAACAATAACTGAGATGACTGGTCCAAAACTGTACCCTGTCTTACACCAGTCCTCTCCTCCATAGTTTCCCCCTTTGTGAAGCACCGACCACTGCCAGGCGCTTTTACACCAAAGAAGGAGATGGGCATTCCTAACCATTCGCTTATGAAAGAAGAACTTTAAAGAGCTATCCAAGGCCACGAGTCAGTCAGTGCCAGTGCTGATATTCAAACCCAAGTCCACGACAAAAGCCAGGGTCTCTGTCCCGCAGTACAGCCAAGTTTTCAAGATTGCTTCCCCATAACAGAAAGTAAAAATTTTCCCAGGGGATACATCCTCATCCACTGCCCACAGTCTAAACCTAACCAATGAGTTGCATGAGGAAGAATCCATGAAAGGCACGTGATTCCCCCAGAATGCCTTGGTTAGTATCTGCCGGGAAGAGATGTGGGGGGTTAGATTAATAAGTCAGCAACTGTAGATCTACAGAGCTTGAGATCAGCAATATATGTATGTATGTATGTATGTATGTATGTATGTATGTATGCATGCATGCATATATGCATGCATGCATGTATATATAGGTATACACACACACACACACACACACACACACACACACACACATTGAATCAATTGCTATGCAGATATTCCAGTGCAAAACAGATCCCATAGAACTTGGAAAGAAACAGGGCAGGACACTGAGAGAAAATAGGACAGAGGACTTCATACAAACAAAGAAAAAAGAGTGTACAGGTGCTGGCAGCCAGGGAAACTTGTTAGAAATATGCTCTAATGGGGGGAAACTATCCAATTAAGCCAGCCATCTTAGTCTAAGTAAGATTTATGATTACACTGAAATTTGAGATTATCCACCATGTAACCAACTATGTCTAAAGCAAAAGAAAAAAAAATGGTGTGGTTGAAAATGTACAAACAAATGATGACGTACAGCCTGAAAACGAAGGGACAATGCTATGTAACATTTTAACTTACACATGTAATGTGTACATGTATTACATATACATAATTTTACAGATACTAGGTTTCTCTATAACTATGCTTTAAGCAACAAAATTGACTAAATACTTATTTCTTGAGCTTGATGTTAAAAAGAGGGGGGCACAATAAATTATTCAATTAAAGGCCATTCCTATTTCTTTCCAGAGTGAACAGAGCATGTTGAATTGACTTAGAAAAAAAATAATACAAATGACACTAATCTTCGTTTTACTGGCATGTTATTATACACTGGTAAAAACCAATCCCAGAGCCAGAGGGAGAGGCTGTTAGATAGATAATGCCGACAGCTTTCTTCTAAGTTCCAAGAATGAAACAGAAACAGTATAGTTGAAGAAATATGTAAACTATTTAGCTCTGTTTTTAAACCATCATGTTTTTGAACTAGTTTTGAAGCCTTATGAGTAATATCAACAAAAATATTTTCTCCTAAACCAATCAGATAATATAGCTTATTGGTAATGTTGCCTATACTTTCTGTACCCTTGACTTTACATAGTTGTCTCTCTATGCAGGGGAGGAAGATGAAGCCTGTTTCTTTCCTGCCTCTGTTTTGCATAATGCCCACTCATTTTCACCTCATTTTCTGTTCCCCTAGCAAAGGTTAAGCATCCGTATCGTGCCTTGCCCTGTGGTAGGTAGGCAGTGCAGACATGAATCGGGAGATTGTGACACAATGGCTGACAAAATAATCCTGCCTCACAGGAGATGTAAGAGAAAGCTTTCCTCTATTGTTTCCCAGCTTTAAAGCATCACTGAACCACGCAAAGGGGTGCATTTTAGCCGGATGCTGCCTTCATCATCAAGGGGCATTTTCCAAGGACCAGTGTGTGGTTCGACAATGGTGGATAAGGAGCTCCCTGCTCACCTACCTCCCAGTTGGGTAAAGGAGATGTTGGTGTAAGGTTTAGTTAGCTCCCCAATTGTACCTAAAATGTGGCAGTGGGTGAGTATTGTAGTTTCATTCTATTGCTGTGGTAAAACCTGCTAACAAAATGTCACTTATGGAAGAGAGGGTTCATTTGGCTTACAACTCCGGGTTATAGTCCAGTATCGAGAAGGCAAGCCTGAACTCAACCAACGAGTCACATCACATCCACAGTCAAGGAAGAAAGAAACCAATGGCTTCGTGCTGCCTGCTTGTTGATGTATGCCACTAGCTTTTCCCCCTCTTACACAGTTCCCAGGCGTGAAGTGATATCACATTCATTTAGCCTAGGTCTTTACAATAATTAACAATCAAGACCGTCTCCCCACAGGCATAGCCACAGGCCAACTTGATCTAGATAACTCCTCATCAGGGTTCTCTTCCCTGATGACTCTGTGTCGGGTCAAATTGGCATCCCAAACCAACCAGCACAGAAAGTAAGAATGATACAGTGCCAAAATCAGTCCTGGTGATGTTCTACTGGAATCTAGATGCTTAACCGTTCAAAGACAACCCATAGAAATTACAGAAGCATCTGCAGAGCCTTCCTCTTCACTTTGTTGAAACCACTGGCACATTCTACTCCAGGCCCATGGCCGCAGAAGCCCCAGTTGCTTCTACCTCTTTCCTTTGTATGTACAATTTGACCTCTCACCTCTCCAAATACCCCCATTAAATGTCGCTCTCTTAGACCTCCTTCACTTTCCTTGCTTACGTTAGGACCCAGAACACCGCTCCGCATCTGTGACTTTAACATGCCTAACTCATTGGATAGATGTTGGCCTAGCACTTACTGAGGATTCACAGTAACCAAACCGATATTAAAGAATAAGATCCCTGCCATCAGCTTCCATTAGCAATAAGCATGAGTGTGTCCAGCACACAAATGCATGGGTAATCGTAGCAGGATGTCGCATGGTCCTGTCCTTGTGGAAACGCATTTTAGCTGCAGACAGAAGCAGCGGTGTTTGCAGTGTGATGCGCGGGGTGGGTGGATTTGAGATTCTACAGGCTTGGAGGATTACAGGAGTCAGAAGAAGCAAGACTGGTGCTCACCGAAGAGCAGGGCAGCTGAAAACAAGATCAGAGACTAGAGTTTTGGACAAGGACACGTTCCAGAACCTCAGTTTTCAAAACTCTAGTCTGAAGATTTCAATGCTCTAAGGACCCCAACAATTTTTTGGCTATGTCAATGGTAGGTATTTGGTGTAATGGAAATGAATATAGAAACAATTGAAACACAAGCATCTATGCGTATAATTCTTTTTGCTGCTAGAATAAAAGTGTCCCCATATTCACATGCTGGAACTCAAACCCGCTATGACAGTATTATGACAGGGACCTCTGGCAAATGATTAAGTCATGCCAGCCCTGCCTTCGCTGGTAGGCTAGTCCTCTTATAAAGGAGTTTGGAGTGATCACACCAGTGACTTCTGCCTTCCCACCTTCCATCATGGACGGCCACAGCAACAAGTTGTACCCTCAGAAGCTGGAAAAAAATCCTCACCAAATCTGCTCAGACTTTGATCTTAAACTTCCCAACCTGCAAAGGTGTTTGAGAGTAAAAGACACATTTCTACCATCTACATATTACTCCACCTAAATTATATTTTGCATGAACTGAGAGGCCCCAGACAGAGATTTGTCAATGTCTGCTGCAGTGTCCCTGCTACACAACGAATCTCACCAAAAGGGAGCTGCCATCTTCCAAAGCCCAGAGATTTCTTTAGGTCAGGAATGAAGGAAGGTCACTACACAAATACCTGGTATCCAGAACCTTCGTATGAAGACCAATACCTGAGGTGACTCAGTAACCAGGGACCTGATCCCTCTCCAGGCTGGCTGACTTCCTTGCGGAAGCCCAGACATGCAGAACTGTCACCTAGAGAAACTGCAGCCTGCCCGTGCAAAGGGCCTCCAGCATGGTGGCTCCATGGGGTCCAGGCACGCGTCCCAGGTAACAAGGGATAACACCAGCAACCTCTGTATCCCAGCCCAGGGTTATAACACCAGCAACCTCTGTATCCCAGCCCAGGGTTATAACACCAGCAACCTCTGTATCCCAGCCCAGGGTTATAACACCAGCAACCTCTGTATCCCAGCCCAGGGTTATAACACCAGCAACCTCTGTATCCCAGCCCGGGGTTATAACACCAGCAACCTCTGTATCCCAGCCCGGGGTTATAACACCAGCAACCTCTGTATCCCAGCCCGGGGTTATAACACCAGCAACCTCTGTATCCCAGCCCGGGGTTATAACACCAGCAACCTCTGTATCCCAGCCCGGGGTTATAACACCAGCAACCTCTGTATCCCAGCCCGGGTTATAACACCAGCAACCTCTGTATCCCAGCCAGGGGTTATAACACCAGCAACCTCTGTATCCCAGCCCAGGGTTATAACACCAGCAACCTCTGTATCCCAGCCCGGGGTTATAACACCAGCAACCTCTGTATCCCAGCCCGGGGTTATAACACCAGCAACCTCTGTATCCCAGCCCGGGGTTATAACACCAGCAACCTCTGTATCCCAGCCCAGGGTTATAACACCAGCAACCTCTGTATCCCAGCCCGGGTTATAACACCAGCAACCTCTGTATCCCAGCCCGGGGTTATAACACCAGCAACCTCTGTATCCCAGCCCAGGGTTATAACACCAGCAACCTCTGTATCCCAGCCCGGGGTTATAACACCAGCAACCTCTGTATCCCAGCCCGGGGTTATAACACCAGCAACCTCTGTATCCCAGCCCGGGGTTATAAGTCATCAGTCCTTGGACACTGTTGGTTAAGGCACACACAAGCCTGACAATATCTAAATGGAGAGAGAGAAAAAGAGACCAATGAAAATATGAGATGGCAGGGTAGGGGAGATGACTTAGGAGTTAAAATAATTGCAACTAAAAAAGGCAAGAGTGAAGGCCAACGTTCTGATCGTGCGTGGGCAGGCCGAGACAGGACCCGTAACACAGCCTTGCTAGACTAACCATGTTCGCAAGCTCGAGTTCAACTGAGAGACCTTGCTTCAGTAAACACAGTAGTGACTGAGGAAGACTCTCATTTTACACACACACACACACACACACTCACACACACACAGACACACTCACACACACGCATGCACACGCACACACAAACACACATGCACGCACATGCTCGCACGCATGCCCACGTACACACGCACACACTCACACATGCATGACATGCACACGCTTGCACCCACGCACGCTCGCACGCATGCACACACACATGCATGCACACGCACACACACACGCTCGCACACTCGCACGCATGCACACGCGCACACACACACAGGCACATACACACACAAACACACATGCATGCACACACACACACTTGCACGCTTGCATGCATGCACACGCACACACATGCACATGTGTGAGCACATGTGCACCCCCATACACAAGTGCATCTACTTACACATGAACACGCGTGTGCATGCACACACGCCCTGACCTCACCCCGCCTGCCCACACACATCCCATCATCATGAAGAAAGAGAGAATAAATGAAGTTCACATTTCTAAAACCAACTACTTTCTCTTCAAAATGTAGCTTACAGACACTGAGAGATGAAATGTATAGAAACATAATAAAACCCACTGAATTATCTTCCACTCCTGCTCAGTGCAGTCCGAGTATCTGTATTCATTGGGAATCCATACATATGCTTAATCCTCTAGTGTGGCTTTATTCAGGGATGTGGTCTCTAAGAAAGTAATTAAGGCTAGTTGGAGTTTTAAGAGTGGAACACTGATGTAATAGGATCAATGTCCTCCAAGAAGACACACAGAGTGAGCCTTAAATCAGTCAGCCTCCTCCCTCCTCCCTCCCCTCCGTCCTCCCTCCTCCCTCTCTTCCCTCCTCCCTCCTCCCTCCTCCCTCCCCTCCTTCCTCCCATTTGTAATAAACTCTTAGCCTCCAGGCCCTTAAAGAAATTCATTTCTACTGCTTAACTCACCAGTCACAGTGCTCTGTTGGGGCATTCTGATCAAATGTATACATGGCCCCCTCTTCTTTTTTTCTTTGCTTTTTTTTTTTTTTTCTTTTCTTTTTTTTTTTTTGGGTTGTTTGTATGATTATTACTAGGGTAGGGGTTTGAGTCAGTGCAGTCGCTCAAAGTGGAGTTAAATGACTGTGGGTGGGAGGGAACAGGGTTACACTTCTATAGCTCGGCTCACCTCTGGATCCACACTCAAGCTCACCCGCACAGCCCCATGAGATTTGTTCCCAGTAGCTGCAGCCCTACAGGTGTCAGATTCTAGCCTGAGACATTTTCATTCTCATAACTCAAATTACAGGAGGAAAAGTGAAACAGTCACAAAGAAGCTAAATTTATATTGCCTTGTTCAAGTGTTTCATTTGATGAAAATGTGCTCCCATACTGGAAAATTATACATTTAAAAGGAAACACTTAAATTCTTCTGAAGAACCCAATTTTGAATGCCACTCTTTTAGTTAATAATCCCGACGCTCCTGAAAAGGCCAAAGTAGAAATTCCTGTGACTAAGTCTGGCTTCTCAGGGAGATCTGTGCATTCCTCTCAGCCTTTCCTGGTCGAATTTGTTAACACCAGTAAGATGTAAACGCTAGACATCAGGAGATAGCAAGAAGGGAAACTATTCGCAGATTAAACACAGAATAAACAGAGGGCATCTCCCACGTCATTGTGTAAAATGTTTCCCTACGTTATTTTCTTCTGCTCTATTGCCATTTTTAAGTGAACCAATGGGTAAAAACCACATTATTTGTCTTTTGTCTAAATGATAAATTGAACCAAAAGACACATAAATTCTAATAATTTATACTGTCAAACTGTGTACGAGATTTTCATATGCCATGCTCTATCCTATATTCAAAAGCTGGCAAAAGCAAAGATGATAACACTTGAATAGTTGAAGAAGGAGATGAAAGAGGAGGAAGAAAGGAAGGGAGGGAAAGAGGGAGGGAGGGAGGGAGGGAGGGAGGGAGGGAGGGAGGAGGGAGGGAGAGAAGGGAGGGAGGGGAAAGAAGGAAGAAGAAAAGAGGAATGGGAAAAGGAATAGGGGGAAAATGGAGGATGAGGAGGAGGAGGAGGAGGAGGAGGAGGAGGAGGAGGAGGAGGGGGAGGAGGAGGAGGAGGAGGAGGAGGAGGAGGAGGAGGAGGAGGAGGAGGAGGAGGAGGGGGAGAATTGATTCCGTAAACCCATACAAGAAATCCTAAGCATACCTGGTGATTTAGTCTGTGAATCTTCACTTGAAATTTAAGGTTAGCCTTTTAAAAAGTGCATTGATATCAAACCAAGTATGGTGGTTTACAAATCTTAAGGCCAGCACTTGGGAGGCTAAGGCAGGAGGATTACTGTAAGTTCCTGGAGAGCCTAGACTACAGAGTGAGACTCTTATTTCAAAAAAAAACATATCAGTATTTATTAGGAATCACACAGCGCTAACTCTGAGGAGAAACATGTCAGTTCTTAAACGCCTATGTCTGCTGAAGAAACACGGGAGGCAGATTTCTAGCTGAACAGTGGAGAAAGGCTAGTGTGCAAAGCTCGCCAGTAATTGGTATTGAGGGAGGGAACACAGCTCCAAGCTGTGTCATCTCTGGGCTGCTGGACCATTTGTCTCTGTGTCTTCTGGATCTTCAGAGAAGAGTCCGCTTTACATAGAAACAGGAATTTTCAACCGTTCACCCCTTTGATCCCTGTCTCCTCCGATTTAAGTTTTCAAGTCACTTAACTACCTCCAGACCTAGGACAGGAAAGAAAGAAAAAAGGTAGGAGCTGGTAGATCAGATGTTGTACATCCTAAAAGCTACAGAATTCTTGGCAGGTGGGAAAGGAAGGAAACTCTAACTCCTGCATATTGCAGGACATTAGAGAACACAGTGGCATCAGACATCATCATCTAGCATGTGCAATGTTCAACATGGCAATGGGCCTACAGAGTGATGACATTTATAGAAAGCAGCTCAGGCCAGGCGTTGGTGGCACACGCCTTTAATCCCAGCACTGGGGAGGCAGAGGCAGGCGGGTCTCTGTGAGTTTCAAGCCAGCCTGGTCTACAGTGCTAGTTCCAGGACAGGCTCCAAAGCAATGCAGAGAAACTCTGTCTCAAAAAACAAAACGAGAGAGAGAGAGAGAGGGGGAGAGAGAGAGAGAGAGAGAGAGAGAGACAGAAGTGCCGACAGGAAAGGTGTGTAAGGAAGGCCTGTCAAGGTCACAGACCAACGGGTCTCCCAAGCAGACACAATGATTAGGCCCAGAAAGAGTGAATCAGCTGCCAGGGTGGCATTCAAAAGAATAAGAGGGAATAGACTCATGTCAGTGGGTACCAGGCACAGTGCCCAGGTCACAAGCATGCCAAAATCAGAGCCTCAGACACAGTGAGGGTCACACAGCAAAGAGAGGAGATGCCCTTCTCCCAGAGTCACAGGACACTAGAGTGTCCCCTTCACACGGGCACCAACTTGGGACAGAAGAGAGACAAAGCAGAGGAGGTAGGGAAACTCTAGAAGAGTTTTCTGGTTTTGTTTTTTTTTTTAAAGTGGGACTGATGTACTCTTGATTGACAGGTTCAGATCCCATTTTCAATAGCAGCAGGGGTTACAGATGAGGTAAAAGCAGATGCAGAAATTGTTTCATTTTTCTACCTTCAGAGTAGCTTGCACATCTCATACAGGCTTCCCCCCTTCCCCCGCCCCCTGCCATGGTTAAATAAATGCGTGGAAGTGAAGGCTGCTGAAGACATTTCTGCAGCCAGTTTACACGATCGCGTGCTGATCTCTGATTGGTGGACTCATCTCACCAAACAGAGATGAGGGAGAGACGAGGGCAGGCAGGTCTGCAGGTGACTTGAGGCACAATGCATTGTGCGGATTGACTGCAGCTCAACTTGTGACTGAATAAAAATAGTCCCTCACCACAAACCGTTTAAGAAGGACAAAAGTAGATCAAAAAGGACAACGGTAGTGTGCAGTCTAAATGTGACACCAATTTCGAGGCTAAAATTGGGTTTTACATTTAGGATCACCATGGAGGACATTCCATGTATATGAGGTGTTTATGACAAAAAAACAAACAAACAAAATCAGGTGGTATCACAACTTTAGATAGAGAAAATAAAATGTAGAGACATTACTTTCTGCAATAACAAGGATTGTATTTGCAACACAGAGGGAATTCAGTTTCAGCCAAAAAAAAAGGTACATATAATGAATGTTGCCCGTTTCAATGTGACTGATTTTGAAGGGTAGTATTTCTGTTTCACTTGACATTGTGTTCACAGTACCTAGTTCTATTAATTAATTTATCATTAATTTATTTTAAACATATTAACATATGTTAATTTTTTTAAAGGCAGTAGCAGCAGAGATCAGCACAAACCACAAACTTTTTCCTTACTTAAAAAAGTGACAAACATGGTTTCAATTTGATGACACTAAGAGTGACGGGAAGGGACTGTGCTCGGCCAGCGGAGGAAGATGCTGTGAGGACAAAACCAGTGGCAGTGGCAGGGAGGAAGGGCAGGACAACTTGGAAGGAGGGGAGACACTGGCCTGCGCAGGGGCAAGGACACAGCTGAGGGCCATAGTCAGACCCCGGGCACCACTACTGTACTTAACCATCTCCTAAAAACAAACAAACAAGCAAGCAAACATGGCTTTCTCACCCACACAAACATCATGGCAGCTAGTGCCCAAGAAACCTCTGCAAGAGAACGCAACAAGGTCTTGAGTTTGCTTATTTCTCCCCCGAAGACACCATAGAACCTGGCCTCAGAAAGCTCTGTGTCACTGGGGGTTCCCACACAACACTGGCTTACCCCCCTCTGCCAGCTTGTGTTTGCAAAGAATAAAAAAACAAAATCGTATCATCTTATCATCTCATCATCTAGATAACCTAAGGGGCCAGGTTTGCAGAGCTCTACTTCAAGATATCATAAAAATAATGAGAGTAGCTGGGCAGTGGTGTTCGAGGCCAGCCTGGTCTACAGAGCAAGTTCCAGGACCGCTAGGACTGTTACACAGGGAAACCCTGTCTCAAAAAATCAAGGAATAATAGAAGTTGTCACCTGGATGGAGGCAAGATAGTAGCTAGGACTCTTTTGAGTTTGTTAGTATTGTTTCATTATTAAGTGAGAGGTGTTACTTTTCACAGTGGGTTTTCACTTTGATGTCATTCCTCGTTGTCTACCCCTGTGTTGAAGCCAGGGACTCAATCAAGGACATTAGTCATGCCTTCTCCACATTCCTCATTAGGTGCCTGCAGGTTAAACACTGTTGAAATGAAGGGTGGTAGGGCATTAAACCGGATGCATGCTAATTGCTGGGTATACTTAGCATTCACCTTCCTGCAAAGCTGACAGCATCTCCACCACGCGGGCATCTTCGCAGAAGAGCCTTGTATCAATAGGTTTCTTATACTCACAGCATTTCAGAAAGTCGAAGTTCTGTGAGACTGAAGCCCAGAATCGGCTTTGCCTTTCAGAGCGGATAGCAGCTAGACAGGTGAATTTCTGTTACTGCTGCTCTTGCATTTGCTGTGACTAACTACTCTTGCAAGTTAATGGAAAACAAATAATTCTCAAATGCCTTAAGCTGTCTGCCATTGTGAAGCGCTTAGCAAAACGATATTAAATCCTGTGGTATTCAGTTCTCCATTTCCGTCACTGGTATGAATTGATATTTCCTTTTCTTGGTATAAGGAACCAATCAGATTGCTGCAAAAGGAAGTGTTGCCTGAGGAGGTCCCTTGGTTTGGCCACTGGTAGCCAGGCTGAGAGTTCAAATATATGCTTTAATTACGCACTATGTTTGGCAATAAAGCAAGGGCACAGTGGCCACTACAGTGGCGTCATTTACCAACTCACAACAGAAAACCAACACCCCATTCCCCTTAATACTGGCCGTCATGGCTAACGCACTGGGAAGACAAGGAAAAGTGTAATAATGTGTCGAAACCTTGGTGGAAAAAGCTATTCACCTAAATAAGTTACTTCAAGCTTGTCCAATAATTCTGGACACGTTGAGCCAAGTGGTGGCGCACACCTGTAGATAAATCCTACCCCTTGGAGGCTGAGGGAGGATAGAGAGTTCCAGGGCAGCCTGGGTCACTTGGAGAAACTCTATCAAAAGTGAAATAAACAGGGCCTGTGAGGCATCCCGATAGGTAATAAGACGGTGCACCAAACGGCATTGATGTTCACAGGCTAAGAGAAATGACTCCCACCGGGCTGTTCCTGATGGCCACACTCATGCCATGGCTTGACCCTCCCCAATACACAAAATAAGGTAACATGAATGAATTAATGTCATCCTTACTACTGAAATTGGTATGTCTATCTGCTAAAATCAGCGAACAAAAAGCACAAATATACTTTTACAAGTGTTGTCCTATCTATGTAACTTATAAAAACTGTCTCATGAATTCACGATGAGAGATTCATCAGCAGTTTTTGTTTTGTTTTGTTTTGTTTTTAAGGACTAGTGTAAGATGTTATAGTGTGCTATTAAAATGCTACAGAAGGAACTGTAACTTCTTTTTTTTTTTAATTAGCTCTTTTAGAAATTAGTACTCAGAGTGTTGACTTTGTGACTGGAAGCAAACATGTTGATTCTGGGCCACCACTTCTTGTGACAATAATACCTGCCTTATGGGAACCCAGAAATTGCACAAAGCCACACACATGCAGCGTTTGGCAGTGTTCAACACATCTTGGACTCCAGATATCTTTACTTTCTTCTCGTCTTCCACACAAAGCTCAATGGTCAAAGGGTCAAAGTTCAGCTGTGAAGCTGGCATTTTATTACACAGGGCATGAGGTGATGTCAACAGGTCTCCGTGTGGTACAGAAATCAAATAGACCAAGGGTGTAGTAAGGGCACACTCTTCAACCCTCCCACACCACCCTCATCAATACTTTAGAAAAGCCGATTACATGGAAAGGCTTCGACGTCTCTGATTTTCCAAAATTCGTGCAGAAACCCTAAATAGTACCTTCTGTAACAGAAACACCTAGAGACATGCTCAAGTTCCTGTGTTGAACTCCAAAACTTACAAAAAAAAAAAATTAAAAAGGCAAAGTTGTGAGGAATATAAAAAGTGCATTTCTTTCTCCCTGTGGAGCATAGACAGCCATACAAAGTGTGGTTGGAGCACCTTTAGAAGTGGGATAATGTTTGAATATTCCATTAAGCCCAAATTTCAAATTTAAAGAGAATGCCAATTCATATTATTTTATTGTCACAAAGTAAACTAGGAAGAGGCATGTTTGGGACAGAAAGATGTCAGTCTTCCTAAGCATCACGTTTGGTCTCAGATTGCTCAACTACAATAAACACTAACCAATGCCTCGCAAGTCAGAAAGAAACCCACAAGGCAAAAGCAAAGCACTGTTAATTACGGAGGTGCCTGCCCCTTTGTACTGAGATTCTTCTGGGCAACTACATTCTTATTAGAAAGGAACAGCAAAGAAGCAGATGTGAAACAAACAATAAACTGCTTAATTTGATTGGAAGGGACATTAAAGAGAACAGCATACTTCTTCCTCTCCTAAAACATTTGCCCAAAAGTGTATTTGGTGGCTTCCAAATGGATTGGGTTTATCGGCTCAAGCAGAAAGCAGAAAGGGGGGGGGGAGAGAACAATGTGTTCTGAATTTTAATAGTATGTCACCTCACATGGGGGGTGAGTCTTCACACGTCATCTTGGAAGTGGCTAAACTGACTGCAACAACCCATATGTTGCAGTTTCTCTGTTCAAGCCTGCATGCGATTGCAATAGCTCATTCAGTTTTGTGTTGATGGAGGCCTTCAAGGCAAACCCAAGTTATCAATGGCATGTAGGTATGATACAAAGTTACAAAGGGTAACCAAAACATCCCTGCATGTAACAATCTAAGAAAGTATGCTCCCTGGGACTTTTGAGTGTATTAATGCATTGTCCTTGCTCAATTGTTCCTCTTTTTTATTCTTGAGACAGAGTCCGTCATGGAACCCTGGGCTTACCAGGGCAGCTGACCTGGCTTCCCAGCAAGCCCTAGTAATCCACCCCTCCCCCACCCCACCCCCTGCAATAGCATCAAAGACATGCACTGGTATGCCTGGCCTTCTTTTTTTTTTCAAGACAGGGATTCTCTGCATTGCTTTCGAGTCTGTCCTGACACTTGCTCTGTAGACCAGGCTGGCCTTGAACTCACAGAGATCTGCCTACCTCTGCCTCTGCCTGCCTCTGCCTCTGCCTCTGCCTCTGCCTCTGCCTCTGCCTCTGCCTCTGCCTCTGCCTCTGCCTCTGCCTCTGCCTCTGCCTCTGCCTCTGCCTCTGCCTCTGCCTCCTGTGTGCACCACCAATGCCTGGCCTCTGGCTTTGTTTTACAAGGGTTCTGGGGATTGGAACTTGGATCCTCATGCTTGCAAGGATGCTGACTAAGCCATCTCCCCTGTTTCTCCAGTCTGTGAAGTGAAATTAGCATCTTAGATAAACTATGCTGAGATATACACTTGTTCATATATGTGGACTTTGGGGAAGCTGACTAGCAGCATCTCATATAAATTCAGGTTTCAGTCAACAAAAATGATTTAACTAAATAAAATGCACATGGAAATAAAATTGTACTAGAGTAGCCTCCACAATGGGTCTTAGAAAGGTAAATGTAAAATGCCAGGAAGGGTGGGAAAGGCAGCAAGCAGTGCCCGCCTTAGGGTTTAATAGAAGATACTAGAAACTGGCCTTCTGGTTGATTGTATCCCCCAAACAATATTAAAAATGTATGCATATCATGTTCATTATTTTCTGTACGACCTGACAGTTTAATCATTCTATTTATATTTCAAAAGTACCCAATTCAATACTATCTGAATCTCTCAGAATCTCAGGCGGAGGGAGGACAATGTTACTTCAAATGCAAACAGAAAACATCGTTAATACTTTATAATAAAACTTTGCAAAAGGTGCAAACCAAGCTCAAGCAGTGTCTGAGTGGATGTCATGTAAGCTTCTCCTTTCATTTCATACACACAATACATTCCCATACACAAATTTGTACACGGTGTTTAAAGAACAAAATCATTTGTACATTCTTAATAAGGCAGGAAGGACTACAGAAAATACAACCAAGTATATACAAACATATATACACGTCTATACACACTTATTGTTTAGAAAACCATCTCATAAGCACGGAATAAGAATCATTAAAAGAAAAAAGAAAAAAAAAAGGTACCAAAGTCAAACATATTCCCTATTTCCTCCTGTTGGAGGAGCTAAGGCAGTCCAATTTTTCTGATTCAGATTTTATGTACTGGAGAAATTCCTGTCTTATCTCAACCAAGCAGATTAGGTGATCAGCTTTCAAAGTTACCATATATTTCTAAAAGACATACAAGTACATTTTGTTACAATAAAAAAAAAATCCAGCTACTTCAGCATCCTGATAAAACCTGGGGGCAGCATTGTGATTTTTTTTTTTCTTAATCAAACGAATGCACGTAACATCAGGTGTGTTGCGGCGTGTAGCTGATAGGACAGTCAGTGTGTGCTCGCCACAACGCTTTCCTTTAGTGATTTTACCTGGCGACAAATTATTGGCACCTGGATGTGCACATTTTAAAAGCAGTTAAGTGAAGACAGAAACATTTCTGAAGCAGGGGTAAATATGTCACGTGCCAGAAATTGTGCTGTAAATGAATGCACAAATCCAATAAGGAAGTGCTTTTAAAGGGAATAAATTCCCTGAGTCATTATTAAACAGGCTACCAACCAAAGACACGCTGTGCCACCTACAGAAAAACTGGAAATTGTACATTGGCTCTTCCGCTGTAAGCATTGGTTCAAGAGCCTGAAACTTTCGGCATGACCAGTAACCCAGCCACAGTGCATACCAGCTCCCCCCACGCTGCCGAATCAAGTTCACTTAACCCCCCCCCAAAAACAAAAACGTCTTTTCTGCACTCCAGACTGGCTTCCTGCTTCCCTCTCCACCTACCATGCCCACCATTTAACCTCCAGCACCAACTGTATGAAGCCCCTACATTCTGAAAGCCATCCAATTCTAGAGCATTTTTCCTTCAACAAGCCAGGGCAGGCACGAATAGAAGTAGCAAGAGAATATAAACCCTGGTGGACCTTGACAGCCAGGAATCCCTCTGGATTCTGCGCACCCCACAGCCCCATGGGGCCTTGTAGGAAATTTTGGTGCACTCTGTACATCATATCCAGGTTACGGAGCTGAACTCCTGGCCAACCACTGCACAACCCAAACACCATAAAAAGACAACAGCACCAAGCTCTGAAGATGCAAAAGGCCGTCAACTTTCCCTCTCCGCAAGTCACTTGCAAGCAGCGCGCCCAGTGCACTGGTCAGGCTGAACCATGAAAGGTCTGCAAGCCACCTGGCACCGAGAGCGTCTCCCACGAGGAAAACAGACAGTAATTATGAAAAGCCCGCAGTCCTGCGGTATTAACTGGAAAGCCAGGACTGCGCCGGGCACAACTCATCTCCTAGGCAGTCACTACCAGCCCCAGACCCCCTCAGCCTGGGGACAGCCCTGTCCCTTTCCCTTCGCTCCCGCCCCCTCCGGCGAGCCAGGGCAGCGCCCCGTTCCCACCCAGCCACCCCCTCTCTTCCCCCTTCTCCTGCTTTGCCTGCTTCTTTCTGAAACCCCAGCAACTTCAGGCTTGGCAGCACCACCATAGCCCAGCCAGAGGCGGGGACATCGCGAAGGCGGCCGCGGCAGGAGTCGGAAAGTTTGAAAAGTCACTTAAAACACCGCAAGCTTCTCCCCCACGCCCAGCACCCAAAGCGCCCACCGCACACGCAGGAGCCCGGGCTCCACGTGCGAGCGGGCCCGGGAGCCGCTGGAGTTCCCTCTAGGGCCAAGCCAGGAGGAAAAAGAAAACCTTTCCCCGGGCGAAAAGTTGCTCGCTGCAGCACCATTCCCCCGCCCCCTCGGCTCCCCCCAAGACCCCAACATCCTCTCGGAATTCGCAAGGTGCCACCTGGCCTGGAGCGCGCCCCCACCCCCCGAGGGCGCGGCGCCTCTCCCTTGCTGGCCCGGGGACGGGTCTCAAGGAGCTGGGGGACAGGGAGGCACCGGGGGCGCCCGGCTCGGCCCCCAGGCTCGGCCGCCAGGCTTACCTCTCTCCTGCTCCTCCGCCTGCAAGCAGATGGGGATGTTCTTCTTCCAGCCCGGCATGGTTGTCTGCGGGCTGCGCTTGCTCCGGGGCTCGCTCGCTGCTCGCTCGCTCTCTCTGCTCGCCGCGCCTCCCGGCTCACGCCCTCCGGCCGGTCGCAGCACGCCCGGGGCTGCTCAGCGGAGCTGGGGCGCCGAGGCGACTCCCCGACACATGGAGGCGACGCCGAGCGCCCCTCTGCCCGCCTCCGAGTCTCCGGAGCTCCCCGGGGGCGGCGGCGGCGGCGGCGGCGGCTGGCGCCCGGGCCGGGCCGCGCGCTACGCGGGCAGAGCGGGAGGGGCGGGAGGGGGGGTCTGCAGCCGCGGTGGCGCGGTGTGGCCGCGAGGCCGGGGGACCGGAGCAGGCCGGTGCAGGACCGCCGAGCCCCCGGAGGTGGGCGCCGGCGGGAGCTCAGGGCTGGCGCCGCCTCGCTCCGCTCCTCCTCCTCCTCCTCCTCGCCTCCTGCTTCCCCTTCCTCGTCCCTCCGCCGCCAGCAGGTGGGACTCGGAGCCGCCGCGGCCGCACAAAGCTCTTCGGGGCGGGCGGGACCGAGCTGCGGGCTCCCGGGGCGCCTGTCGCCCGAGCCAATCCCCGAGACGCGCGCGAGGCTGGGCGAGCACGGAGGGGCGCGCGCGCTCACACCCTCCGCGCCCCGGCCGCCCGCCTGCCAGGCTCGCCCGGCCCGCCAGGTACACGAGCTGGCACCCCGCCGCCGCTGCGGAGCCCTCGCCCGCCCCTGCCGGGCCTCCCGCCCCAAGCCCGACCGGCCGCCCAGGCGGCTTCGGCGATGACCTCGATGAGGCAGGGGGCAGTGTCCTTCGCTCAAGTCCCTCCTTCTCGCCACTCCCCACCCCACCCCGCCCTGCCCGGCGCCCCCTCCCCCAAGTTGAGACTCGCAGCTCCGGATTCGCTAACTTCCCCCCTCGACCGTGGGCAGTGGCAACTTTGAGGATGGTCAGAGCTGGGTCCAGGGGTGGGGACGGCGGGGAGTGGGGAGTCCCTTTGTTTTAAAGGACGCAAGCAGACCTAAGCTGAGTGAATGTTTAATAGCGATCTTCAAGTATAGGAAGGATTTTATGATCAGGTTTTATGATTAGTTTCCTCCTCTTGCCATAGGCTCACAGAGGAATCGGTGGAAATGAAGAGAGAAAGGGGGTGGCTTCGTATTGGAGCCTGGGAGATTCTGCTCAAGCATGTGGGTTCTTCTTTGGGGTTTCGATGGTGCCAGGAGAAGGACATTTGGCAGTAGTCTGTCTTGCACAGGGATGGCATCCGTCTCCTCAAGCCTGGGCCTCTGGCTGGAAGACGGCCATGCCTTCCCCTCTGGTCTGATATATCTATATGTCCTGAAGAATTTGGATCCCCTGTGGCTGGACCTACTGGAGTTTGGTTTTTTGTTTGTTTTTGTTTGGTTGGTTGTTTGTTTGTTTGGGGGGGTGGCGTCTCCTCGGCCGTATATGTTGGCCTGTGGTTCCTCTCCCTGAATGAGGGCACTGGCTCATGCCAACCTCCCCTCTCGTCTTTTGGAGGCATCATAGCAGTACCGGAGACAGAGCATTACCACACAACACTAAGCGACCAGGTTTCTCTTTCTGCCACCTCCCCCCCCCCCCATGAGCGTCTTATCAAGCAAGATTTGCCCACACCTCCAGTTGTCCCTTGTCTGAGTGGTCCGCTGTCATTACAGAGCTGTCCAACTGCCAAAAGCCAGTGGCTATCTGTCCTAAAGAAAGGAAGGGACTCGGGGCCAGCACCAGCGCCTTGGCACACAGGACCGGAAGGAGTAAATAGAATAAAGTGGCCACAGCCCAGGGGTCCTCCTTAGAAATCCCATCTGAGCTTGCTAAGCCCTCCTTTCACACTCCTGGGAAAGTCCAGAAAGCAAAATGGCACATCTGTCGCTTTTTAAATGGCCCATCGTCAGGAGCCTTGGGATGTCTTTGGTCTTGCCCTGAGTTTGTTTCAAAAACAGATTTATGGTGGGGGTGACTATTCCAACAAGTGTAATTCTGCGGGACCTACGCAAAAAGCATCTCATATGCATGCGGTTTTTACTGCAGCCAGTGGTATAACTGTACCTCCCTGGGGACAGCTTGGGGTTGACAGAGTTCTGACACACACCTGTCGGTTGCATTTTAAGGCTGACATTATTCCTACTGTGGGTTGGACTCTTGGATAAAAACTAGGGATACAAGAAGAAATTTTTATTTTACTGGTAGTTGAAATTAGTACATCTTCGGTACTAGGGTAAGTTTTATCTTGTGGATTATACTGCTGCGAGAGATAAACTCATTGAGTCATAGCTTACTCTCTCTCGGACTATTTGTTACTCAAATATTTGTTCACTAATATCCAACATCTCACATCATCTTTGCATATGCGATCACCAAAAACTAAGCCTTAGCTGTGTCAGGGTTACTTATGTAACCTCCTTGTCACTCCAGTGGGGAAGGAAATAAGCTCGGTGATGGTTGGTGATGGCATTTTCCCTCTCTGGAGCTAGCCCTGCTTTTCTTGTAGGGAAACAGTCTCTCCATGAATTCTTCTCATTGTATTATTCAGATCACCTGACAAAAAAAAATTAGAAAACCAGATTATTTAAATTGAGCCTGATGGATTCTGTTCCATTTCCATGGTCTGAAGTGGCCGTATAGTCAAAACAATGTATCTAAAAGTCTATTCAAGAAAGTCATGACATTACCTTGATCTTTATTAAAAGTCAAAACCAGAAACTAGATGGGTATAAGGCACACTCTTTTTCTTCTTTAGTAAATTTAAAGTCAATGCCCTTTAAAGAATGGGCAATACCAATTGTCATCAGAGAGGCTTCACCCCACAACTGATGGGAACAGATGCAGAGAACCACAGCCAAATATTAGGAAGAGCTCCAGGAATCCTATGGGAGAAAGGGAGGTTTGTCCAAGCCAGAGAGGTCAAGGACATCACAAGAAAACCCAAGACTCTACTAACCTTGCAGAAGACTTTTTCTTTTGGGCCACTAACAACCTCCCAAATCATGACACAGAGACTTATTTTTAGTTATGAGTGCTTGACCTTATATTAGCTCTTATTTTAATCTGTTTCTCTTTATTTACATTTTGCCTTGGGGATTTTTACCTTTCTTAATAGGAGAGGAGAAGATACCTAGTCTTACTGCTCCCATGACTGGCTGATATACTTGAGAGGCCTGCCCTTTTCTGAAGAGAAAGGAGGTGGATTGGATGGGACAGGGAGTGAGGGGAGGTTGGAAGAGGGATTTGAAGGAGAAGAGAGAGGGAGAGGAAATTGTCATCAGGGTGAGAAATTTTAATTAATTAATTAAAAGAAAGGGCAATAACAATTAGGATTTTTTAATGCATAAATTTGAAAAGGACTAGGGAGGGTTAGGATATAAGAAAACTTTGGAGGGAGGAAAGGGAAGGGAAGGGGGAAATGTAAAACTATAATCTCAAAAATTAAAAAAAGAAAAGAATGTGCCTATGACTACAGCCATTGTTTCTAGACAAGATCTCAAATTTGTAGAATTTCTCTGAATATAAATGCATCCAAGTATCTAGTGTAGTTTACACTAGTGTAGATACAGCCTGAGTTTACAGAATTCAAAATTGAATTTGATTTACATTAACCAAATTACATAGACCATAGGACCCATTCCTAAAAGTAGCTTCACTTGGTCTATCTTGTATAGCTTTCTAAATAAAAAGAAAAGAAGGCATCTTCTCTTATTGCTAGTGACTCCTTCACCTGGTTAAAAAAGAAAAGAAAAAAAAAGGCTGGAGGATGTTGGCCTATCCCAGCACATGTGATCTCTGAGTTCAAGGCCAGCCTCTTCCTTAGTCTACAGACTGAATTCTGTGACAGCCAGGGCTAGGGCTATGAAACCCTGTCTCTAAAAAAGGCAGAGAGGGAGGGAAGGAGGGAACGAGGGAACGAGGGAGGGAGGGAGGGAGGGAGGGAGGGAGGGAGGGAGGGAGGGAGGGAGGGAGGGAGGAGGGAAGGAGAGAGGGAGGGAGGAACGGGAAGGAAATGAGCGAGGGAGGGAGGGAGGAAGCTCTGTGAACTGAAAGCTTTAATTATATTGTTGAATCGTAGTCTTCAGACATGGACAACCAGTCGTTAGTTGCTTAAGGAACTGGCATTTGTGTCCCTTTTGTTTCCTAGTATTTACTCTGTCATGGGGCCTCAGCCTCCCGCTCACAGAACCTTCATTCTACGAACAGTATGAGTTTGGGGTATTTGGTTTCATGGGTTCAAGGAGTCCCCCGAGAGAGGTAAAATCCCAGCTGTCTTTTTTAAGGTGTGCACGACCCCTCTCACTTGCTTGCTGTTGCATGGAATGAATCTGCAAACTCCTTTAATGCCCATCTATCCTCCAAGTGGCCACCATGCATTCTTTTAAATGGCACTAACTCACTTTTGCCTGAAAAGTCCTCTTCAAACATTTGAAATAAGAGAAGCTTCTTTGGTCGTTTATCTTTCTGTGGGGTGGGGGGAAGAAGTAGACAAGATGGCAGAAAACAAACAGAATAAGCCCATGTTCGTCTTTATTTAGAAATCTTCAGCTGGGAGACTGCAATGGAAGAAAGAAAAACTTCCAAGAGCCAAGAGAATACTCACTTTTTAAAAGTCACCGTGTTCTATAAATAACAGGAGAGGGCACAGGCATTCCAAAGTTGGTTAATGTTGAATCAACTTGACTGGGCCACCAGACACCCAGATCTTTGGGGAAACATTAACCCAGACCACATTCATATGCCCAGTATCAGCATCTGAGTGTTCGTCCCCCTCAAATCCTCATTAACATTCTGGGTTTTGTTTGTTTTGTTGATGGCGCCCATTCTGACTAGGGTGAAAAGGAATCTTGAGAGTATTTTCTATTTGCATTTCCCAAGATACCTAAAGACGTTCAAGGCTAATTCATCCCTTTATTTGCTATTTGCACTTCCAAAGTGTTTGTCAAGTTTGTGTACTTTATTCTAAATTAGTCCAACCAGTATCAAATGAGCATGGAGTTTTAGCTCAACATGAACATGGAACTAACTTATGACCCAACTATACCATTCCTGGATCTAAATTGAAAAGAATCATCCAGCACAATGTAAAAGACAGGATATGGAATTATCCTCGGTGCGTGCTGACAGATGAATGTATTAAAAATTATAGAGATATGATTGAGAGACAGAGAGGGAGGGAGGGGCAGAAAGATAATTTATTAGGGTTTTAATGCTGTGAAGAGACTATGACCAGAGCAACGCTTATGAAGGAAAACATTTAATAGGGCCTGGCTCACAGTTTCAGAGGTTTGGTCCATTACTGTCGTGGTGAGAAACGTGGCAGCATGCAGGCAGACACTGTACTGAAGAAAGAGCTGTACGTCCCACATCTTGTCCTGTAGGCAGCAGAAGGAGACTATGCACCCTACCGAGCATAGCTTGAGCATATGAGACCTCAAAGCCTGGCTGCACAGTGACACACTTTCTTCAACAACCTCACACCTCCTAATAGTGTCACTCCCTGTAGACCAAGCATTCAAACACATAATTTATGAGGGCCATTCCTATTCAAACCACTACATTCCACTCCTTGGCACCTATAGGCTCGTAGCCATAACAAAATGCAGAAATGCATTCAGTCTGACTTCAAAAGTCCTCATAGCCGGTCACATTCTCAACCCCGTTTAAAAGTCCAAAGTTAAGTCTCTTCTGAGATCCATGCAATCTCTTAACTGTAATCCCCTGTAAAATCAAAAAGCACATCTCATACCTCCAACACAGAATGGTACAAGATATAGATTACCATTCCGAAAAGTAAGGAGGGGAAGGAAATATTGGACCAAAGCAAGACAAACACCAGCTGGGCAAACTCCAAATTCTGCTTCTCCACATCTGATTTCAAAGCGCTCTTAGATCTCCAGCTCCTTTCAACTTTGTTGACTGCAACATGCTACTTTCTCTTGGGCCGGCTCCACTGCCTGTTAGAGTTTTCCTTGGCAGGCATCCCCTGACTCTCCAACACCTTGGGGGCTCCAGCCAATCCAGGCTTCTCCTTCACAGCTTCAGTCAATGGCCCCTCTATGCCTCCATGCAGGGACACTCTTGACATATGCTGGATCTCAGTGCCTTTGCTTAGTTGTGGAGCAATTCCACAGCCCCTTTATTCTATCCTTGACAACAACACCACACCTACTCACACAAGGGCACACCTCATGTCACATTCAAACACATGAGGGGCCATTTCTATTCAAGTGGCCACAGGTAGACAAGGATAGATGAGAGATAGATGGACATATGGATAGACAGACATATAAACAGACAGGTGGTAGATAGATGGATGATTGGCAGGTGATAGGTAGGTAGGTAGGTAGGTAGATAATTGACAGATGATAGGTAGGTAGGAAGGTAGATAGATAGATAGATAGATAGATAGATAGATAGATAGATAATTGACAGATGATAGGTAGGTAGATAGATAGATAGATAATTGACAGATGATAGGTAGGTAGGTAGATAGATAGATAGATAGATAGATAGATAGATAGATAATTGACAGATGATAGGTAGGTAGGTAGGTAGATAGATAGATAGATAGATAATTGACAGATGATAGGTAGGTAGGTAGGTAGATAGATAGATAGATAGATAGATAGATAGATAGATAGATAATTGACAGATGATAGGTAGGTAGATAGATAGATAGATAATTGACAGATGATAGGTAGGTAGGTAGGTAGGTAGGTAGATAGATAATAGACAGAAAGAAATCCCATCATTTGTGGAATAGAACTGAATATCATTATGTTAACCGGAATAAGCCAGACTCAGAAAGGTAAGTATCCTTTGTGTTTTCTCGTATATGGAGTCTAGATAAAAATAAAACTGCTGGAAAAGTAGAATGAGTAAGAAAGACGAAGTATACTAAAGGTAGGGAAGCAGAAAAGAGGAATGCAGTGAGTATGATCGTGCTACAGACGTGTATAAAACTGTAAGGATGCAATCTCATTCTGTACAATTAACTCACAACAATAAAAAACATAAACATTACTTTGGCTGTTTCTGAGAGAATGTTTTCAGGAAGGAGCAAATTTCTCAGCAGGACTGCTTCCCCCAGCATGAGTAGACCCTATCCAGTCAATTAAAGGTCTGGCTGGAAGAATAGGCTAACCCCTCTGTGAACACAGCTCTCTCCCCACTCACTGAGATTGCATAGGAGCCTGTGCTTTTCCTGTGTGTACATGGGAGCTGATGTCAACTTTGCCTTGGGTCCCAAGCCTGTTGCCCACAATGGAGGTACGGTTGACTCTGGTTCTCACAACTTCAGACTCTGACCTAAAATTCATCATCAGGTATGCGCATCCTGCACAGCCTGAAGCTCATCTGCCTCTACCGTGGCATGAGCCAATTCCTCTAAATAAATCTCTTTGTCTGCGTCTCTGGAGGATACTAACACAGGAACCCTATGTTCAGTTTCTGGTTCTACCACATTCTAGCTCTGTGAACCTTCCCAAGTTGAACACTGTATTCCTCTGTGTCTGAAATGGAAAGTCAAAGTGGCCATGTCATGGCGGAATTAAATGTACTAATACAGATCAGATGCTTAGTTCGGCCCCTGAGCGGTATTTAATTATGGGTGGGGAATATTAATAATTGGGACGAGAAAAGGAGCCATAAAGAGACATCAGAGGACTCCTGAAAATATGAAAAGTCCCTACAAATGCAAAATTGTGTTAATGATCATAGCTGTGTCAAGTAATAATAACAATAAGAAGTCCACCGTTCTCATCAAGCTCTTAAAGAACTTAGTTCAGAGTTTAAAGCCCCCGCCCCCACCCCGATAAGCGTGGGAAGAAGACCTCATTGTGAATAACTCTGGGGTTAACTTGAAAGAGGAGGTTAGTGACAAAGAACGTGCCTTGCTAGTGGGGTCTTGGGGGGACTGACACTCAAACACTCCACCCTCTCTCTCCCTTTCCACTCACACTTTTCACGAAGTCGCCCGTCTGGCTGACAACCAAGTCTTCGATTCTGATCCCCACCTAAACCCTCTTCAACCTGCAGTGTCATCGCTGCAGGCCCTGGGGCAGCAAAGGAAAGATCCCGGGTTGGTTCCCAAATTCTTGAATCCCTCTCCTTTGTCATGGAGATCCTGCTCCGGGCATTTTATTATCCATCACCTGGACAACCCCAGCAGTTTCCACCACTCTCAGGGTGGGCACCGCTGCCAACCTTGTTCTCCCTGAAGTAAAACACCTGGCGTCTCCCAGCTCGCCTTACTCTCGGTCAAAGCCAAGTCCGGGAAGCTGGGGTGCCCGTCCGCCACAGTCAGTCATTTTCTCGTGTGTGTGTGTGCACGTGTGCACGTGTGTGCGCACCCGCGTGTGCACGTGTGTGTGCTCGCATGTGCATGTGTGCGTGTGCATGTGTGTGTGTGCGAGCGCGCACTTCCTTCTGTTCCGTCTTTCTTTCTTCAGCTGCCCCCGAAGCCCCTTTACACCACCCTATATGGCTTCCATTCCCTAAGCACAAGTGCTTCTAAACACAACCGCTCCTCAGAACTAAAATAGCTTGAGTGCCTGAGGCTAAGAGAAATTGTTTTACCACAAATATGTGCTAGATCCAGAATTGAAGCCGGGGAGTGCTGGTCTCTTACCTCCCAGCCCTACCTCGTGCACCCACTTTCATTTCCAGCCAACTTTGTCTGCCTTTTCTTTAGACCTGATTTCCCTCATTTCTGCAAGACCACACTACCATAGCTTCTGGTTTATGTAGATATGATCTGCCCCCGCTGTTCAGAAGGGGATGTCTATCAAGCTAATTCTGAAGGCATAGGGTCCAGATTCACACCCCAGTTCTCCCCCGGAGGTCCTGTGTCTCCTTCTACTTTTCTCTCTTCATCTGTAAAGTGGGAGCAATGACGGGGCCAATGCTGTGTTATCCTTGATCCAACAAAATAAACGATGACATGCAAGCATGCAGAGCTGGATCTGATACACAGAGAGAACCCGACACATCAGAGTTATTATTAACACCTTGTCAGGAATGTGCTTGGGCTGATGGGATTGTCCCTGACATCAGTCATTGTAACTTATGAGTTGTGTGTGCCCATGGATGCTTGCTAAAGGGGTGACTACTAAGAATTGTCTCTTTCCTACATAAACCTGCAGTGTGATCAGGAAGACACCGCCCACAAATGTGCTAATGACCGAAATCTCATTTGTTCCTAAAATTAAAAGCCTAAACTTTTTTGTTTTTTGTTTTCAAAATAGGGTTCCTCTGGGTAGCCCTGGCTATCCTAGAACTTGCTGTGTAGACAAGGTTGGCCTTGAACTCGGAAATCTGCCTGCCTCTGCCTCTTGTGTGCTGTGATTGAAGGTGCACGCCACCATCCAGTGCCTAACAGCGTTTGAAGAGAATTTGTTAGTCTGAACGGAGAGCAGTAACTGTTACAGGGGTGGTGATTACAGCAGTCATTAGCTAGAGTACAAGCTGCTAACAGACTAGAAGACTAGACACAAATAAGCCTTTCATCAGAAAATTAGATAGGCGATCCTTACCTTCCAGACAGGGGACAGGGGACTACTAATAATGGATGTAGGTTTAGTCCCTTGCGTGTCTGAGAAAGTAGAACGAAGGAGCAACTGGATAGTACCTCCAGACAGACGCACGGTGGCTGCCGCAGCTGCTGCAGACGGATTGGGGCAGGTTTGGTGGGAACTCAGGCCAGAGGACACAGAGAGCAAGCAGCGGAAGGAATTACGGTCTTGACTGCAGGTGACAGATGGGAATAAGGAAGAAGTTAAAGGGAACTATTTGAGTGAGAGTAAGATGCAACCCGCATACACTTGTAAGTAGTAAGAAGGACCTTGTAGAAGCTCTCAGAGTGTGTTCATGCCCCTGATACTTCACACACTGTTATTGCCACCCCATTGGGGTAGCAAGCTGACAACAAATAGTCTGCCCACTACATGTTTGGCCCACCTTGGCTATCGTTGGAAGTATCTCCCAAGGAAACAGTCAAAGATATGGCCAAGAGTTCATGTGCCAAGATGTTCACCGTATCTTTATTTTATGGCAAGAAGCTGCAAACGGTTCAGGATGGACAGTAACTTGGAACTGTTTACATAAATTCCACTGAACTTTGTGAAACCCTGAAATATCATCAGTTTGAAAGACAACCATAAGTTATAATGACATACAATTGAGAAATGAGGTTATATAAAGGTTTCCTAGATCCGAGGATGCTTTGTTTTTAACCATGTTTGCATGTCTGGAGTCAGGGAGAAGCACGGGTCTTACGTTTTCTTCGTAGGTGTTTCCGTAGGAAGACTTGTGGGTAGGAGCCATCAGCCTGAGGACGAGTTCTAGAGACAAAAGCAAGACACAGTTTCAGGAGTTACTGTTACCCAAGCCAGGGGGAGATACTTCATGCAAAACCACAACCTTAAGGAAGCCTGAATCGTTGAGAGAATCATGAACGTGAAAGTGGAAAGTTTTACTGATGCTTAGCTAGCTTATCTCATTTATATTGTACTTATGTAAGTGAAAGTTATTGCGTAGAATCTATGTTTAAAGGACGGGTTTGTTGTCTTTCTCTTCAATTGTAAAAATATGTGTGTGCACGCATGCGCATACATGTGTGTGTATGTGTGTGTGGGTGTTTGCACGAGTGTGCACATGTGATGTTGAGCATGTGATAGCTGTGCATGGCAGAAGACATCTTGCAAGAGTCAAGTCTCTACTTCTACGTTTACACGGGTTCAGAGAAACAAATTCCTGCTGCCCTGCCCAACTTATGTGGCTGAGCTGTCTTGCCAAGCATTAGTTTTTGAGACAAGGACAAGGCTTTATTAGGTAGCAAGGACTGTGGGACTAGTCTGGAACTCTCTATGTCATCTAGGATGGCCGGCCCACACACAACCCTCCTGTTTCAGCCTCCCAGTCATAGGATTACAGCTGTGCGTCACCAAACATCTTCTTAATAAGCACAAACAGCGGGCTTATCAGTGGAGATGGTTTCTTAGGTTAATAAGAAGCAAATGTAGAAAAAAAGTTTCTAAAGAGGACACAAAACACCACAATATGTTCTTTCTTGCTGTTGACATTATCTGACAGTTTTTTATTATTCTCCTTTCAAACATTTTTCATTTTTTTAATTTTTTAAAAAAATCAGTTGCTTAATGGTGGAGATTTGTTTTGAGAAAAGTATCATCAGCTGGTTTTTTGTGCAAGTATCAGAGGGTATTTGCACAAACCTATCTGGGGATACTCTGATAAATACCTAATACACATGTATTTGAGCATGTATGCATGCGCATGTGTGTACAATCTCTTATTGCTCCTAGAGATAGAAAGAACAATTTGTAAGTTTAAACCTAGCATCAGAGAGAATGATGCTCTCAAGACACTCGGAAAATCAGAGATGCCTGAGGCTAGGACCTGCATTAATACAGAAAACTGTTTTCTTTATGCAAGCAAATAATGCTCTAAAATAAAAGTAAAGAATGGGGTGTAGCTCAGTGGTAGAGCACTTACCTAGCATCCAAATGATCCTGGGTTCAGTCACCAGTACACAAAGAGAGCAATATAAGACACAGTAGAGTAAGAACACAAAACACTAAGTGTCCTAACTGTCATTAAAAAAGTAATACAGTAAACTGATTTTAAAAATGCAATAATATATAATAATGTGCAATATGATTTTGTGTGGCTGGCAGCTCAGTAGGTGTGTTGATACCAGCAGTACCACAAACAAAATAGGTACTCCCAACATTCGTCAGCTACAGTCTGACAAGGTGATACTGCTGTTACAACAGGGCTACCACTGTCCTCTATGCAGACTACAGCTGATTGAGATATTGTTATGCAACCCACCCATAACTCCATCATGTTTTAAGCGAATATTTTAGTACATTTTTAAAGTAGCAAGAACAAATGACTAGAGGTTGTTTTAAAGCCACTCTGGAATTGGTGTTATGAGTAGGATTTCCCACCGGCCTGGTCTCAGAGCTGCACCAGTTGCAAATAACTCACAGAGACACTGTATTAGATATAAAGCTATTAGCCTGTTACTGGTGTTTCTTATTGGATAGCTCTGACTTAAATATTAACCCATTTCTATTCATCTAAGTAGTTCCACATGGTCTTAACTTACTGGAGAGAGAGCCTGGCATTCTTCTCTCTTGGTCTTTCATCTCGAATCTCCTCCTACATCTCCCTGAATCCTCCTTGTCTCCTAGTCCCACCTATCTTGCTTTGCTATTGGCCAACAGGACTTTATTCATTAACCAATAAGAGAAACATATTTATAGAATGACATCTCCCATCAAATTGGTGTATCTATCAGCTACTTTTCAGGAAGAAGGCTAAGGAGTTTAATGGAGATACTTCAGTTGAACTCTTGCTTCTGCCTACATGGCCTTTTGCAAAGGGGTGGTCTTCTATAGTTTCCCTATCGAGTTGTGTCAAAATACCCAATAATGTTCACTCGTCAACTTCCAAGTAGCAGTGATTGAACATCTGGAATGAACCAAAGAGGTTATATCCCGAGAGCAGGGCATCTCAAAGTGTGAACCAAGCATTTTGTGAAGACAAATGTGTTTCCTATTTAACTTATCACTGAGCTTTGTTCGTTTCCACACTAGCTGTGGGGTCCTGACCAGCCAATCTATTGAAATCACCAGGAACACAAACCTCAGATCACTTTCTGTCTAATGTAACTAAAGATTTTTTTTAATCCCTTGGGAATTTGTAAGCTTATTTATTTTTTACAGCCCACAAAATTCAGGCTCAGCAAGGAATGCAAAGTGCTTGACACATATGTATTATGCATGCGTGAGCATTTGTTTATATTCTCTTTGACATCTTCAAATCTGTTCAATGAGCCTTTTTATTCCATACTTATTATATACGATGTTTCATTAAGATCCATGGCGAGAGTCACTCTGCGTTTGTATTTACATTATTTAAGCACTGCAAGTAATGCTTGCTACTAGTTACGTAAATGGAAAATAACTCCGAAGATTGATGACATGATTAGCCTTCTTGCACTTGGTGACTCGGTTGCCTCTTGATTTTTATTTATGTCCTGAATGATGAGCAACCTTTCCATTTGCCCACCCACGGCAGTCGTCTGATCTCTAGATATGGCTGGGAATAAAGATAGCATAACGTAACTGCTTGCTTTACAGAACAGCGAGAGCAAAGTCTAGACCACCAGGTAGGAGGAACTGGAGATCTGCTCTCAGGGAGCGAAGCTGTCCCGGGCCTGATGGAGAAGCTAGCAGAGCTCTGTCCTAGGCAGACAAGAAGAGAAGACCTATGCCACAGAAACAAAGGCCTATGAATGATTAACAGGCAGACAATGCAGTGATTCAAAATTCTAAGAGACAGTAGACTAGGCAAGACAAAATGTAATTACCAACAGCTGCCTTGAAACGGAACCGAAAAGCAGGACAAACGGCAAGTTTGCCCAGGAGAAGATGCTGTTCCTGTGGACCAGAACAGACCCCATCTTGTGGAAAGACATCATAAACAAATTGAAGAATTTTCAAGATCATTTCCTCCCATTCATGATTATGGATCAGGTCCACGTGAAAAGCCAAAGCAGAAAATCCAAAATCAAGTCATAAACCGAACAATCCCTAAGCAGGTCCTGAATGAGGTACCACGTGGGGTTTTGTCAAGCGGCGTCATAACTACATTGTTACTTCAGCAAAGTCGGGGCACATTCATCTTAAGGAAGCATACAGTAGCCTACTTATCTACCTGTAATTTCAGTCCTATTTTTACCACAGTTCACAATCCCAATTATCCAGTGTTTTGGTCTTAGTCATATTCAGAACATCCTGAAATAAAATTCTCTTTGAAGCTGCCTGTAGCCTTTTCAAATTCAAAGACTCCCCGGTCTCTGTTCCAGCCACCACCCTGCAGGCAACCACAGAGTTATGATGCAGACCTTATCACCTGCCCTGAACTGGACTTGACCCACTGGACAAGCCCCCCTTTCTGAAGAAAATCAATTAGCATGACACAAAGCATGCTAAGGTCTGTGAGTCCCTATTAAAGAGATGTTGGTTTTTCTGTCTTCTTTTCTCTTCTGGAGAGTTTTACTTTGAACAAACATCTCAAAGAGATGGAATTGGCAGTGAGAATTTTAGATAAAGGTATTAAATTTCTCTCTCTCTCTTTCTCTGCCATCCTCCCTCCCTCCCTCCATCCTTCCCTCTGCCCCCCCCCGTGTGTGTGTGTGTGTGTGTGTGTGTGTGTGTGTGTGTGTGTGTGTTGGGGTGTGGTTATAAAAAGGCTTATTCTTTCTCCTCAAATCTCAGCTCATGGGTTACTGTTGGGGAGGTAATAGCTGGTCTTCTGAGCTTTGTGAAGATTTGGGAACAGTTATGTTGAGAATGGTTGTGAACTCAGCATTAAGCTGAACCCTAGGAAAAAAATAATGTCCTCTCAAGTGGCTTGCACTTTAGTGCCTATAATAAGGTTAAAACACTTGAACTCTCTTTTTAATTGGTCTATATTTTAACTTTGCTTGTAGCAATAAAAGAAAGACTTTTTTAGCATTAAGCTGCTAGTGTGTGGAAACTAAGTGTCTGAAATTTTATTAAAATGATGGTCTGATTTTGACAGAGTTGAACTACTGTGAAAATTAATTGATTGTTTCTCACTTGGGCTTTGGAAAAGTCATTAAGGTTTTTATGGTTTATGGAAAATTGAGAAATGAAGTGTGCTAGAATCAATGTGTTGTCTGATGCACAAAGAAAATGGCACTTCAGATGAAAGAAAGCATCAACAACCACTCAGAGACGCTCCCTCTGTTCTCCTGCTTTGACGGCATATTTACATAGAGCTTCTATATTTACTTGTACTCAGAAGTCCTTAGTCAGTCATTTCATTGTGATGTTCGCTGTGAGAACAAAATAATGAGCTCTGAGAGATGAGCCTCTGCATATTACACTCTATTCCTCACTGAGAAAAAAAGAGATATAATCTACAATACCAAAAACAATCCAGTAGGGCTGTATACTTCGAAACAAGAAGGTTGAAAATGGCCTAACATGGTAGGTAGTCCCTCCCTCCTAAATTTAAAAAAAAAAATGCTTAAATATTCCTTAAATATTCTATAGTGGACTTATTATATTATGGAGAAAATCACGGAGCCTTGTACAAATAATGAGCACTGAGTTGGGGCTAGCTGATGCTACCAACAAAACTTCCCAGCTTTATCAGAATCTTAGACTAGATAACGCTAAGCGGTAACAGAGAATGACATCATGTATCTTTGTTTCATTTTCTCTTTTCCGTAAGTGCCCTCTCGTTGGGTCTTTTCCTCATTATAACCGTTAGTGACCCTGTAACAACTTGGTCTTGTCTCGTTTTTATAAGTAGCACGTAGGTTGGGAGTTGTCCACTATTTATTTCTGTCGCATCTACTCCAAAGGGAAAGTCGTACTTTAGTTTCTCCAAACATCTCCAGCTGTAGATTCACTGTTTCCTCCATTGCGTAGGCAAGATCACTTCCAGGACACCATTCTCTTCACAGCTCTGATGCTCACACTAGCCTGTGTGGTCCAGGAGCGAAGGTAAGCCAGCCATGAGAGGTTGGTTAGGGCGAGACTTGTCTCAAGGGCATAGAGCACACGAGCTAGCCCAGTAGGTAGCAGCTTGGCTGTCTCAGTTATCACTGCCATCTACAAATTAGATGGTTGTCTAGAAAGAAAATTGACTATAGAGGGGGTATTTTGACAGTCATTGGGGAGCAAGGAAGGCTCATCAAGTTAACATTTGACATCTGCCATGAAGAGTCCTCACTTGATCATACTTCATCACATTTTCTCTAATTAAGCTAACCAATGTTTACTCTGTTGTGAAATTAAGAATGTCGAAGGAATATAGTATGAATAAAGAAGTGTAAAATTTCCCTCATAAATTGTATCTTACTTAAAAATTCATTTTTCTGTTTTTGTGACTTTATTATCCAAGCCAATAGGAAGTTCATGAATCCATTATGAAATAAGTGCACACCCAGACCCAGGGCAGGATGCCAGTTCATCTTAAGGTTGTCAGCCTTGTACGGAGGCCTTACACCACCAACCTCTGAGTGAGTAATTCCCGCCTTCTTCTCCCACAGTTAGTTTATCCTATTATGTGTTCCCGTGGTAGACATCTCTGAACATGTTCTAACAACTTGTTCTGAGAAGCGTTTTCAGTTGAACTAGAAGACTGCAATTTTTACTGCTTCCATTTTTACTGCTCATAAGAATATAACGTATTAATCTATATCTACTAAATTAAGAGTATTTATTGTAGCTATAGGTTTATTAAGACATGAAAAGGAAGGGCTAAAAAGATCATTTTCAATAGATGTGCTAAAGCATTTATTCTTTAAAGAGGTAACGCTTAACTAAAGCACAGGTCTGAGCCAGGGGTTTTACCATTCTTAGGGTTTTTCCCCCTCTTGTCTGCTCGTTGACCCACAATCATTCAGCATCGGCACCTAACCATCATCTTCCTGAGCACCATTTTTATTTATTTTAATATTTTATATTCCAATGTCTCCTCTTTCAGAGATCACATTTCTTCATCCAAGGGAGGGATGAGGAGACAACTAGACAGACAGACAGACAGACAGACACGTCACACACACACACACACACACACACACACACACACACAACACACACCAGGTGTTTTGGGTCAAGCCCTGGTCTTCAGGAA
>JANBXA010000616.1:8250000-8257500 GCA_030556225.1 Cricetiscus sungorus
GGCAGATCTCTGTGAGTTTGAGGCCAGCCTGGTCTACAGAGCGAGTTCCAGGACAGACTCCAAAGCAATACAGAGAAAGCCTGTCTCAAAAAAACAAAACAAAACAAAAAAACCCTTTTTTTTTATTAGAATGAGTTTTGACTTGATATTTTTATTTAAAATTATAACTATATGACCTTTAAGCTGTTTTGCACTCTGCACCTCTATTTTTATTAAACCTTCCTTTAAAATGATTGGTTGGAAATGTCTTTATAGTAATAGTTAAGCAATAATTACTATGATAGACGCTTAAGACTATAGGAGTATTTCCATGAGTGATGACCATCTGTAGGGATAATATAGACCCTGCAAACCTCCAAAGGCGTTTTTTTTTTCTCATGTCCTTGAGAAAAACTTTTCTCTCTCTCTAAAAAGTGTCTTCTTCAACTCAAGGCCTCTCACTCCTTCCTCACTTTCACAACTCTCTGTTCCGTGAACGAACGCCTGTGGGAGCGCGGCAAAGAGCTGGTCCATGTAGAGTGCGCAGTCGCCTTTGCTTCCATTAGTTCACTGTGAGAACTCCAAACACCGAAGCTGCGCCTCCAGGCTCTCTGCTGAGCCTGCCCCACAGTCCCCCTTTCCATCCTCCCTCTCTGACTCCCACCTTGGCCTCTTATTTCCAGTTAAAGCGCCCTCACTGGGTGCCTGCCCCCTGCAGCCCGTCCTTCACTCACTGGACCTCCTTGGCTCCTTCCTGAGTACTCTGTGTGTGGACAGCTCTCAGCTGTGTCCTCTCGAGTTCTAGATTTTCAGGGTTCCTTGTTGGTGATCACGGCTTGAGGCTGAGGATGGACCCCGCGCCCCCCCCCCAGCTCAGCCCTTGCTGAACAGTCACAGCCAAACCCCTGTTGACTATTTTTTTTGTTTGTTTTTTAATTAAATTTCCACTGACTGTGCTTTTTCTCTTTAAGATTTTTCTCGATTTAAGTTAGCACGCTGTTTGCCTTTCTGCTGTCTGTGTTTACATGTCGACACCTAAAGTCTGAAGGATGATATTAGCATGCACCATGAAGAAATGAATTGAATATGCTGAAATACATGAGTTTATAATGATATTTAAATATGTTAAAATACACGACATATAATGATGGTGCATGCCCGGAATGCAAGTACTCAGAAAGACAGGGCAGGAAGATTTCCATGAGTCTGAAGGAACAGTCTCTCTCAAAAACACCAAAAAATGATGATGATGATGATGATAATAATAATAATAATAATAATGAAGAAGAAGAAGAAAAAGAAGAAGAAGAAGAAGAAGAAGAAGAAGAAGGAGAAGAAGAAGAAGGAAAAAACCCACACCACTACTACCACCACCACACAAAGCCACACTTGCACACTCTTACATACCTCATTAGTCATTTTAGGAGGCTTGTTACAAAAAGACACAGACCAAAAGTTATTTACCATGATTTTCCCCATGGGAATATATCACAGAATCACCAAATAGTTCGCAAGTGGGAGGCTTATGTATTTATTTACTGGAATGTGTGTGCGAGTGTGTGTGTCTGAGTGCATGCATGTTTCTGTGTGTGTGTGTGTGTGTGTGTGTGTGTGTGTGTCTGCATGCGTGCTTCTGTGTGTGTTTGAAAGAGAGAATGTGTGTGTGTGTGAGTGCATGTGTATTCCTGTGTGTGTGTGTGTGTGTGTGTTGAAATGACTTGTAGTTAAAAATGCAGAAAGGTTAATAGAATTCAGATAACACTAATTAAATTGAAAAAATAAAAAAGGCCTGAGCAATAACTGTTAATAAACCATTAGGCATAAAAATTAACAGGAAACTTTGTAAGGCGTAGATGGAGCAGACTATCTAGAACTCACAGATGAAATTAAACTAGAAAACAGCAAATGACCATAAGTTCTATGCTTCCTCAGGACATGCAAGAGAAAATATAAAATACTATGAAACGTTCTTATAAAAACTGAACGATCCTTGTCAAGGCCTTCTGGTGTAACTGTGAATTTTAAAGAAAGTAAGAGAGACAAAGAACATCACAGAAAGACAAATCAGAAAAAGCCAGCATGGGGGAACCGTAAAGGGTGAGCCACCTGCCTCATTGGAAGGAAAGAAGGAAACAGGAGGGCCGAGAAGGACGTGGAGAGAGTTCTCAGTGGTCAAGAGGGCTTGATACTCCCAGAGGACCCAAGCTTGGCTCCGGGTATCCAAGTCAAGTGGCTTACAACCACCTCTAACTCTAGTTCCAAGGGATGTTACACCTCTTCTGACCTCTGCAGGCACCAGAGATACCTGTAAAGACACACGTAACACATACACCAAAGCAAAATGAAAATGCTTAAAGAGAAAAGAAGAAACTGGGACACACATGTGAGGGTCAACTTTAGAAGCATATTAATGTATGTTCTGGCTCTTTATTTGAACAAAGCAATGACAAGCAAATCTTACCTTAGGAAGCAATCAGAGAAGTACTTGATAAATCTGAGCCATTAAATTTTAAGTATAACAATTGCATTACAGTTAATTTAAAGCAATCCTTATCTTAAACACATGTCATAAAATATTCATGAGAGGAAGGTGATAAGGGACCTACAACTGATGTGACAAGCACACAGACCATGGGAGATATGGATTGTAGAAAGTAAAGGAGACTAAGAATGACTAGGCGACATTCATGATGGCTCCATGGAACTTCAGGTTTTTATTAATGTGTCTGTTTTTACGGTGTGCTCACACACACGTGGGGGAGGGCGGGTATCCATGTGTGTCTACCCACAGCGGGACTGTAGGCACTTGGCCACATCCAGTTTTTAGCCGGGTTCTGGCCATTCAATCCTTCTCTTACCCACTGAACCATAACCCCAGCCATATATGGTAATTCGGTGCGTTATTCTTTATACTTTTTTTATATGTCTAAAATTTACCACCATAAAATGTTTCTAAGGATGCTGTGACTAATACATGTCTTACCAGATGTACTAGAATCCCTAATGTCAAAAGAAAAGTTAGTTCTAAAGCTGTATTTCAATCCAACAGAATCAAAATTTATCCTATAAGAGTGGATGATATAGTCAGCATATCCCCTCATATTCCCCCCCAAAGAAGTCCCCCTTCATTCCCCCAAAACAAGCCTTCAGAAAATACGGTACTTCCTGTCAGAATGCAGACACTGAATGAAAAAATAAAAAAGATGTGAAGGAACGTGTTTGTTAGTTTTAGACGTACCACTGGGTCTTGTGAGAAATATGACGATCCAGGCTGAGGGCCCCACTGTGTAAATGTAGGTGAACTGAGGGATTTGAACTTGACACCCAGGAGGAGCCCAGCAAAACCACTGGAAAGATCTGGAGAGCCATAGCTAAGTCATCTGCCGGTAGCTCCTTGCTGGGACTGCAGGCTGTGGGGGATCAATCTGCTGCTGCGGGCGCAGGTGCTGTGGGTCTGAGAATCGGGTAGCAACCCCTAAGGAACGATGTGTAGTTCATGCTGGGAGATGAGGACAAGGCAAGTGCAGTCCTAGTGCTGACCAAAAGCCACAGGGTGGGAACGGTAGCTGCACAGAGGGAAGGTACGGCAAAGACACCCTGAGTTTGGCAGGACTGGGAGAGAGGTTGAAGCACACTGTCCCGCCAGCTCCCAGATAATAACACGGAGATTTGTTATTAATTATGAAAGCTTGGCCTTTAGCTTAGGCTTGTTTTTAACTAGGTCTTGTAACTTAAATTAACCCATATTGTTTTAAATCGACATTCTACCCAGTGGCTTTCACCTCTGTCGCATCCTGTGTGTCTGGCTAGTTCCACCCTCTGGTTGACCAAGCTGTCTCTAGCTTGTCCAGATTCATCTCCAGCTTCCTCTCTCTGCCCAAAAGTCCTGCCTATCTCTCCTGCCTAGCTATTGGCCATTTATCTCTGTATTAAACCAATCAGAAGTCCCCTTAGGCAGAGAAATGTCTTTACATTGTGAATAAACATCCCAGATACCCAGCATAGTTCTCAGCACAGGGCACACAGGAGAGGAGAAAGCAACAATGGATCTAGTGACAGGCCTGGGACCTTGGTTGGGGTAGCATCCCATATGCAGCCTCCCGGATGCAAGTGAAGGAGATGGAATGTGAACCCTGGTCTGAGTTCTCACTCTGTCTTTTTCCATTGTGCACTCTACTCTGCCTTCTAGCCCATGGAGTTGACGGGCATTCAGGAGGTACTTTACCAAACACTTCCATCTACCACGTTGGAGCTGTTCTCGACATAGCACTCCTCCCAAGCCCTCCTCAAACGCTAATCCCTTGCTTGCTGGGGCAGCTGTAAAGGGGCGATAATGGGGAGTTCCATGATAGCCTGGACTATGGGCGCAAACTTACCTGGTTTATCTCTTCCCAGTTTGCTAGCTCTGGGCAGGTTTCTCATTCTTCTGGAGTGTTTGTTTTGTCATTTGCAAAACAAGAATTATCTAACTGCACTCATTGTCAGGAAAATGGAATTGGAAAAAGGAATGTGACAACGTAATATTAAAGGAACTAGAAACACCAGTTCCTTTCAAACAAAAACTAATTTCGGTCACTGGTGTTCTGGAATACGCCGAAGCCAGGTATTTGCAGGATAGCAAGATTTTAGAATTTATTTTTTAATGGCACATCACAAATGATGTGATAAGTGCCATAAGCCTGTCTGAGCTTGATTGAGGAAGAGCTGTTTTCATAAAATTTTATGAGTTAGAACATTACAGTACCAGTCCAGGCTCTTTCTTGTAGTAAACCTTTCCCACCATGGCTGAAATCAAGGGGGCTGTTCTGAGTTTCCTGATAATAGTGCACCCTTCAAAAGACATTTGTTTTTCTATTCTCTACCAGTAGAGAATCGGGCGCCATGCTCCCAAGATGTTAGCAGCTTAGACCACACATTCCTTCTAAACATCATTCTAAAACAATTATCTGGGGAATTGTGTCAGGAATAGCCCATGGAGCTTTTCCAATGAAATTGAAAATTACAGAGGATTAGAGACCAGTGTGATGTGTCAGGGGTTTGTTGTGGTCAACGATACAGCCCGTGAGTGAGCAGTTCCTTTCGTGGACTGGCTCAGAGGAAGTGAGATTCAGTTTGTGCAGAGAACTGTGCGTTATGGGAGACTAGGACAGACTGCAAAGTATCTTAGTTAGTGTTCTATTGCTGTGCAGAGGCGTCATGACCACAGCAACTCATGTAAAAGGAAGCATTGAACAGGGAGCTTGTTCATGGTTTTAGGGGCTCAGTCCATGATTCTCACTGTGGGACACAGACAGGCATGGTGATAAAGCAGTAATGGAGAGCTTTACATCCTAATCTGGAGACACACACAGAAAGAGAGAGAGACAGACACACAGATAAACACACAGAAAGAGAGAGAGACAAACACACAGACACACAGACAGACACACAGATAAACACACAGAAAGAGAGAGAGACAGGTAGACAGACACACATACACACACACAGAAAGAGAGAGAGACAGGTAGACAGACTCACAGACAGACACACAGACAAACACATACAGAGAAAGAGAGAGAGAGAGAGAGAGAGAGGGGGGGGGCCTGGAATAAGCTTTTTAACCTCAAAGCTCACCCCTAGATAAACACCTCCTGCAATAAGACCACACCTCCTAATCCTTCCCAAATAGTACCACTCCCTACTGATTAAACATTTGAATATTCAAACCACCACAAAAAGGAAGCTTGCTTATCTACTATAAAGGTCATTCTACCTTTAAATATGATTTCTAAAAAAAAAATGAAAACATTGCTCACAAAATGTGACTTCCTTTTATCCTTACACTGCATTCCGTAACAGTGTATTTGAGATGGCCAGAAGTTTATTCCAAGCATTTTAAAGGACATTTAAATTTGAAAATGAAGTATACAACTTGCTGTTATTCAAATAGCTTTACTTTTTTTTTTTTCTAGAAGAATCTCTAGGCTTGCTGTTGATTTTGTATCACGAGCTGCTATTTATTTCTTTTTAATACTATGTGTATGCAACTGTATTTGTGGGTGGGTCTGTGCACGTGTGTACAGTGCCCTCGGAAGCTAAATGAGGGTATGAGATCCCCTGTATCCCGAGTCACAGATGGTTATGACCCGCCTGATGTGGAGCCTGGGAGCTGAGCTCCTGGGTTCTTAACCACTGAACAATCTCACATCTATGCCCAGTTTTTAAAAAGCATCACTTTACAAATGTTTACAGAGTTCATATCCAGCATTAAGTTTAGTTTTAAACTTCTTATTAGGCTAATGTCAACTAATTAAAAAAATACTATCAATATGATAAGAATTTAAGCAATTATGGAAAATAAATATTCAGCCCAGAAACCACTTATATACCTTTTCCATGAAAATGTTTGATCATCAATCAATGCTATATATACATATTTTTTTTTCATTTCAAGATAAAGATAGTTCTGCTGTCTTTGGAAATCAATTTAAAAATATTTTGGGTTACCAAAAGACTATTATGGATCCTTTTCTAACGCTAATTTTTTGAAACCATTCTCTGGTTCAAAAAATAATAATAATAATAATAATAATAATAATTAATTATTTTTCCTGGGCTCATCAAAATTATTTTAGATTTAATAAACAACTTTTGTTATGATTAGACAGGGTTTGTTCTATCAATATTTAAATAGTGATAAAATCCATGTATCATAATTTCCCACTGTTTAATGGCCCTAAAGCATTCATATGGATAAAGAAAATTATCTGTTATCTGGACAAAACACCTGATAAAAATATCAGCTGGGATATTCAGTTCCCCACCTCTCACCTAGTAGTTGATGCCTGTCAACAAAATGAAAAGCCGGGCTGAAAGCATCGTGCTAGTTTCCCTGAGTTCTGGGCAATGTCCCAAGATTGAAATGAATTGTTCTTGGAGCTGTGGGGAGTGGATATCTGAAATCGCTCTTTTAAAAGCCGTAGGAGGCTTAGGGACTATGAAACAGTAAAATGTCAACTTGCAGGAAATTAAAGGCTTTAAGTCCTGAGTGTGACCTTGGAGCAAGGTTGATTTCTAAGCAACTGCAGTGTGTGTGTGTGTGGGGGGGGAAAGACAGGGGGGGGGTTGGCCGGGGGGGGGTGGAGGACCACAAGCACAATGGACTTCTCTGCCTCCATCCTGCCCACAGCCCAAGAGCTCCCCAAACAGCGGACATCTGAAACAAGAAAGAGTAGAGAAATGGTCTCAGCTCTGTCACTGCGGCAGCGTCTCGGCAGCATCTCGGTCACCTAAGTCCCCTAAAAGCCATTGAGCCAATATAATGGTTGGTTTAGCAGCCAGGCTCTGGAGGCAGATTGTCTAGGACCAGAACCGTGCTTTCCATCCCTTGCCAATGAATAAGCTTGAGCATTTGCAACCCGCATTTGTAAAACAAGCTTGAGGTAGAACTCTTTGAGCTGCTGTGAAGAACCAGGGAAATGAGTAGAGGACCACACGGTACAGTCAACCTTCAACCGCAGGTCTTCCATGAGCATCAGCCCC
>JANBXA010000616.1:8262500-8712500 GCA_030556225.1 Cricetiscus sungorus
CGCTCCATGAGATGGAATCTATCTCCATGCTTCTTCTTGAGTCAGGCCAAGAACCTGACATCAGATAGACCAGGGACTTAGGGGGAAACCAAATACTACTGTTCTGCTAAAAGAACATAGCCATAAAATGATTCCTAAGGACATTCTGCAATACTCACAGATCAGTGCCTTGCCCAGCCATCTTCAGGGCAGCTTCCTCATGAAGACAATGGAAACAAATATAGACAGCAATAGCCAGACAATGTGCAGAGAGTCAGAGACCTTGGAACACTGGGTTCTAACGGGATGTCTTAATCAAGTCCATCCCATCAGGATACAGGGGACTTTGTGAAGAGTAGGTAGACAGATTGTGAGAGCCATAGGGGATTAAGAACACCAAGAGAATAAGGCCTTTTAAACATGCAGGATCGATGCACACATAAACTCACAGACACTGTGGCGGCATGCACAGATGGTGTCCCAGAACTGAGCACAAGCAGACACAGTTCACACTTTTAACCTAGAAGCTATCTCCAATAGATAACAACCCACAAATAAAAAGTTAGTGCCTTGAGAGTAGCCAATAGCTGTCTAATTTGATTCGTGGCCCGCCTGATAGGCAGGAACTCGTGTGCAGTACTGTAAATGTAGCCAACTACGTGTGGCTTTTGAGGTCATGAATGCTAGAGGAAAGCCTATTGCCTCCACTTTCTCTGACTGAATTCTAAGTACGTGTGTTATAGTCACAGGTAGGTGTAGCACTCACTTCTCACTAAAGAAACTTCTCCCAAGAGCAGGGGGAAACTGTTACAGAAATCCACAACTGGTCAAAATGCAGAGAACAGGTGACCATGGATGCATATCTGCAATGTAACCCGTATGCATAGGGCTCAGACAACATCATGGACGAAGGGGCAGAAAAATGGTAAGATCCAGAGAACTAGGATATCTGTTGTGTGAGAGTGTCTTCTATATATGATAAGCAAGCTGAATTCATTAAACAAAACCTGCACAATGACAATACTAGTTTACATGCCAGTGTGGATGGAGGACATCTCACAAGCCCCACCCCTAAATGAAGAGATCCAGGCAATTAATGCTAACAGAACGAAAATCCTAAAATCGGGCTTCTCTAGGGACAAGTCTGTTCACAGGTTATTCACTCCCAAGGACATCCATAGCATACACACATAGGAGCAACACCAAGTAAACTCATTATATGTGTGTATGTAAGAATGATTAAGGAGGAGGTCATGAATTTGGGAGGAGGAGCATGGGAGGAGTTGGAGAAGGGAGCAGAAGGGATGGAGATGACATACAGTACCCATGTGTGAAAATTCAAGATACATCAATTTTCATTTTAAAATATACACATGTGATGTATAACATAGTTATGCATTACTAATGATCACCACTAAACATTTGTTATAACCAGGAATTAGGAAACATATTAACATGCATTTCATCAGCAAAACCTTGTGGGAAACCTATGGAAGATAACATTATATCCACATTACATTTTCTGTTTAACGGATTATGGAGGTAAGGTTTAGACAGGTTCAGTTCCTTGCATAAAGGTGTACAACTTGGTAGTGACAGAATGAGGATTGAGCTCATGTCTGCTGCAGATGGCATGAATCTTAGCATGCAGATTATACCTGCTCTTAGTGTCCTGTACTTCAATATCACTTGTCATGATCACCACTGTCAACCATCATCATCACCATCCCCATCATCACCATCTCCACCATTATCGTCTCCACCATCAGCATCATATGGAGAGAGCTGTATCCATTCTGTAATTTACCTACAAGTGCCAGAGACCCCAAGTCTCAGTGATCATACCAGGACAGAATCGCTGTCATCTCTGAACAGTGGATTGCTCAGAAGGCCTTAAGAGCTCACTCAGCTCACTCTCATCACTAGGTCTTTAACTGGTGGTTTTAAGACAGTTGTGACACCTTAGGTACTACATCTAAGTCATGGTGGAAGAAAGAGAAAGGGATCGAAATTGCCGTTTCTGTCTAAGTTTAGTAAGAAAACTTAAGATCTTGGCCATAAATGTGTTGCTTACACGTCTAATATATAGGAGTTACAGAGAGAAGTTTTCCAAGGTCCAAGTTGGAGTATTTTGGAGTGGTTGGTAAGCCACAGGCACCTACAATAAGGAGAGCTTCTATCCTCTGTGTCCATTCCGTCTGTAGTACCCAACTTGGTAGCCTGTACACAGTAGGCTCTTATGAATCCCTGTTAAACAATGCACATAAGGCTGCCAAGATTAGCCGGAGGGTTAAGCACTTGCCACACAAGCCTGAAGACCTGAATTTAACCCTCAGATCCCATAGTGGAAGGAGAGAACCAATTCTCAAAAGTTATCCTCTGACCTTCACACATGCGCGCGTGCACACACACACACACACACACACACACACACACACACACACACACACACACACACTGCATAGCACAAGCACTAATAATGTTTAGGTATGTGTACCCAAAATGCTTAGCATTGTACTTGGTCAACTAATGGTAACTGCTGGTAACTACGTTTCCTCGCAATCCCAAATTGTTCATGTGTCTGGCAGATGGGTGCTACCTGCTGCTACTTTGGTTGATTCAAGGATAAGTACTGGCAGCTGGTGGCTCTGCGGGCCTCATTAGCCAGAAAAGGACCCGAATAGGGTTTGCTGTAGGGTGGGGAAGTGGGAAGTGATTAATTCCCCTTCAACCTCAGCTGGTGCTTTGCAGCTAAGGGTGGCCAGAGGGGCCAACTGTGCTGATCACTTAACTGCCACCAGATCATGCCGCTCAGCAGGAAGGGTGGATGCTTCAAGCCTGCTCCCTGGCAGTAAGAGGAACAGATTATCTTCCTGTGATGGAGGACTCCTGGTGGAGGAGGGCAAGAACGTGAAAACCTCACGGGCTGCTGCCATCCCCCTTTCTCAGCAGCTTTCCAGCCAATTGGCTGATCTTTCTTTCCTCCCCTCTCCCCAGACCCCTCCCCATCCCCTTCCGTCTCCTCTGTCTCCCCTCTCCCGTTCACCTTGTTTCTGTATTCTGTAAATTAATGTTTTTGAACTCTGTGACCCTGGCAAGACCCAGCACCCGAGAACACGGGGAATGGAGGGAGAGCGCCGGGAACTGCTTACAAGCTGCCCACCCTCCCGGCGCGAGTGGCGTGGCGAGTGGCGAGTGGCGAGTGGCGAGTGGCGAGTGACCTCCTAGGCTAGAACTGCATAGCAAAGCACAACCAGGAGCTTAAGCCACCAAATGCTCACAGGCCCCGGTCAGGACCACAGAGGTCTTTGTTCCCTTCTCAAGCTGGACGCGAGCTCCAGTCCATGTCTTAAGCTTCTGATCATTTTTTTTTTTTTTTTTTATCACCTTGGACATTCCTAGGCTGGTAGTTATAAAACGGCTATCCCTTCCCCGTCTTCATATGGCATGTGCTTATGTGTGTCTGTGTCCAAACTGCTCCCTTTTCTGAAAGACCCAGCAATACTGAAGTGCAGCCTACCCTGATGGCTGAACCCAACTTGATTCTCTACAAGACCCTAGTTCTCAATAAAGTCACACTGACAGTCCTGGAGCTTGGGACCTAACATTTTCTGAGGGCTACAATTCAACTATTAGCAGCCAGAAACTATCACACACATCACTTAGCTTAACAAAGATCAAGGATGGTCCCTCTTCAAGTCTCCCGAAATGTCAGGATGACTTCTAGGTTCTCAGACAAAGCTCAGATCTGTAGGACGAAGATTCAGTAACCTGGAAATTTTTATATATTGATGTGTCCGGGATGACACTGTTTCTACATGATGTTTTCTAATAAAAGTAATGGATGGAACATGTTAAAAAGAGATTTGAGCTTTGTACATTTTTTCTTTTTTGAAAATTCCAAATGAAATAAATCTGACACATTAGGAAAACTGGCATCCTGGTTTAGTTGAGGCTGACAGTGAAGGGTACGCAGGCACCTACAGGCTGTGAGGAGTGGGATTTATTGCTTGCCCGTGTGAGTTATCGTCTAAGGCTACACGTTGGGTACCAACAGCCCTTGTTTCGAGAATGAAGAGTCAGCGTCTCAGAATAGTTGTAAAACATGCCTAACTAAGTTCCGGTAGGGAGAGGTGGGTCTAGGATTCCAACAGATTCCTGGAACTATAATATGAGGACCTGCTTAGCTTATGTATTGGAAAGTACAATCGCCATCCTTTTATGTTTCAAATTGGTTGTCACAAATCGAAATGACTCATGGTGAACAGGGCAAACTAAATGCCCTGGCGAGTTTTATGTCAACTTGACACAAGCTAAGTCACTAGAGAGGAGGGAGGAGAGAGAGAGAGAGAGAGAGAGAGAGAGAGAGAGAGAGAGAGAGAGAGAGAGAGAGAGAGAGAGAGAGAGAGAGAGAGAGAGAGAGAGAGAGAGAGAGAGAGAGAGAGAGAGAGAGAGAGAGAGAGAGAGAGAGAGAGAGAGAGAGAGAGAGAGAGAGAGAGAGAGAGAGAGAGAGAGAAGCCTCTGTAAAATCGTAAGATGAGGAAAGCCAGCTTGAGGAGCATTTTCCTAACTAGCAGTTGACAGGGAAGTGTCCAGCTCATTATCGGTAGCGCCATCCCTGGCCATTCGGGTTCTATAAGAAAGCAAGAGGAGGAAGCCAGTAAGTAGCATCCTCCTCGTCCTCTGTGTCAGCGCCTGCCTCCAGGTTCCTGCCCTGACTTCTTCAGTGATGAACTGTGACACGGAAAAGTAAGCTAAATACACCCTTTCCTTCCCACGTTGCTTTTGGTCGTGGTGTTTAATCCAGCAATAGCAACCCCACACAAGACATTAGAATTTTGATTTTTAAAAAATCTAAACCATCACCAAAAGCCCAGGAGGCAGAGCTGAAAGGGGCTGCTTTGACCACCGCAGTTAACCCTCACCAGATTCATTGCCTTTGTCTCGAAGGGGAGCAGGGATCTGGGGCTCCAAATGTGCTTACGAAAAGCATAGGCTGCTGTTTTAAATGATGTTCTGAACGCATTCAAGTGTGAGAGGTCTTTTTGCTCTTTGAGGGGACCTAAGAGTAAGCATGGGAACACTTCAGGACTTGTCTCCATCCCTGCTGAGGATGCTTTATGAAGAAAGACAAAATGGGAGGTTGGTAATAAAGAGTGAAATGTGCCAGTTGTTTAAAAATACCTCTTTGTTTTGTTTGTGTGTTGTTTTTGTTTTGTTTGTTTGGTTTTTGAGACAGGGTTTCTCTGTGTAACCCTGGCTCTCCTGGAATTCCCTTTGTAGACCAGGCTGGCCTTGAACTCACAGAGATCCACCTGCCTCCGCATCCCAGGCTGGGATAAAATGCATGTGCCACCAATGCTTAGCTAAAATGATTTGAGATCTTTTTTTAAAAATGCAGATACATCATCAAAATATTTAATTGAAATCTTAACTTACAAGTTAAGTCACATTAAAGAGAAGACATGAGAATCTGTTTAAATCACTTTGCTGTAATAGGGTTTTGTAGATAAGACCCTAATTTGAAATAAATGGGCCACTGGCTAGATTTAGACATTTCCATCATACAAATTTCTACTCTGAATCTATTTTTAGTAATGGGTTTTGGATGCCTGTCAAATGGTTAATTGTTTTAGACATTGTACCTCTCCTTGTGTAGCTCTAATAACTGATGAGCAACTTCTAAAAGTTTTATTAATGACAATAGAGACAGGCTTTAGCACAGATGGGAGACTTGCTTAGGTATCAATCCCTCAAAGCATCTCTACTCAGGAGATTCAATACAGAAAGCTTCGGACTCATTCAACATACCACACGTGTACTTAACACTTAGGTAGACAAGGCGTGGTCCTCGTGTTTCAGACAAATCTCTGGATACAGGAGACAGAAATAGGCAATGGATAGTACTCAAGGTCATAGCAAACCTCACAGTAAAAGCAGCATCAAAACCTCACACCGGAGCTTTGAAAACAGGCTCTGGTTAGATGAAACTGAGCAGAAACATGCAGGATATATTTCATGAACACTATACACAGGTCCAGGTTCTCAGGGCTTATACAGCCAAGGCCAGCTAAGAGGAATGCCTGGAGACAAACATATTCTATATGTTCTCCTGTTCTCCAACTTAATCTTATGTTTTAAACCAAGAAGTGTACACGGAGAGCAGATGAGAAACCATGTGTGCTTTTCGTTTTGCTGTTGCTAGGAATGAAGGCACTTGGCATGGAGGTAAATGGCAATGGTGGCTTGTACATTGGGGTAGCAAATCCTCAGAGATGGGGTTAGATGTTCTTTGCCCTTGCAATGGGCTTGTCAAGAACAACCTAAGCGGGGAAGGATTGCTTTTGGCACGTGGTCTCAGAGATCCCATAGTTGTTTGGTTCCGTGTGCTTCATTACCGTGGTCAAGAAGGCATGTGGCAGAAGCTGTTCACATCATGGTGGACAGGAAGCAGAGAGGATGTATAGGATGAAGCAAGGATAAGCTACCTGTAGGGGGCTTCTCCCCGGTAGGTCCAATTTCCAGCTAGGCCCGATCGCCTAAAGTTCCTACAATCTTCACATGTAGCACTGTCAGCTAACAACCAAGTTTTCAAAACATGAATCCATGGGCTGAGTATTTCATATTTAAGTCACAACGATGTTGGTGCCCTAAAGTCAGCTTGAGAAAAAAAGATGGAGGTTCAAAGTGAGCCTTGAAAATTCTGCTAGAAGGTGCTGGTGAAAACCAGCTAGTCTTATCTCTGAAGATTCAGACAAATTTACATTTGAAACAGATCTGGCATTCTTCAGATGAGCGGCAGAAAAAAAAAAAGTTAACTTCCTTGAGGAGGCATCAGAGGTTCAAATACAACAAAATGGTCACAGAGGAACTGAGTTAGACTTAGGGCATGACAGGTTCCTGTCCCTTGTCCCACACCTGGACACAGTAGCAGCAAGCATCATTTCAACATCACTTTCTTTCCACAAGCAAATACTTGTTGAGGCTGACCCTGCTCGGACACGCCTTGGTGTCCAATGACTCAGGCACCGAGAGTCAGCGAGTATCGCAGCATATGCTGCAGGCTCATTTTTTATTAAGGAAGTCAGGCTCCCTTTATACCCCCTCCCAAGGTCCTATTGGCCCAGACGGCTGACTCTGCTGCATGTCCTTTCCTCATTGGTGTCTCTGGGTCACGTGTCTCTCAGCAGTCTCTGGCCGTAGAGGCTGCTTGGCTCATGGAGGAAGTGCATGCCGGCTGGCTGCAGTTTCTTACGCAAATACTGTTGCGTTTTAAAATTATTTTAGCAATTATTTGGTGGAAGGCCACTCTCCATCAAGAAGCATGAGGTCACCGGTGTTGCTGATCAGTATGTCATCACCTTGCTGTGTCTCCTTCCATCACCGATAATCCCACTGTAGAGACCAGTGTCCTAACGTGGGGCAAATCTTCTGAAGTTTAAAGTGCTGGGTAAATGTCCTCTCTCGCTACTGAACATGGCTGTTTCACTAAGCAACAAGGAGTGGCCTGGATGCTTTCCTTCAGGTCTATTTCCATAAAAAGTAAGTTAAACTACAGAAAACGCTTGAGCAAGATGTCTCATTTCTACACACTGGCTTTAAGATCCCGAATTGAGAGAAAACAGGTCCACTGGCGACAGCAAATGGTGCTAAGGAAAGTCCACGCTATCATGAGGCACGCTGACCCCTGGCTTACTTACTGGCCAGGATTTTTCCGATTACATAGGCATAGTCTCTTCCTTAGGGATAAGAGATAAGAAGATTATGCTTTCTTTGTCCAAACAACATATTACAAGCTTACCCAAGATTAGCCACATTATAACAATGAGGATTATACATTCCAAATTCCAGCTATTTGAGTTAAATATTTCTCAAATTGAAGTAGACTCCTTAAAATGCCCTAAACTAAAAATCAAGTAAACATTAATGAAATACAATTCTAAATATGCCTTCCCCTCTCTCTCTTTCTTTGGAGAAATGTAAAGGATATAGCAAGTAACAAATGGAATTTATTTGGACCCTCTTGTAGTCCTCCTAATGTGGCTTTCTAACAAATTCAAAAGTATTTATGTCCCCTCAAATTTTTATTATGACCACGATGAGAATAACACCAGTCCCTTCAGGTAGACCTTTGGGAAATCCTCAGCTTAGAAATTGTAATCGAGTCTGTTTCAAAGTTGAAGAGAATCTTGAAATACATTGCTCCATCCTGGCTGAGAGCCAGGTATGTGTCCAATCCTCCAGACACTTTTTCATAAACAGAATGAAACAACACTTAGTCTCAACTAGGTAATCTTGTCCAGTACCTTTAATAGCAAGGGTTAGTTACTTGAATAATTTAAAGACTATTTTAGTTGACAATTAAAATTAAACTTCCCTTTCTAACTGTATATAAGTTCATTAAATTGTATATACTTTGGGTCTAGTTAATTTTGGTGTGCAATTGTTTTTTAAATTCGTTCCAAGCGTTTTTATGTAATAAAAATTTATACAAATAAATATTTTAAAAATAAATATTGAAGAATGAAATAGCTTTCCAAAACCCTGTGATAAACCCTGAAAAGTTACAGTGCCGTCCCTAAGGATGTGGCTGGTGAGAGTAGGGTGTGACCATTGAGCAAACAACAAGTCGGCTCAGACATGTATGAACACTCTATGCTTCAAATGATCACTGTGGGCCCAGGTGTAGCAGGGTCCTAGGGCGACAGCTAACATCTGGGAGGCCCCTGCAAGTCCTGATGCATGCCCACACTGTGTCTGAAGACCACATCTGGCAGAGCTTGGTCCTGGACACCTGATTGGGATGACGATGAAGGGAAGAAAGGACAGACAGACAAACACATGTTCATAAGAAGCTGGGGTCGGGTGAGCCATGTGTGGCCTGATAGAGGCACACCCATTACAGAACAACCTGGACCTCAGAGCAACTTCTTATGTACAGCCACAGGGAAAAAGCTGGCTCGTCTTGGCGGGGTATCTGTCGGCAAGCTGTCTCAAGCTGTCAACACCCAGGAGGAGAGGAAGCTGTGGTTGCTGCTTTTTGTACTCACTGGTCAATCATTTGTAAACATTTTCACTTTGATCAGAGGAAGGTGTTGCCAATACCAGTCGGTCCAGATCAATGGGGTCCTTGACATGGCTGTGCCCATGTCACCAGTACACAGTCACTCAGGAATTCATTCTCCGTACACAACAGGAACCATGAGGCTTTATGGGAAGGGATTTAGTCTAACCCGTTGCAGGTGTGCAAGCTCAGCTCAAGATGAGTGAGTCACCGCCAGCGAGGAGGGGCAACCCTGAGGTTAACAAAGTTTGCATTGCTCCTACTTCCCTCTGGCTTTAGTTGCATCCAGAGCCCAGGGCCAGATGCCTAGAGAAAGCATCTGATAAAAAGCTGAGCCCACGTGTTGTGAGACACAGACTAGACAGCATGGCTCGGTGGCCTCAAACACAGGTGAGATATTGGATAAATTCCTCAGCTCTGCCTAAAAGCAGTTGGCACTGCAATACTTACAGAAAATAACCACCAAGACCAGTATCATTTACTGGGAAGGACCACCTGGTTCTATAGCCTTACATTAGTGTGACACCATAACAAGTATCCCCAGAAAGAAAGAGGGAAGGGCAGAGGCCCCCCTGAATTGGAAAGATAGAGATCCCTTCTGGGGATGCTCTTCTACTCCAAGAACCCCGGTGGAGTGGAGACGGGCACTGGGACTTCCCCTAGCTCATGGGGCCAGGCAGGACAGACATCTTCTGTTGAATCTCTTGATCCTGATGCTTGGGACCCAGCTCCCTGAGTCTCCCAAGGCTGGTGTGGCCTGGGAAACACAGGTTCTGACAACAGTGCCTTTAATTCAGGAAGCCCAGCTCTCCACTGGCCTCCTGTTCCTGTCACACTTAAGAAGTGATAATACTTGATGAGTCCCTGCAGAAGTCAGGGGGAGATGCCAGCAACGCTGCTGATAGGGCCGTTACCTCAACTGCTGAAGCCAGTTAGGGATGGACAGCATCTGTCAAGAAGTACAAGTTAAGATCAGAAGCTCCTCGCAACCGCACGACTCGAATCATCCTGGGCAGGCATCCTGCAAGACACGATACAATAAAAGCATCAGAGATGAATATTTTTCTCTTTCTACCTGTGTCAAAATAAAACCCCAGCCCCTCTGCCGCAGTCCCTCGGGCTGCAGGCCAGATATATCTCAATGTGTACGAACATACAACATAAAAAAAGAGAATTATCTGAAGTGGGCCAGGTCATCGAGTGGTGCTTCCCGCAACTCCCTAGAGTCCAATCCGCATCCCATAGCTTCCCTGGGAGATGACAAAGTAAGTAATAGCTATAAAAACTTTAAGTGCCCATGTTGCTGTCTCCTGGGTACCATGCAGAGGGAGACAGGACTCTGATTGCTTCAAAATCTATTTCATACAAGCGGAGCTCCAATGAGATAGAGCAGCCACACCGAGTGAGTCAGACACCAGCTTGAAATAAGTTCTCCTCAAGGGACCCTGCAGAAAGTACAGATCTTTTCTCTGAATGTGAGTTCCTGGATTGTAAAGAAGGAGCCACAGTGTTGCGTACAGAACCGCACAGAGGATGCTGGAAAGCTAAGAGCAGGCGTGTGGAACCACTCAACATTGTGCCTACACAATGGTAACTCCTTTTCTACAGGCTAACAGGAAAGGCAGTGGTGTGAGGGTCTAGGAAACCCCAGAAATCAGCGAAGTCAGTAGTTCCATCTGTGCCCAGAGCAGTCATGCTGAACCCGTCGCCCTCCCATATTCCAGCTCAAGGCCCTGCGGCTCCCTTCTGAATTCAGCGACAGGTTGTTGGTTCTTCCCAAAGCAACCCAGAGCTGATACCAAAGTCCTGTGTGCTGAGGGAAATTCTCAGGAGTCGGGAAGCTGTGGCTGCTGCTCAACCTTTGGAATCCTCCTTTTTGGGTTTTGTCAGCAATGCTGATTTCTCTAAAGCTGGGGTCCTGTTGTCCCAGCTTTGCTCTCTCTCACTTCTCTGTTAAGGTCACTTTCAAGTGTTTGCAACTCTTTCTGACAGCTCTGTACCTGGGCCTGGAGCTGGCCAGGGATGGAAAGGATCAGGGATGTACTGCTGCCCTGGGTTGGCCTGGTCTTTCTTGGAGATCAATGGGATTATGTCATTGGCACCACTTCTCTTGCCCATGGGGGATCTTTGTTGCTCTAGCCTTTTCATTTCCTCCAAGGGAGAAAAATATGTATTTCTAATTGACATAGATAAAATTCTAGGAAATTTGCATTACCAACTCTCTGTCCCACAAACATTTAATGATGCTTCAAGATCATTTGACAAGATAATTGACAACACCATCTGACCCATGAGCATTGGAAGGGGGGGTGGACATCATACAATGCCCCTGAGTTCCCATCGCTCTGTAATTACAGATGGAACTTTTGAGGGACAGTAGTAAGTGGATACTGTTCAATGCTCCTCTATTTCTGTGACTCTAAACTGACAGAAAGAAAGAAGGAAAGAAAGGAAGGAAGGAAGGAAGGAAGGAAGGAAGGAAGGAAAAACATTTAAAGGTCAAAGAGCCATTACAATGCATTTTGTCTTCCCAATGTCTTAAAAGTGGTAATATGCAGGAAGCACTTAGTTGTGGCTTACCGAGCATGCCAGTGCATGAATGAATACTTGTGCAAGCAGCAGGCAATAACGAATCCACTCGGGGAGAAGGGGCTACCTGCGTTTGGACAAACACAGATCACATCCATATCGTCAGAAGGCATTGCTCAGACATGAGGGGGAGAGAGGTTATGGATAACCATGCAGAAGGGGTTGGGCAGACGAGTCCTAGGTATGATGACAATCCCAGCCTAGGAGACAATTAGAGTCCAAGGCCAGTGTTAAGACATGAACGGATTTGTACGTGTAAGCCTGGACACGAACCAATGGCAAGAAAGCAGGAGAACTGCAGGCCTGAAACAGTCACATGTGCATTGTGGGTAAGGGTGCAAAAGAGTTCAAACAAAAAACAGAGCAAGGATGTTAAACTTCAGAGAGGAGTCGGAACACGTCACAGAAAGGGAAAGTAAGCAGAGAGAAATGTTATCGCCTGTGTGGGGGAAAGCAAGTTAATAGATGGCGAGAATAAGATCAGGAAGTGAAAGGAAATTTTCATCAAAAGGATTCCATTCCTCCATGCACAATACAAAGGCAAGTTAGACTCCCCCTGGGCATGGCGGAACATCCTTTCTCTCCACACCTTAACAATGGCTTTAGAAAACATGAGTGTTTTTCCACCAAAAGGCATCTGCTGTAAGTGTTGAGTTGCAGGCACAAAAGGGGTCAGGGAAAAACCTGGAAATCTAAGCAAGTGGGTAAAAGACAGCACCTTGCTAACTCTGGGTACTGACAGCTGTGTGTCCTGTAGCTTCACAGCACTGCGTAACGTTACAGCTCTTTCTTAAATCCACCAGGACCCCCATGTTTACCAACCCCCACCCACATAACACTGACCTGACTTCACGAACCTGTGTCCCATGGGGGACACAGTGGGATGTGATCATCTCTGTACCTTATTACAAATAAGACACACACACACACTTCCAGGGGAGTAAAGTGATACTTCATTAACTAGTTATATACTGGTGTATGACTAGATACTGCATTTACTAACTACTTAGTGGAATTCTATAATCCCAGCCCCCAAGTATTTTTGAGGGATATATTCCTTCACAGCTTCTCCATGTGGCAATAGCTAGGTTGGTTAAAATTTTACTTTTATTACTACCAATTTAGAAAAATATATTCTAATGTCGCAGCTCTCTGTTAGCACTGTTGTGCCAAATTTTAGGAGTATACAACAAATCTGAGAAGTATCTACCCATCACCTTTTATGTATAAGTAGTAAGATTTTATTGTAGTTAAAGTATTTTTTTAAAGCAGAGGATAACCTTCAATTCTCTCTGAATTAATTATATCATTATCCTGCTGTCATTAATGTTTTCATTACAGTGACATATCAGATTTTATTTTGTCCTCCTTAATGTTGGTTATTTTGTCAAATCAACAAGAAATATATTTTACAACTAAATCTATATGCTTCCCTCTTCTCTATTAGTTGCATTATCAGATGACGCCCAAATGCTTTCTATTAATTGTATTCAACACTTATGATGTTCTCTTATGAATGAAATTTTACTTTTTATTTCCAGAATAACTTCTATATATTTTATCAACCAAACATATATACATACACACACACACACACATACACACACACACACACACACACACACCGACGGCGCGCACACACATACGTATGTGTGTGTGTTTGCCGTGGTGTGTGTATAGAGGTCAGAGGACAACCAAGGAGAGTTGGTTCTATCCTTCTATGCAGGTTCTGGGGAGCAAACCCAGGATGTCAGGCTTGGCAGCAAGCATGTTTACACACTTAGCTATCTAGCTGGCATGTTCCCTTTGATTTGAATATCTTATTCTTCTTTAATAAACAGACATAAATAAAAGAAAGGGAGGTATCTCTTTATGTATTCAAATCAGAAATCTATATTTCTCACTTGTTCTACTGAACTGGTAATACGTGATTGCACACACATAGGTGTGATTTTTTTTAACTCACTGTGTGGATAACCCCTCTACATCTCTGCTCCTGTGTGACACAGCCTCTAGGGCTGGAATTAGAAGTATTGCTAACTCACATGTAGGAGATAAATCACAGAAGCGTGCATATGCACACTTATTCTGTCCTCTGTCCTGGGACCAGCCATACCCTCCAAAGAGTGAATGCATGTATTGTCAAGATCTCGTTTCTCAGAACCATCCTATGTTTGATTGAAGTTAGCATAGCTAGTAAGACCAAGGAAAGCCACTTATAGATATAATGGACCTACTCAAAATTGATTAGTTGAGTTTAACCATGAAAAAACACCAGATGAACTCAAACTGAAGGGTATTTTATAAGATACTTACTTGGTTTGTGGTTTCAAAAGACTGAAGTCATGATTATCAAGGAAAGACTGGCAGACAGTTCCAGTGTGGCAGGGAAAAAAACAAAGAAACAAACAAATAACACAGACCCAAAAGCATCACTTGCAGAAGGTTCATAACCAGGAAACTCACCAGTGTTCAACTAGGATCTCTGGATTGCCTACCAGTAAGTAGTACACCTCCTTTCCCAGTCTTCTGCTGCTTTTAAACTTCTTTCAGTGACGTCTTCAGTCATGCTGTGTGCGCCTGAAGGAGGACCTGCATGGGAAGGACCCAGGAGCTTCAGGAATTTGGTGATGAATCTGCTCAGGCCAGGGTGGGTCACACCTGTAATCCCAGCACGTGGGAGGGGCAGGCACAGGATCAGTTTAAAGGCAGCCTCAGCTGCATAGAAGACTCCAGGCCAACCTGGGCCACAAGTGGCTCTGACTCAATTAAAACGTAAGTAAGCAAATAATTAAATGAGCCTATTTATGCCTGAAGTACGCAGACATAGTTTACGTTCCTGGTAGTGAAAACACTAATTACTCCTATATGTTTTTGCTGCATAAACTGGGGAAAAATACATTTATAGCAACATGCTTTGGCTACTTTATTTATTTATTTATTTATTTGTTTGTTTGTTTGTTTGTTTATTAGCCCCAAGAGCCAGGCTGTGAGCACAACTCATACATATCCCAACTTGGATGATGGTGATGGGATCAGCTTCCTTGCTGTAATGTTTGTGGTGCATGTCACATCCCAAAAAACTTTTTTTTTTTTTTAACCAATCCCTGGTAACTAAATTGTCTCTACTATTTGGTTTTTCCACGATCACTTGAAGATAAGCTTGAGCTTGCTAAGTGCTTGCATTTTTAAGTCCATGAGTTATTTCCCCTTTAAGATCTAACAGCTAATATAACCCATCTATCTAGAGTTGGCTATCACAAGTTCAAACTGTTTGTCGGACCATACAAATAAATGACAGAAAGAAAATCCTAGTGGAATAAGCCATGCGAATCTCAGAATAGACACAATTTAGCGAAGTACAATGAAATATCACTGGCTGAAGGCATTGGGCAGCTTTTGGAACAAGGAGAAATGATGCTAACAGCATCTGGCAATATATTATCAAAGCAGGAACTACGAAATTGTGACTTGTGTGGGTGAGTCTAAAAGGATGGTCTGAGTGGCTAGTGCACACAGGGTGGTGAGAGGTTGCTGGAGGTCAGTTATCACGCATTTTGATTGGCATGCCCAGCAGATTAACTGTATTCTGGTGTTGTTGCCGTCTCCATAGATCAAAGTCGTGTTTAACGAAGAGTGTAAGTCAGGTGAAGACAGGACGGAAGTATGATGTGTGTGAGGCTAAGGGGAAACTGAAGGAGAGCTGGGACAGCAACCAGGCAGCGTTAGCTCTATGTATCTATGTATGTATGTATGTATGTATGTATGTATGTATGTATGTATGTATGTATCTATCCATCTATCTATCTATCATCTATCTATCATCTATCTATCTATCATCTATCTATCATCTATCTATTTATCTATCATCTATCTATCTATCATCTATCTATCTATCATCTATCTATCATCTATATCATCAATCTACCTATTATCTATCATCTATCTATCTATCATCTATCTACCTACCTATCTATCATCTATCTATCTATCCATCTATCTATCATCTATCATCTATCTATCTATCTATCATCTATCTATCTATCTATCTATCATCCATCTATCTATCATCTATCATCTATCTATCTATCTATCTATCTATCTATCATCTATCTATCTATCTATCTATCTATCTCATCTATCTATCATCCATCTATCTATCTATGTATCTATGTATCTATCTATCTGATCAACAGTGGACGGCAGAAGCGGCTGACATGATTGCTAAGTGTCACACTAACTAATCAGAGCTCCATGTCCTATTGAATATGCCAATTTATATAAGGAAATAATTTTGGCCATTGGTTCCTGGCTTGAAGGCTTGGGGGCAGGTGGTAACAGTGATGGTGAAGACCCCATTGGCTGACTCTACTGACACCATCATATGCCACATCGGATGTTTGCTTGTTGCCTCCCAATGGACACCCCCCCCCCCCCCGTCATCAAAGCTCCAAACAAGCTGGGGATGACACTGACCAGGCTCTTTTGTAATATGAGCAGAAATCTTGCCTGAAACGTTAAGAAAGTATTAAAACAGGTTGTTAAGGGTGTGGGAAGGAAGGAACTGTTATTCACTGTTAGTGAATGGTGGAAATCAGTGTGAAGATTTCTCTCAGAATGTCTTAGTTAGGGTTTCTATTGCTGAGACGAAACACCATGCCCAAAACCAAGTTGAGGAGGAGAGGGTTTATGTGGCTCACACATCTGCATTATAGTTCATAGTTGAAGGAAGTCAGGACAGGAGACCAAACAGCAGAAACCTGGAGGCAGGAGCTGATGCAGAGGCCATGGAGGGTGCTGCTTACTGGCTTGCTCCTCATGCCTTGTTTAACCCACCTTCTTATAGAACCCAGGACCACCAGCCCAGGAATGGCATCACCCACAATGGGCTGAGCCCTCCCACATGAATTTGTAATTAAGAGTTAGAAGAAAGAGAAGAGGAGAAGAGGAGGGGAGAGGAGGGCATAAGGGAGAGGAAGATTGAGTCGGGGTAAGAATAGACAAGAAAAGAGATATCATAATAGAGGGAGCCATTATAGGCTTAAAGAGAAATATGGCACTTGGGAAATATCCAGAGATCTACCTTAAATGCCATTCCCTGATAATGAGAATGATGAATACCTTTTATGCCATCCTAGAGCCTTCACTAGTAGCTGATGGGAGCAGAAGCAGACACCCACAGCTAAACACTAGCCGAACTCCTGGAATCTAGTTGCAGAGAGGAAGGAGTAATGAGCAAACTGGTCAAGACCAGGCTGGAGAAACCCACAGAAGCTGCTGATCTGAAGAAAGGGGAGCTCATGGCCCCCAGTCTGATAGCTGGGAAACCAGCATAGGACCGACCCAGACCCCCTGAACATGTGTGTCAGTTAGGAGAACTGGGCAGTCTATGGGGCTTTTAGTAGTGGATCAATACTTATCCCTAGTATACTAATGGATTTTGGAAGCCCATTCCTCATAGAGAGATACTCTCTCAGCCTAGACACATCGGGGAGGGCCTAGGCCCTGCTCCAAATGATATGACAGACTTTTGAAGACTCCCCATGGAAGGCCTCCTCCCTGGGGAGCAGAAAGGGGATGGGATAGGGAGTTGGGGGACAGGAGAGAAGGAAAGGGACCTGAGATTGACATGTAAAACAAGATTGTTTCTAATTTAAATTAAAGAAAGGGAAGAAAGGAAGAAGGAAGGAAGGAAGGAAGGAAGGAAGGAAGGAAGGAAGGAAGGAAATGACTACAGCCTGATCTCATGGAGGCATTTCCTCAACCGAGGTTCCCTCCTTTCAGATGACTTCAGCTTGTGCCAAGTTGACATAAAGCTAGTCAGCACACAGAACTAAAAGTGGGACTACCATAGGACCCAGACAAGCCACATCAGCTTACAGACCCAAACAATGCCAGGCCAACGTACCACAGTAATATTTGCACCCGATGTTTATTGCTTCACTATCCACAACAGGAAAGAAATAGAAACATCCTAGACAGCCCTCAAGGGACAGATAGGAAAAAACGTGCTTCAAGTGCACAATGGCATTTTATTCAGCCATTAAGAAGAATAAAATCATGACATTTGAAGGCAAAGGGGAAGAACAGGAGATTATTATGTTAAGTGAAATAAGCCAAATGCTTTCTCTTACGTTCAGACCCTGTATCATGGTGATGGGTGTTGTTCTTTTGAACAGCTGCTGTGATGCAGCTGCTATGGCCTAAGAAACACAAACACGAGATTGAGCGCCCACGTGGAGTTTATTGAGAGAGGGGAGAGGAAAGAGGGGGGTAGCTGGTGGCCAACTGAAAGCGGAGAGAGAGAAGGGGCCCCAGAGAGAACAAGAGAAAGAAGCAAGAGAGAGAGAAACAAGAGAAGCAAGAGAGAGAGAGAACCAAGAGAGAGAGGTGCGCTTGGCGCGCTTGCTTTAAAAGGGGAGCTTGCGCGGGCGTAACCCAGTCTCTGCGGCCAGGTAGCTTAGGCAGTGGGGCTTGCGCAGGCGTAACCCAGTCTCCGCCCAGCCAGGTAAGGCCTGACGTAGTGATTACGCGTCCCGCCCATCAGAGGCGGGGCCCAGACTGCCAAGCCTCAACAATGGGTACCGGTGTGTATAGATAATGAAACTTCCTTAGAAAGGGGCATGAGGGGGAAAATGGTGTATTAGCGTGGAAGAAAATAACAGTAGAATATATGTGACATGAATGCAGGAAGGAGAGGGGTTACCTGAGAAAGTGAGGGGACCAGCAAGAGATAGGCAGGGTTACAGAGTAAGGGGCTTGAGGGGGAAAATTAACAACAAAAAATATACAGAAATGCCATAATAAATCATATTCCTTTGCATGCAAATTAATAAACTAACAAAATTTAAAGCAATAAGGATTTTTAAAGACATAAAGAAAGGCAGGGTTAAGTTCTTCATCTTGCTTCCTAACACATAGCTGAACAGTGGTATGGAAGACTTGTCTAGAGAGACAGAAAGCTTGGAATGAGTATGGATTCCTCTTTTATTCTTGGAGCTAGTACCAGCTACACTGGCTTGTCTGCCCCTGGGTTCCTTCACGCATTTAAATATTGATTCGGAGCTTTATTCATACTAATCAAATCTAATCATAATCAAATCAACTGTTCTCCTTTTTTTTTTTTTTTTTTTTTTTTTTTTTTCAGCAGAGCCCTGACTCTGCTCTCACACACACCTTCATTCAAGGCAACTGAGTGTTGCGAGGCAGTCAGGCTTGTCCCAGTGGTTTGAAAAGCACATGTGACAAAGTTCTTGTCAATGGGCCAAGAGCAGGAGGCTCCATGGAAAGTTTTACTGTGTGGATGAGAAGAAGCACTGGAAAAGAAACGGCCCCTACCTTCTAGGGGACACTGTGGTCCCTGGAATGTGCATAGCAGCCACCATGGGGATCAACCACGGATTGAAAATAACAAGAAGCAAAAGCAGAAAAAAGCTGAAATCTTGCTTGAAATCCTTTGTCTTCAGGACTGACTAATTAAGGGGCTGGACCATTTCCCAAAGACCCATTCTATAAAATAATACATTTTGCTTACTGTTCAAACTAACTGAGTTTCACGGTAGACTTGAAAACATCTCCCTGCTATTTTGTTGACCTCGAAAATGAAGAGGCAGTTTAGGGGTGGAGGACGCTGTGATAGAGCTTCATTTGAAAAATGTTGAAAGCCATGATTGCTATGGATAGTGGGAAGCTTGAAACAGGGCTGAGGCAGAACGCTACAGCTAGAGGGATACAGGTGGGCCATGGTTCACAAGAGTTTGGGAGCATTATGCAAAGAGGTGAGGGGAGAGGCCTGAGAGCTATTTTATACAATATATGAACAAATGAAAGGTCAGAGAAACAGACAGAGAGAGAAGAGGCAAAAGCAATGGGGGGGGGGAGGCTCGGGAGGGAGGAGGAGTCTCTCAAGTGTGATGGTTTTAGAAAACAAGGGGGGGGAACGTGAAGGAGGGGGAGTTGCTGGTGAGGAGAGGTTGCAGGTGTGAGGACTTCATTTGTGCTCTTTGGTGCTGGAGTCGTCCTAAGGCCCAAGAGTGGAAACTTGGTTACAGGAGACTGGGGAGGGTGGGTGCTTTAGCCAGCTTTGTGGTTCCCAACGCTTAAAGCAACCAGCTTTGCTTTAAACAGAAAAACAAGGGGCTGGAGAGGTGACTACGTGGTTAAGAGCACTGGCTGCTCTTCCAGATGACCCAGGTTCAGTTCCCAGCACCCACATGGCTGCTAACAACCATCTAAGACTCCAGTTCTAAGGGCTTTGCTGACCTCTGCTGGCTTCTTCAGGTGGCACACGGACACCCACAGACAAAATATCCATACAGATAGAGTAAAAAATAAATACATTTTCCAAAAAAAGAAAACCAAACATAAACAAACAAAACAACAACACAGGAAGACTGTACTTCAAAAGTCTCCCTCCTAAACAAAGACACAGGTTACAGGTATGCACTGTGCCCATGAAGGAGCTAGGACTCCTTTTTATCATTTATGAAAGGAAGAAATAGGAGACGGTAACCAGGAGCCAGCATTATGGTGGTGATGACTTAGCATGATTGAAAGGAGTGAGCAATTATAAATAATAAGTGGAGATGTCTATAGTGTAGAGATTGGAGGAAGGCGTTGCTAGCAAAAGTTGAAGAATTCTCCAAAAAAAATAAGAGTCAGACAAGTTACCTTGGCCATTTTGAGCCTCTATGATAAAACCCACAGACCAGGTAGATTACAAACTGTAGTAAGTTGTTTTTTAGGTTTGTGGAGGCTGGTACAAGATGAAGGAGCCAGCGGATGTGGTGTCTATCGAAGGCACATTTCCTGATTCATAGATGGTTCCCTTTTGTTGAGTCCTTCCATGATAGAAAGGATTTAGAAAAACTCTTGGCAGGGCCTCCTTTGGGAGGTCACTAACCCTAACTCTGCAGTCAAGGCCTCAAGATCTACTAACTTTCCCTGTTAGCTCACCTCCTAGGACCATCACTGTACAGGTAGAGATTTGTAGTGGATGAACATTCAGAACATAGCAGAGGGGTTAAAGTTATCTGCCCTGATAATCTCTAGCTCAGTTTTCATGCTTCTGCATACACTTTTCCTCCTTTCTTTGGAGATCCTTACCGTGATCCTTAAATAGTCTTTCTAATTTTCTCATCCTCAATAAACCAGTGAGCAAAGGTGGAAATGAACAGTTAGCAGGTTTCTATTAAATAGAGAACAACTTGAATCAATGTGATCAAAAGATTAAGGAAAGTGGTTATTTTCGAAGGTTGTGAATTTCTGACTTTTGGAGACTTCAAGCAGAGACAGGAAAACAGCCCTGACAAATGTAGTCAGACCAAAGCACCATTTACAACCTGATGAGTTCACCATCCTCTTCAGCTCTGTCATTCTAGAGTACAGAGTATAATAGGGATAGATGGGCTTTCATGGGGAGACAGAAAAGAACAAGCAGAAGACAGCTGAGAAAAATGGGGACACGTGACTACACGAGACTACGAGGAAAACACAAAAAGAGAAAGCAAGAGAGAGAGTTTAAGATAGGCCTGACAGTTTGTGTGCTGTGTACAGGCTCATACATTTCTAACTCTGAGCTAAAGTAACAATGCTATTGTTTGGTATACATTCCAAGACACAATTCGAAACCACCCTAGGTTGTGTCTGTATGTGAGCCTTGCACTGACCAGAATTTTCAATCCATCACAGAGGTCAATCCTGTGTGAACAAATTATTGCATGTGGCATAAAAACGATGATCAGATACTTACTTTAGGCTTTTGACTTTCCATCAGCAGAGATGGGTAAGAACAATTTTTCAGCAACCATTGTACTCAAGTGTGGCAGAGAATAGAAACAGCTGGGTGGGAGAGGTGGTCCTTAGAAGTCAAGGAATCTATTTGGTGACCAATACTAATGAATGCACTGCTTATCCTACCATGAGTGAAGTATGTAAGTCAATTGTTGTATATAGCAGGCTAAATGCCAATAAGAAAAAAAAAAGAAAGAAGAAAGAAAGAACAGACAAAAGAGGTGCTCTATTCATTGTGAAAGAAAAAGTTGTTGAGAATCTACTAATTATATTAATTAACTGAAATGAATAATGTATCAGGAAAAGGGGCTGATTGGTATCAGTAGTAATGAATTTCAATCACATAACAAGCTTTTCAGATGTGTCTCCGATTTCACAGGCGCCCTTTTAGCCACATCCTTCCCTGGAGCTATCAATTTCCAGTTCATAATGGGAAAGCAAGTGTGGGTGGACAAGTGGCTTGTGACAGGTCACGCAACAGCAAATGGCTGGCAGAATCTAAGCTCAAAAAAAAAAAAAAAGTTCAACTACTGTCCTATGTAATCCTTCAAGTGTCAATTTGTATCTGAAGCTATTTTCAGAAAGGATTATGCCATACCGTTGGAAGGATATCAAGCAATGGTGAAAATAGGAGTGATGGAAATGTTAGAAATGACTTCACAGTGACTGACGGACAGACTGACTGACTGATGGACTGACTGACTGATGATAGACTGACTGATGGAGACAGATTCCTGGTGGAAGGGCTTGTTGAAGTAGGACTGAAAACACTTTGTTCGATTTGTAACTTATCATTAATAATGTGTTGCACAGCATGTGGTGGGCACAGGTGGCCCCGATCTGTTTTATGCACCTATGTTAAACATTACAACAAAGGATTCATGCGGTATTCCTGGAATGCAGAACACTTGTTTCTATCTCAATAGGTTTCAGGCATCATCAGAATCCAGAAGGGACAGCTGATGGATTTCCAAGGAGCAAACAACTGAACTCTAGAACAAGCAGACGAGTCATGTTGAAGAATGCTGTGGTCTAAATGAGAATGCCCCCCCATAGGCTCACATGTTTGCAATCTTGACCTCCCAGTTAGTAGAACTGATTGGGAAGGGTTAGAAGGTATGCCCTGTTGGAGATGTGTCACTGGGGGTGAGCTTTGAGGTTTCAGAAGGCTTAGGCCAGTCCTTGTATGTGTGTGTGTCTCTCTCTCTGTCTCACAGTTGTGGATCAAGATGTGCACGCCCAGCTGCTCCTTTGCTCTACCATCATGGACTCCAGCCCTCTGAAACTATAAGCCAAATCAAATACTTTCTTTTGCAAGCTGCCTTTGTCATGGTGTTGTACCACAGAAGTATGAAAGAGGTTAAGACAGATGCTGTGCAAAGGTGGCTGCCTGCTGAGCCACAGAGGCCAGATGAGGTAAGAGGAAACAAACCAGAGTGAGAATCAGTCAGGATAAATATGACCCCAAACTTTGTGGATAGACCAGAAATGCAAAGCTTCCTGAACTTTGAAATGAGTCAATTAGTCAAAGTATGCATGACCCAGCAATTAGAATGGGGGGAAGAACTCGACATATCTTTTTTATTTGGAGAAGATAGTTATTTTGTCACATCAAAGAGTGAATTCAAGACAGAAGTAAGGACATGCTGTTTGAAGAGTAATTTGAATGGGAAGAGTAGAAATCAAAGAGCAAAAACCAATAAAACACCGTAGGTGGAGTAAGAATTTGGAAGATACGGAAGAAAAAGTTCCCACTTGATTTATTCTATAGGGCTTCTCGGATCTTATGCTGGGTTAAATGTTCTTTAGTGAACACTCTACACCAGTCCCTACTCAGCGCATACAGTCTATATGGTCACTGCTTCTTACTATGGATGATTTCCCACTACTTTTAAATTTTCTGAGAGCAGGAATTTCGTCATTCACGTTCACCTTCCTCACCAATCACTCCTGGAAGGGTCTGAAGTTGGAGCTGGGGATGTGTCTTGGTGATTAAGAGCATGTACTACTCCTGTAAAGGATATGAGTTCCCACAACTGCCTGCAACTCTGGCTGTAGGGGCTCCAACACCTTCTTCTATTCTAGTCTCCTAGACAGCTGTACACATGTAGCATCCCCTCAAACACACACACACACACACACACACACACACACACATACGCACGCACGCACGCGCACATACACACACACATATACACACATATATATACATATATACATACATATATATATATACTATATATATATATAGTAAATGAGTGACCATTGGGAGGCTACTGGGGGGGGTCTCTCATTTGAGAAGGCCTGTGATTTAGAAGCATCCAGTGCCAGGAAGTACAGAACATTTTAACAATTAGAATCCAAAACTGTCTTTTCCCTTAACTTTACCAAGTGCTGAGCAGGGTGGTAACGTCTCTTGATCCAAGCCATCTGTACTTGTCTTTAGCTTTCCAGTGATTGTGAAATTTAAAGGGACAAGGGAAAGCCACCAGGTATAGTACTGCCACCCACCTCCTGCATGAGGAGCTTGGTTATCTTAAAATCAACAGTCAGAAAACAGAATACCAGAGGAGTACTGAATCTTGATGAGGCTACATAGTGTGTATAAATCAAACTGAGAATACACCCCAGCTCCCCTGGTATCTGGCAGAGGGCTGTACTTATTACGCCTTTGTGTGATTCTTTAGGAGGATTCTTTTCATTGGTTTATTTTTAAGGATGTGTGTAGGATGGAGACATGTTGAGCCTGGACAGTTTTATCTCCAAGCAAGTTGTGTTGAGGACCCCTGTGATGACAGCTACAAATTAAACAAAAAGAGATGATGGCTTTGAGAGATTTCGTATGGAGCAAGTTTATTGTTTTGACATTCTGAAGAAAGGCTTGAGGAATGCCATTGGCAAAGCTCCTCGTTCCTGGATATCCTTATAAGTCTGAGTCAAGATGAGTGCTGCTTTGGTTCAATAACCAATGATGATAGCATGGAGAACTCTATCCAACCAAGGCTATAAAATGACGACTCTACTGGAACAGAAAGATGAGAAGGAGTATGAACAGGAGATGGCAGAGTGAGTTAAAGTGCCAGCAAGGGGTGCAGAGAGTGTTTTTGTTAGGCACATACAGATAGTATCTTTCTGTTCTAAGTTAGTAGCAGCATTCTGAGTTTTAGCCAAGCACATTATTATGTGAATAAAAATACATTTGTCAATGCTGTTCGTGCAGCATAATTTCTCCAGAGTCATAAAATGTGCTCTCACCCTTGATGGGGACCCAATGAGAGAATAGCTGTGTTCTCACCCTAGATGGGGAGCCAATGAAAAACCAACATAAGTTTACCACTGAGCTCAAAGTGAGTGAAGAACAACTTGACTTCAGTGTAGTAATTTTGTATCCTTCTTGGTTCTATTTTATCAGGTATTTGTTGATTACCTTCTCTACTCTTGGCATCATTTTCCACCATTTGACCATCATTATCATTTAATTCTGTTCTGTAGGTGATGAGAGCAGTGAATACCCAGACACGCAATGAATGTCAAATTATAATTTCTAATAGAAGACAAATGTCTTCTGAATATTAATAAATCAATTTAAGTTGTTATATCTGTAACCTTCATTCCTATCAGGGTTGCAAAACCAATCAAACACTGTGTGAGACTAGCTCTGATCCAGCTATACCCCCAAAGTGCATCTTCATAAGCTCTCCTGAAACGGCAAGGAAACGGGTGAAGGGAAAATGTTCCTACCAAAAGCCATGGGCCAGAATATATTGAAAATACAAGATAAGATAAGCCACAACTTTAGCAGAATAAAATGATCCACAATGTTTTATTTAAGTCAAGAGTGAGCATAGTGGATGTTCAAGGAAAAGAAAGAAGAACACATTTTCAGCCATGATTATATATATATATATATATATGTATATATATATATATATTGTGTGTGTGTGTGTGTGTGTGTGTGTGTGTGTGTGTGTGTGTGTGCATATATTTTAAAAATTTCAAAATGGAGGTTCATTGCAGAAAAGCACAAAAAATAGTCTAGAGATAACACTAATAACATGTTGGTGTATACCAACTTGGTTTTTATATGTGTTATGACTTTCCTCTTTATTTGTACCATAAAATTTACATAAAATTTTATACCCTTCCCTCTTCCATTGACAATACATCATAAGCACGTTCTCGCTTTATGACATGAACTGTCGAGACATGATTTAATGTTTACATGATACTCCATTAAAAGAAAATCCCGATAGTTAATTTTCATCAGCGCTGTGTGCCAGACACTGCATATCCAATATAGCATTGTAGTATTATGCTTAATGCTCCAGACAATCTTATCATTATGTTCTCCTAGGACAATGGTTCTCAACCTTCCTAACATTGTGACCCTCTAATACAGTTTCTCATGGTGTGCTGACCCCCAGTCATAAAATTATTTATCGCTACTCCATAACTGTAATTTTGCTACTGCTATGAATTGTAATGTAAATGTCTATGTTTCCTGATGAGAAGATCCTCGAGAAGAGGTCATTTGACCACACTCCCCAAAGGGGTCACAACCCATAGATTGAGATTCACCATCGCTTAGGACTTGCTCAAGCCTGGAAAGGTAAGAAATGGAAGATTCGCATTTGAATGTGTAAGCAGAGTTGGTTCTCTTAACTACTACCTTGGCCATGGAGTTTCTATTGTTGCAGGAATTTATCAAAATGTATCCTATCATCCTCCCCTTGCTGTTCTCAGATAGCTTTGTGGACTTGGATTGCTTGCAGAGGACATAGCCCTTCCTTGTGTGTTTTCCTGGTGTATCCTTTGAGTTGTCACTAAGCGCTTTTATAATCAATGAATTTAGCATCATGTCAATCCTCAAGTCATCTACCCCTTGCAGTGCCTTGTGGCTCTGTAGCTACATCACTGTTATCCTCAGCCTGCCTTTATTGCTTTCCATCAACCTGGCCATGTTTTGTTGAAACTCACAATGGTAGAGGCCTTCATTTCTAGATTCAGCTGCTTGGAGAGAATCAGGAGAGGACACTCCTCATAAGAACCCTGCCTGTTGTCATGGAAGCTGATAAGTAGACCGGTACTGGTGTGGATTTGAAGGACCATAATACTACAGAAAGTTCAAGCTCTTTAAAATTTCCATTTTTAAGTACATCTGAGCATCACTTTAATATATGTATCAAGTGAGTCTCTCACTTTGTGCTAATGTCCTTTAAAAGCAACAGTTTATTTATCCAATTATTTTAAATGCCATCTTTTCATATGTTAAATTTTGTGGTTGTATATATCCATGTTTGAATACATCTCTCTCTCTCTCTCTCTCTCTCTCTCTCACACACACACACACACACACACACACACAGAGGGAGAGAGAGAGAGAGAGAGAGAGAGAGAGAGAGAGAGAGAGAGAGAGAGAGAGAGAGAGAGAGAGAATCTATTTCTGGACCTTCTACCACCAGTCTATTATTAAAGGCAGTCAGGGCAGGAACTCACAGCAGGAACCTGGAGGCAGGAACTGAGGCAGAGGCCACGGATGAACACCACATACTGGCTTCCTCCCCATGCCCTTTTCAGCCTTCATTCATTCATATACAACTCAGGAGTGCCCCCCCCCCGCCGCGCCCAGCTGTGAGCTGTGCCCATCCTCATTTGTCATTAGCTAAGACCCATACATAAAAAATGCCCCACAATCTTGCCCACACATCAGTCTGGTGGGGGCATGTTCTCAGATGAAGTTCCCTCTTCCCAAATGACTGTAGCTGACCTCAGGTTGACATTACAACTAGCCAGCACAAATGCCTTTGTCTTTTTACTTCTTTAAGGGAAAAAGTTGCGTTCAGCTGTTTCTGAAATCGGCACTTGGTTTACGTTGTAATTTAGAGCAAGAGCCTTCATGGTCACATTTGCTAAGATGTTATTTTTATCTTAAATCAAATCAAAATTCTTTTCAGCATTTGTGAAGATTATTTTCATTCTTTAACCTTTCAATGTGGATATTTTGTGTTAGTAGATTTCTTAACATTAAATTACATTTGCAATAAGCTTGATTTGGTCTTGGTGCATTTTCTGGTACTGAATTCAATCAGATAGCATTAACCCTCTGCATACAGATCTTACAGCATCCCATGTATGTTAACATAAAGTGCCCCCATTATTTTCTGTAATAACATTATTTTCTTTTCCCAAAGTTATTTTGGAGAGGTCCTAAAGTTATTAGTTATTCTCAAGCAGTGAAGATGCTTTTAAATTCTACTACTACAATTTAGGTGTCAAGAGAACGTACTTTTAAAAAAGAAAAGAAAGAAAAGCTGTGCTTGCTTCAGAGTGCATTAGTCATAGAACAGGGTTAACTGCATGAAGAACTTAGCTCCAAGGTCTTGATAATTTTACATAACAGGTTAGTTCTCACTCTCACTAAGTGTTGATTGCAGTTTGGTAAATCTTCCTGGGATTCAGATGAATGCAATGTCCACACTTGCTTAATACTGTTATCTCAGTTTGCATTGGGACTTCTCTGAAACATCAAGAAAATGAACAGGGAATTCACTCTTTCTTTTAAAGCTCTGAACCCAAAGTAAAACACGTTGGTTCCATTCATAGCCCATCCATCTGGGGCAGTCACACAGCCCTGCCTAATTATAAGGCTATGTGGCCCAGCAAAGAAAATCCCTAGTAAAGAACTGAAAAAATACTAAAAATCTGATTAGAACTAGCATTAGAGCATAACCCTGATACTCTAATGAGATCATGTTAAATGCTTGCATGAATATTTGCACAAAAGTTTTGTGAAAGGTGAGGAGAGCAAGCAGAAGGCCTCTAAGAAGATCAATGTGAACATGGGGAAATTTATTTGTTTAACTGAAAAATGAAAATAAAACAATTTCAACTATGAGGCTGAAAGAATGGAGCAGAAGATCCAGAACTGTCCTTTTCAGTAAGACAACCCAACAAATAGGCAAAATGCATGAAAAAAAAGGCATTTTTAAAATTGGACAGTAGTCAGCTAAGGATGGTGATTGCTACAGTTACAGTTACCCACTGACTGCTGCCTGGCGAGGATTTCCACAATGCAGTTCAAGGGAAGCTGTACCGAACATGGAGCGGTCAAACATAGGTGAGGACCGTGGAGGAATAAAGCATGCAGTGTTCCTAAGAAGCAAGGTCTTGAGAGCTCAGCCCAGAGATTGACCTGTACACGTCTGCAGTGATTTCTCCTCCAAATACTCCACAGCGTATAGACCAGCACACGTCCATGCAGAATTTACCTGAGGCAGAGGAAAGCACCATTCAGAAGGACTGCAGATAGATATGCACTTGGCTGGGATGCTGGCAGCTCACCAACCAAAATGGGAAACCTTCTGTTAGTCAAGGACAGAGCATTCAGAAGGGCTCGATGCTGATGCCTAATACATTTAAAGCACAAGACTCAAGAAGCCAAACTTGTTCTAAGCATCTAGCAGCATCCATCCAATGATGCTCAGGAAATCGTTATACGTACACACATTGCTCTACTGGAACTGATAGTTTGGTAGGCACTGAAATGAGCCATATTTGGTACACTTTGGTATTTTTTATTCATAAGTTACCTATTGAATGCCTTCTGCCTCCTAAGTAAAACAATAAAGAAATAATGTAAATAAGCAAATATGAAAAGATGGACAACACATTGAAAAGTCACTTGAACCAAAGCATGTGATTAGAAAGGTAAATGGCCAGGAATAATTAGATCTTATAAAAATGAATAAAGGGTGTTATTCGATCTAACTTAAAGAATACCATGCATTGATTTTACTGTATATCCTCTGTGATAGAAATTGATGGCTAGGATGTAAATGTAGATTAGATATTGATAAGGAAGAATTGAAGTTCCACACAGATCAAGACTTCCAAGAGAACATCCTCTCGTGTTAATTAACCACTCTGGGACTCACTAAATTGTCCAAGCATTGCTGACGACTTTAAGGAATCTCATAGAAGAGGAGATTGTGGATACAGATACTTTATAAATATTGTTTGGAGATTCAAAGAAAGGAGGTGGGGTGTACAATTTTATCTGTGGGTATCAGGACAAATGCTTATGAACTGTCATTAGGGATTATGCTGGTTTAGTAAATAACTGGTTGTGGATTCTCCTCCCATAACCGTGACTTCACTAGCTCTGAGAAATTAGCTAGGTCTCCAGTACCAGGCATGGTTTCCAAGGAAACTTCACTGTGCAATGTAGGATGGCCACTGCAGAAAAAGGGAGCCAATCAAACGGCAGCATTGTGGAGCCCGGCCCCAACGGGTACATCCTTAAAAGCACCCCCCACACACGTAAGGCTCAGGGAACATTGCTGCAGAGGGGGTGGAAAGATGGTAAGAGCCAGAGGACCAGGGAGCTTGCTGCGTGATGGTGTCTCCCAGTTGCATCAGAGGCCATACCCGAAAACTCTAATAAACAAAAGCTGAATGAGGCTGACACCACAGACAGAATGAAGTAGAAGGGGAAAAGCCCAAAAGGCTTCAATACAACACGAAGAACAATAGGCACCTGGGGAAAGTTGGGGGTGGAGAGGTGATCTCCCCAGGGAATATAACACCAATTGTTCAGTACCAGTCAGCCCCAGAAACAGGCACACGGGTGGCATTATACAGGTGGAACAGGTTATGTAAGGGAATATGTATGTATGTATGTATGTGTATGTATGTATGTATGTATGTATGCATGTATGTATGCATGCATGCATGTATGTACGCATGTATGTATGTATGTATGTATGTATGTGTGCATGTATGCACGTCATAACAATCAGTGGGAAATGAGGCCACGGATTTGAATGAAGGCCATGGAAAAAGGACATGTGGGAGAGCTTGAAGGGAAGAAAGGGGAGGGAGAAATGTTGCAATTACATTATAATTTCAAAGAAGAAAGGAAGGAAGGAAGGAAGGAAGGAAAGAAGGAAGGAAGGAAGGAAGACAAAAAGGAAGGAAGAAAGGAAGAAAGGAAGGAAGACAGGAAGGAAGGAAGGAAAGAAGGAAGACAGGAAGGAAGAAAGGAAGGAAGACAGGAAGGAAGGTAGAAAGACGTGCAGCACCTTCATGAGTCATGCTATGTCAATGATAAAAAAAGACACACATGCATTCCCACTTGATAGATGGGTCACCCCAAACGTTGGTGTCTACTGGACCCAGTCCTCCCTTTATCACCTGCAGATTAGAGGCTGAAAATTAACAATGAAATTTGATGGGAACTTGAGCAAATGAAAAGAAATCATTTTTTAAAAGCAAGAGCTCTCATACAGGACTAGCGTTAATATGCAACTGGTATGCTTTATAACAATATGGCAGAAATTGTTTAAAATAGCAAGAAAAAAAATGTTTTTTAAAAAATCAATTTTAGAGCTACAGATAAACAATTTCTCTTTAGAGCAGGCAAGGGACTGGCAAGATTATCTTGTCTAAGCCTTCATTTTACAGTTGTCCAAACAGATATGAAGACAGGTAAAGTGCTTCCCCGGCCTCCCAACGAGTTGGTTGCATGATTTAATTCCCCATCACCTGTCACACTGGCGTTCCTTCTCTCTTGATTACTGCCTCTCATGCTCCATTCTTCCCTGAAAAATGAGGTTCCCTCTGCAAAATGTGATTGCTTTCTCCAGAGGGCCAAGAAAGTGGGTATCTTTGATTGAAACATGGATTTCCAAGTGGATTTGAGATAACTGGGGGAAGAGACCTCTATCAATGGTTGGTATCACTTGACCACACACATGTGACACACTTGGTCCTCTACAACAGAGGAAAGTTATTGTCTTGGCAGCCCATTTGTATCTTATATCCTAGTGCACTCCTCAAACCCCAGCTTGGCAATCTGTCCTCATGTGTAGTGGTACCATGCATAAACTTGTGCTGACCCTCACACTCGCTGTCTTTCTCAAAGGAAACATCTTGGAAACCCTTTCTTCAGGGATGCTGCTGGGCCATCAGGTTTTTGGACCTTTCTCCAGATATCCCAACTCTCTAGCGAGAGATCCTCTTCCTGCATACAATTTTGTCTTTTAAAGCTATAGCTAGCTGTGAATATAGGGCAAGTCTATGGATAGATGTGTGTAATCTCCGTAAGATCACTATGACTAATATTATTGCCTACTTTTATCTTATGATGGCAGCATTGTTGTTGCTTGCATTTTTCAGTGTGTTTTTTCTCTCTCTCATATTTATTTATTCATGTATTCAAGTGCTTTATCTTCTTGCACATCACAAGAGGGGTTCAGATCCCATTACAGATAATTACAAGCCACCATGTGGTTGCTGGGAATTGAACTCAGGACCTCTGGAAGAGCATTCAGTGCTCTAAAGCAGAGAGCCATCTCTCCAGCCTCCCATGGTGCTCTCTTAAGTTCACAATTAAACATGGAACATTTCTGATGAGATTCCGTAAAGCTGCAGCCTTCAGTCACCTGCATGTATACCGTATTCCCCTTGGCTTCAGAGCGTCTTGGCTGAGTTCATAAGGATGGATTTCCCTGTGTCATTTGCTTACCATATTATTTTAGGCATGATTGTGAGGCCCTATGATCCAGTCATAGCTCAGTTCTCACACATCACATGCACTGCTGTGGGGAAAGCTGAGAGCGCAAGTCTCATCACCCTGCACCACCCATCCTGAGAGCAAAGCCCAGCTGTGCCCAAAGGCCAGTGCCCTGAGTGAAAGGGAGGATGAATCAACACAGGCTTTGGGATTCTTGGTGTTCTCAGGGACCATGAAACGCTCACTTAACTTCAAGGGTTTAGTTTCCTCCTCCATAAATGGATAATGATAGCCCCTGGCTCTACCAGAAGGTTGTTCCGAATATCAAAAGAGATAATGGTGGTGAAAGTGCTCCATAAACCACTCTATAAGTAGATGTGTGCGAAGCAGGCAGACTGGCTGTGTCTGCAAGGGGGCGGGGTTAAGGATCCATACAACTTGAGAGAGGCAATGAAGCAATGTAAATGCCAGGAAGCTATTTGTTTAATGACACCTTCTCCCTGCCTGAAATGCATATGTGTGTGTATGTGTGTATGTATGTATATGTGTACATGTGTATATGTGTGTATGTATGTGTGTATGTATATGTGTGTACATGTATGTATGTGTATGTAGTATTATGTGTGTTGTGTGTATGTGTGTGTACATGTATGTATGTGTATGTAGTATTGTGTGTGTGTGTGTGTGTGTTACAAGTCTCTTTGCATTGCTCTCACTAAAGTACCATATAATGGCAGCTCCTGAATAATGGAAATGCATTTCCCACAGTTCTGGAGGATGAAAAGTCTAAGATCAAGACACTAGCAGATGATTGTTGAGGTTTGGGTGTATTCCAAATAGTTTGACTGGCAACATACTTGAATATGTTTCTTTTGGTATAGTCATTCCGTTCTCTTATTCATTTGTATTTATTTGATTTTTATTATTTTAAGATTTGTCTTATTTTTAATTATGGGTCAACACACATGTTATGTGGAAGTTTGTGCACCAAAGTTAAGATGTCTGCAGAGGCCAGAAGAGGCTGTTGGATTCCCTGAAGCCAGAAATACAGATGGTTGTGGACCATCTAACATGGGTGGTAGGAATCAAAATCAGGTCCTCCAAACACTAATATTTATTCATGTGTATGCATGTGTATGTACATGAGGGTCTGCCGTGTGTGTTTGTTGTGTGTGTGTGTGTGTGTGTGTGTGTGTGCATATGTGCATGTGGGAGTATCTGCCATTTATGTACACATGTGTGTCTGTGTATTTGTGTGACTATCTGCTATGTGTATGCATATGTGTCTGTGTGTGAGAGAGTGACTGTATGTGATATCTGTGTGAATATCTGCTGTGTGTATACATGTGTGTTTGTGTGAGTGTATGTGTCTTTGTGTGTGTGTGTGTCTGCTGTGTGTATGCATTGTGTCAGCATGTGTGTCAGTGTGTGTCTGCATGTGTGTCAGCGAGTGTCAACATGTGTGTCAGCGAGTGTCAGCATGTGTCTGCATGTCTGCTATCATGTGCAAGTGACTATGGAGTGCAGAGAATTGTATTTCACTGCAGCTGGAGTTCAGATGGTTACGGTCTCCTAATACCAGTGCTGGGAACTGAACTTGGGTCTTCTGGAAGAGCAGCAAATACTCTCGATGACGGAGCTATCTCTTCAACTCTCATTCATTTATTTTAGTCATAATTTTATAATTAACTTTTTGAATCACAAAGATATAGATTCAAATTTTGGTGATGTTGCCAAATGGTTTTCTGAAATAAATGAATTTCCAGCTTCCAATCTAGCAGTGCATGGAAATCACAATAACTCCGCATCCTTGACAACACTCGGCATTTTCCGTGTTCCCGTTTTGCCCTTTCTATGAGTGTCTTAATTTTCTGTAGCTATATAATAAATAGTCACAAACTTGCAGGCTTAAAACGGTGCACATCCATTACTTCACAGGTGATGTGTCTTAGAGTACAGTTTTTCTGGGTTTCCTTCTCAGAGCCTTAGAAGGCATGATGAAGATGACATCAGCAACGTCCTCACCTGGCATCTTTCCTGGGCCAGAATCTGTCCCTAGGGTCATCCGGGTTGCTGACTGAATTCATTTTTATCATTGCTGGCTGACAGACTGTCCCGGGGGTTTCTGATGGCTGACAAATGCTGCAGTAAAATCCTCGAAGCTGTCTCCACCCCGGGATTCTGCCTTGTTCCCCTTGCCGCATGAGCATATCACACGTGCGGCGAACTTCATGAGGACCACAGGAATCTTTACCTCTGGCAGTGGATACGGAGTGTAGGAAAAGCCGCGGCGGATGGGAATAGCATCTGTTAACCCCGCCATGATCTGTCAGTGAGGAGCAAATGAAAACTCGTGTTTGTGCTCAACAGGAGGAGGCTCTATAGAGGTGAAGACACCAGGAGACTGAGGCCACTGTGGGTGGCTTTGAGAATTTGTCTCTCACAAATTCAGGAACTCCATCATACTGGAATTTTAGTTTACATTGTATGACTATTTTCTCTTTGGAACTAACAGAGCACATTCAGCTAGCAATTTTTTTCTGAAATATCCAGATTAATTTTTTTCTCCATCTTATGAATTAAATGACCTGTTGTGTTCGGCTCATCTGACCGTGGACTCTAAACACACATTTTAGCTTTCACGTTCCAGCTAAATCCTACCTGGTATGTAGGTTTGATATTTTGCCATCTCAGGGATGTGTTATTTTAATTGAACAATAAAGGCACAAATCTGAATCATAGCTGGAGGCAGCCCAGAGATTTTGGATACATTGCTGAAACACACGGATTTCTTACTCATCTGCCGGGAGGTGTGACTCGGCTTTTTCTTTCTTACTTCCTCTGAAGAGCGGGAAGCAAACATTACTTTGTGTTATGAAACAGTGGCAATTTCACCCCAGGACACACAGCATTTCGGGAGCCAATGATGGTTGGCTTATCACTTCTCCCAATTTCATAGTGTTTGGACCCTTCCCCGGGAAGAGAGCATCTGACAAAGGTCACCCGGCGGGTGGGCGTGTCTGTGGAATCACGAACCCTAGTGCGGTCTTCCACACCGTTCACAAGAAAATATGTGGAGCATCATTTCTTCAGTATGGAACTGAGAAAGTCACTCAGCTGGACAAACGCTGCATCATTCACCTCATTAACTACTGTCACAGTTGACGCAACACAGCAGACTGCAGCCACACATAGTAGAGAGTTCTAGAACTGATGTACATACCAAGGAGATTTGAAAACAATAATAGTTTGGGTGAAGCTTCTGGATTCATTAGTTCCCTAAATCCAAAAAATCCAAAAGCTTCTCATACATAGTGTTTCTTTTCTTTTTTTTTTTTTTTAAACCTCAAATGATTTTTTAATCTTTTGATCACCCTATTAACAGAAATATATGAAAAGAAATTTGCATGACGGGAAGTAAATTTCCAAATATAGCAACTTATTCGTAGGAGAGTGATTGCATCTTAACACAGAAAATGTCACAAGGATAATTCCACCTGGTACGTCTTTGAGCTGTGTTTATAATAAGACTAAAGAGATTCATTCAGGTTTGACTTCCCTTGCAAGGAAGTGGGAAATGTATGCCAAAATATTCAGAACCCTAAAAGAAACACCTGAAAATTATTTATAGCGAATAAAATCCAACTATCATGAGCAGTGAATTTTAATTTCTGCTGAACAGGAAAAATGATTATTCCTAAAATGTGGTTTTGTAAGTAAAAGTCACAGGTAATTGAATATTTATGCAACACACTGAAAGGGTACTGAACGATGATCAAGGCATCTTATGTTTATTAAAACTCAAGGAGTTTATCAATTTTCTTTGTCTTTCTTCTGGATTTGTTGTTGTTTAGGTTTGGGGTTTTTTGGTGTTGATGTTGATTTTGTTGTTTTGCTTGTTTGTTCTCCTACACAGTCCTGGCTGTCCTGGTACTCATTATCTAGACTAGGCTGGCCTAGAACTCACAGAGTTCTACCTGTCTCTGCCTTCTGAGTACTGGGATTAAGAGCATGGGCCACCATGTCCAGTGAGTTTGTCTATTTTTAATTGCATGCTTTTAGTGTTTTACTTTCTTTTTCAATTTTCAAGAAGAAAATCCTTGGAAAAAATTTTAAGAATCATCTCTTCTGTTATATATGTAGAGTCCTAAATTTTTCCTTTGAAACAATGTTCTTAAGCAAGACTGTAGTGAAGGCTAATAGTTTTGAATTACTTAAATAAAAGTCATACCTCTGGAGAGTAAGGTGAACCACAAATAACCAACTGTAAGTCCCTCTTTTTAAAAAAACGACTTTTACTAACGCTGACATAGGACACTAAAGCACCCACCTTCGTGATGTAGCAAGAGAAAATGAGGATAGGGAATCTTCACAGTTTTTAGTCTGAGGCAAACAAATTCTGCAAACCATCCAATGTGCCAGGGTTATGCATATTTTCACGTGTCACGTGTAGACACAAATAATATATAACTACACATGCTCTAATCTGCTCAAGGATCTTACAAGAGGGTGGCATTGTGAATATAATAACTGCCATTGTCTCCACTTGCTAGAGGAGCAAGGCTTGGAAAGCTCCAGAGGCAGCATGACCAGGCAATGACAGAGTTGGAAGCCAGTCCTTGGTAAGCCTGGTTCTGTGGCCAAGGTGGTTCCTCGTTTTATTGGTGTGCATCATGTAACATCCCTCTGACTTGTGTGCTCCTGCTCTGTTACAGAAGCCCCTGTGACTGGTTCAGAGCCACAAATACAAACCCCAATAGTGTTAATATAGTAGAGTAGGATAAGCTCATGCCTACAAGGTTCTTGAAGCTGCAAGCTATGGCTGGCAGGAGACATACGGACAACCCTAAACTGTCACTTGGAACTGTGTTGACATTCAGGTCCACCATTGCTCCCTTATTTCAACAGTCCGCCATCAGCCACCAGTAGAATACCAACTAGATGCCCAGCCTCTCTTGATGCTTTCTGATCTCCCTTCTATTACTTTGTCCAAAGGACAAAAGAACAGGTGAAGGAACAATCCAGCATGACCCTTTGAACTATTTTGAACCTTTATTTTTAATAGTTTGATTGTGAATAAGCCAATATGTAGCTTATTTTTATAGATATATTGTGTATACTATATGCTTTCTAGTCTCTAGGCTTCTTCCATTAATGGGTTAACATTTCTTATCCACTTCAGATATTTCACAGCATTATTTCTCTAAGTACTGCTGTGCCACCATCCTTCTCTTTCCTCTGTGAAAAGTGGAATTTCACGCATCGTAAGTGTTCTGGCTTATTCTTGCATTTTAAAAGACAGTCTTGCTATATTGTCCAAGACAGCTTGGAATTCTCTGTGTGGCCCTAGCTGGCCTCAAACTTATGATTCTCTTGCCTCGACCTCCCAGTTGCTGGGGTAGTAGGCATGCACCACTTTGCCCAGCTTCCTACATATTAGACTCTCCCTCAAGACATATATCATATGCTATATTATGTGGTCTCTTTTTGCTTTTGTTTGGATATCAAAGTTTTTCTGAAAGTTTACTAGTCTTGTCTTTTGCTGTCTATGCTTCACTTATAGGAAAAAGTCATTTCAGCTTTCCTGTAGAATGTACATACCTTAATTTCCTCATTTAAAGTCAGTGTATCTGGGAAGAGAAAGCAGCAAAGCAGAGTCTATGTTCAGAAGCATAGGTGGGTAGGATGGACAATGGCAGACCTGGCTGGACCAGCAAAGGAATCCTGTCCTGGGCCCCGCCCTGCTCTTGTGGGATAAACTTACTAACCCAACAAAACTTCTCCTTTCTAGACAAAGTACACATAAACATATCTAAACATAGCTCCACCTCTGCCTTTCATTTCAACAAAAAACCCCCCCAAATCTCTCTCTTTCAAAGATTTCAGACTACTAGTGAAACTGATAGTTGATTCATACTAGTATATCCATTGTTAGCTGCTCCAGAGTACGTAGAATGTTTAGGGAGAATGTTGCTGGAGATGCAGTACCATAGCTTACATTTTCTGAAAGGAAGATTAACAGGCCATTCTCCTATACACACTTGCCCAGTCCTGGGTGTCCCTCCAGGATGTGCTGAATAAAAAAAATCTAAGAAAACAATGCTCAGAGTCTTCAGCATTCCAGATGTTTCTTATAGCCCCGGAGTTACAAAATCAAAGCCTCGACTCATAACTCTCAAGTATCTGTTGGTAGGTCTTCAAGTGCAAGTCAGATTGACACCAAGCAATTACAGCTGACTCCAAGGGACTCAACCATGCCTTTATAACTGCAACTCAGTACCCCCAACAATTTCAATTTCAAGCAAAAATAACCTAGTTTTAAGAAAATGAATATTTATACAGTATATGCACAAAGTCCAACTTTATATAGACTCTTCAGGGAGAGATAGAAAAGCAAATGAAGACGGTCATTTTCATTTGAGAGGTAGGAAAAAAAATGGCAAGACCAGAATTTCACTCTGAGCTGAGACAGATATGGAAGGTACTTTGGAAATGAGTAATTTAAAATGACACAATCCGTTTTGAGTTTCAGCTGGGTGCACTGAGGCGGTAAGGGGAAGCCATCATCACTCTGACTGAGTCAGGCTGGACCAGAAGGCTGACATCTTTGAGCTCCCTGAGATTGTTTTACCCTGCTCCTTAATCTTAATAAGTACAACCTCCTCAGTCACTAACACTTGCTTAGATTGCTACGTTCAAGGTGTATGTGGGGTATGTTTGTAAGTAGTTGAAAAGGCTTTACAAAGGCAAGATAATATATCTTCTAGATACGTTGGTCAGACCCCTGAGCCAGACTTAGCAACATCATTACCAGTCTTTTCTTGCTTCCCGAGTCTCAGCAAATTGGCTTTGCAGTTTCTGAACAGATAAACTCTTTGCACACATTGTTAATAAGACAGTAGTTGGGGATTAATGGAAAGCTACTACTGCTGTAAATGTTTTCATAACTTACTCGTAAAATGCATGGCTCAGACAGTATAATATAAACAGTGCTATCTGAAAAGGAATATGTTAAGCCTCTTAAGGGGAAAAATAGGATAATATATTTATGATTGTAGGAAGAGTTGAGAGTTTCAGCAGGATACAGAATGCCTAGCTGATAAAGGAATAGCCAGAAAAAAAAAAAAAAAGGATCACATCACAACCTTCAATGTGATAAAACATACCATAAATAAAGAAATAAAGTTAAAGGCAAATGATAGAGAAGGTATTTTCAACGTGTGAAACAAAGACAAGCTGAGCATCGAGAGTGCACAAGCCATTTGACAAGGAAAAGAAATGAAATCCAATGGAAAATGTTCAAAGTCTATTACCAAGAGTTCAGAGAACACAAAATGTGAGCCCCCGATGAGAGTGCTCAAACACAATTGTAACAAGGCATTTGCAGTTAAAAAAAAAAACAAACAAACAAACTGTAAGTTGGGTTCGACAACAATCAGATTAGGGAAAGTGAAAAGGCCTGAATGATTACGCCTGGCTCTGCAGTTGTCTGTAGAAGCCAACCATAGTTAAGACAGGAAAAAAAGGAATGCACTGAATCATCACAGCTAATGTTTACTGCTTGCTGGCATGTGTTTGTGACCATCCCAAACTCACCGTGGGCATCTGCCCCATTAGTCATTGCTAAGCTATAAGTTAGATGCAGCTATTTCTTCTTGATGTAATAGAGGAAGAAGAGGCTCTGAGTGGTTCATTTGCCCAAGGTCGCATGTCTATTTTGTCAAAAGACAATGATTTAGAGTATCACCAGGCAAGGGGCACCTCCTTGGGGCCACTCTCAGCTATCAGAAACATCACAGACTACAGAAGAACCAGGCGCCACACCCAAAGTCATACCATTTAACGGAAACATCGCAACCACCAGAAATCCGGTCTGGTGTGGGAACCGTTGTCTCGGAAGTCTTTGATAAATGGAGAGGGCTGCTTCCAACAAGAATGGGTTCCAAGAAGCACCTGCTTCAATTAGGCCACCACTTTTTATTCACGGTTGGCTTGGCAGAGCCTAAGGCAAAGAGAGAATGTGGCTTCTGAAGGGAGAGATAAGGGTACAACATTGGAAAAAAAAATTTCCAATATGTAGTCAAGTGATGAGTAGCCGAATAGAATGGCAAGCGGTTGCCACACTGGCAATACCACATTCTAAAAAGGGCACTCAGAGACAAGAGCTCTTGCAGCTGGTGCGATTGACAGGGGGGGATTTTAATAGCCAATACATGATATGAAGCTAGTTCATCATGTTCGCTTCTGAAAAAGCTCCAGCACACACACACACACACACACACACACACAGAGAGAGAGAGAGAGAGAGGGGGGAGGGGAGAAAGAGAACGAGCAGAAAGGACAGTGACTGTGAAAGCAGTAGAAGTGCCATGTCATCATCGTTATGATGCCATAGGAGATGACCTACTTTTCTATCACTAACCCAATAAATGATGTCATCAAACAAAACAATACATACCAATGAAAGAGAATGGTGTATATATGCCTTTGCTGACATGTTTATCCTCAAAAATACAATGATGAAGAAAATGTTTACTTCAGAAATGGCCATAAATATCATTTGAGGATTCTTAAAGAATCATAACAAATACGGTATGTGTACAGTTACATGAGAAAAAATTTACTGGGAAACTGACAGACTAAATTATCATGGTTGAGAGACCCAACAACAGATCTTACCAACTAGAAAAGCTGATGGCATAACTATTGGTCCAAGGACAAAATCTTGAACACAGAAATGAGGGCTAGTGGAAACAGCCCAGTGGCTAAAGGTTCCTGCTCCCAAGCTTGACAACCTGAGATTGATCCTTGGTAGCCACATGGTAGAAGGGGAGAACTGGCTTACGCAAATTATTCTCTGACCTCCACACCCTCACCATGGCACATAACCGCCATAACTAAATAAAAATGTAAAAAACATAATTACAAAAAATGGGATGACAGACATACAGGGAAAGAGAATGATATCCTAGCTTCCAAGGATGGCGGGTGGAGAGTAGAAATAACAATGGGGCTCTGTCTTTGTCTTCTACAGGGATCCAAGTAGTTAAATGATGCTTGCCCATTCTCAGGGTGGGTCTTTCTCGGCTTGTCTGTTCAGGCTCACATGCTAACCATCTGTGAAAAAACTCTCTTATAGACATACCCAAAACAATGCTTTTTCAGGTGTGTAGATGTTCTTTAATCCAGCTGACATCTAAAATTAACCATCACGGGCAATATTTATGTGAACTAAAACCAAACAAACAAAATCACACAAGTGCATTGAACATAAAAACACAAATGAATGGTTCTACATCATGTTTCCAAACCACCAATGTATGAGATGTCTCTGGGAGGGAAGAGAAAATTAGAAATTACAACAAAAATATTAATGTGTGAACAGCATTTGTTGATTTTTCATGATAGTTGGTTAATTATTTTCTATATTTTAAATTTTTTTATAAACCTGGAAAAGCAATGATGATTCAACTGCTACTTTATTTGAGTTTTGAGGTCTGGGCAATTTAATCAATTTTTCCAGGAATGTTTTATTATGTTTCACAGGCTTCTCCTTTCGACAAATAAAGGGCACAATTTTATTACTAGAACTGAAGCTATATAATTCACTTGATTAGTATTCCATTTTGAGGTCTATAGAGATTTGTACGTTTTCCAGGATATTTGATACTAAAGGTTCAGATATAATCTTTCTGAAGGGTATAATTTATATCTATCTCTTTTCATTTTTGTATAACTTGCCAAAAGTGATTTATCACTGCCTTCTGTCTAATGAAGATAGACCCCATTGGGGGGGGAAGTCTAAAATTATTTTTCTTGAATCTATGGGGAGAAATCTTTTAGAATCAGTTTCATTTCTGCAACAACAATACAGAAAGCAAACATCATTTCATTGATGGGTCTATTTTAAGCATCAGAAAATTGAGAACAGTTGCTTCTAAGGTATATTCCCAGAATACCCTTGAAGCTACAGTGTTGAACCTCAACAATGTTGAGATGCCTGTGACCTTCCTGTGTATTTATTTTATTGATCAAGTCCTTTGAAGAATCTGATATTTCGGTAGAATCAACTGTCCACAATATTGGGAAAGCTCTGCTCTTCTAGCTTTGACACAGACATTGTGCTATGTGTGAAGTCACTTTGGGAATACTTGCATTTATATCTGCCAGATCCAGCTCAGAGATTAAGCTATTAATAGACTTCCAGGATCACAGAGATGTGGGGAAAATTTAATCCTCTTGAGGGAAGCTCCGAATACCAAAGAAGTATCACCTGAGATATTGGGAAGCAATTAATGATTTCATGACTCAAACGTCCTGAAAGGAAGACACAACATGATCATTACCTGCCTAGTAGGTACTTGTGGTGATTTTAAGCATGGTTTCAAATCCACAGGAAGATATCACAGAAGAATATGGAAGCAAAGTGATCTCTACTTCTAGGGTCAGCTCTCAAGTGCCTTCAAAGGTAATAGTAAGAATAAAATTAAACATAAAAATGGGGTACAGTGAAGAGCTGGAAAACAATAATTCATAACTATTTATTACACCAAATCTCCTCATGAAGGTTTACAAGAGCAAGATAGACAGTTACCACCTCGAGAAAGCATAGGCAGCATAAAGGTTAATGAAGACTCATCTTTGATGACATAAAACACACTAGAATGTCAAACAGTGATTATCATTCCACACATGAGAACAGAAACATCCTTCAGAAATTGCTTCTCAGGGAGACAAGGGGGTGACTAAGGGAGAGTTAGGCAGACGATGCAGATGGCTAAACGAATGTGCTCATGTTGTTTCAAGTGATGCTCTTCCTGCATCCCATTTGTCTGAAATGCTTCATGTTTATCTTTACAATAACGGAGGAGAAAGGGGATGGGCTGGGGTTTGGTGGGGTTGATAGGAGAGGAGGGGAGAGTGAAGGGACTGGGATTGACAAGTAAAACAACCTCATTTCAAATTTGAATAAAGGAAAATCATAATGGTACATTTTGAAGTCTGTGAAGATTTGTGTCCTGTTCTGAGCATCAGATTCCATAAGGAGAGACTTAGACGACACCAAAGAGCATTTAGGAAAGAGTGGCCTAAGCAATGCTCAGTCTTGTGGACCTGAGGTAGGGGACAGTTGAAAGGTCAGGAGAGGTTAGGGAAGACATCAGGGCAGGGGGAGGGCTGTAGAGGAAGAGACATGACGAAGGCCAAATATAGTTCAATTTCAATTATATACTTAAAAAAAAATCACATGACCACAGGGATTAATACACCCAGAGCTTAGTAGGGGTAAGGCAGAGCTATCCTGAGATGGAATGGTGGATGTCTCCATAGTATTCTTGTGGAAGGTTGACTTGGAGGACTCTTTGGCATGGCAGTCATGGCAGGAATTCAAAGAAAATGGAACCCTAGAGTTGTCTAATGAAGCCAATTCTTTGTAAATGGCCAACTTTATACAATTCCCATCAGATCAGCACCTTCCTTTCTGAGGAGGCTGTTTGTGGTTGGCCAATATGATCATTGACACAGTGCTTAGGTCCTGGAAATGTGATTCTGATATCCTCAACTTGACTAATTAATAGTGGGGAGAAATAGCAAAGTCTCGGTTAAATGATTATTCTAAGGGGCTATTGGATTATACAGAGTCAAATAAAATCTAGAAAACAAAATAAATTGTTGATTAGAATGGATAAAGTTAATACCAGACTTTATAATTTCAGGCATATAAAATTATTTTTATTAATTTCTGATGAACTTCTGGGTAGCCCAATTGGTCTGGGGACTGTGGGTTTGAGAACCATTGGATTAGACAAACGGAAGGTAACAGACCACAGAACCTCAGAAACAACATGCAATCAGAACATGTTTAAGGATACTTCTTGATTTTTGTGATATGCTCCCTTAGTGAAATTGTAAGCCCTTCCTTCTGCTGCCATTGGGTCCCTAGCATAGACCTCCTCAACTTACACTTCTCATATTTGGTCAGGGGGCAGCATTATGGCAAATAGCCCTTCAACTAAATTTATTGGAAGCCATATGCATAAGATAACCTTTTCATTTACAAAGTCATGGAATATCCCACTTATGATTCATTAAAATATAGCATAGATATTGGACCAGATAAACATCTGTAGGAAACCCACACTGAACGAAATGTTTCTGTAAGGCCATCATCATTTTTACCCACCGTGCCTCATTGAAATTCTAGATGCTCTGCTTTGTTAAGTACAGTGTGCCACAGAAATGGTCCAGTGTATGGATTGATAAGGGCCTCCAGTCACTTGAAATGGCTCTGATGTAACAATGTAGTAGTTGTGAGGAATTCCAAGGTACTTCTGAGAGTCAGGGGAGGGCTTGAGTGCATGCCACAACTAATGCTTTTGAAGTTGTAGACAGCCTTGGCTTTGCCTGAAGAGAGAGTGCTCAACTTACTGGCACTCAGCTGCTAAGTCAGGGGAGTCCAGCTGACCACTGTATCTCATCACCCAGGAGAAAGTCCCTGGCCTCTAGATTGCAAATTTAGAGAGGTTTTGATGAAAAAAAGACTAGGCAAAATAGAGACTTAAAGAGGCTCTACACAGGGATTGTGGTGGAATTCTGTAGTAAGGAGGATGATGTAGGGTACTTGGGTTATCAGTGATTGACTCAATAGTCACTGGTGTTTGTGTGCAAGCCCTTCTTCCTCCAGAAGCTAAGAACAAGCAGACCAAAGCCCCTGCCTACCACGTAACTGAGTCTCATGACAAAGGGCTCTATTAGTCTCTTGTCTTGACAGGATGGATGCCCAGTGTGCATCTTGGGGGAAGATCGTTATTTATGTGTGCAGTACTAATACTGGCTTTAGCATGCATCCCCAGTTCTCTGAAAAGAAGCATGATTCATGACATTGCATCATGTCCCTGACTATAATCCATTTTTTCCCTGAGGGTTGGAAGAGCTGGGATAGAATCAACTGAAACACAAACGCCCCCTTTCCCCAAGAGACTCAAAGTGGATTTAGGGAAGGAGACTACTGCATCGGTCAGAGCCAGAGAGGAGGTACACAGTGACGGAAGTCCAAAAGCCTCTGCAAGGCATACCTAGCAAGAAAAGCTGGGGGAGAAAGTGACAATCAAGAAAGGGCCTGGGGAGTAGCCAAAGGGGTTATAGCAATAAGGATTTGTGTATGAGAAGGAGAATACTGGGCTGTGTTCTGGAGGGATTCCAGAGGCAAAATAGCCACACTGCCAACTCCATGTGCATTTAGTACAGTCTTGCTTGGGGAGCTAGGATCCCTGTAAAGAGGACAGAATGAAGAAAAATTGACTAAGCATACACTAGTCATAAAAGCAAGAAGAAGTAAAGTCACTGAAAAAGAAAGTGATGTTGAGCTGTTGCCCTGAGAAACAGCATGTGGCACAGTCACATTCATTGACAATTATGCATCTAGAGTGCATGGCACATTAGCTCATTCGTGTGTGTGTGTGTGTGTGTGTGTGTGTGTGTGTGTGTGTGTGTGTGTGTGTTTCTGTGACTATTTTTTTTTTTTTTTGCAATGTTAGGCTAACATTAGATAAGGTAAAAAATAAACTTTAAGAAATGGAAAATGACCGAGTGTAGGAGTGCTCACCCTAACTGTTATACTTGGGAGCCTAAGCCTGGACTACCCATTCAAGGCCAGCCTGGGATGCATGGTGTCAGGCCAGCCTGAGCTACAGCGCACAACCTTGCCTCATTTCATGCCTCCCCACAGACTAAAGTGAAACATGCCTTAAATACAATAGAAGTTAGGGTTTTTTCCCCACACATATATAAATCCAAAGCCTGGTTCCTGATCGGCAGACCATATTTCCTAGTACCCTTTGGTCCCAATATTCTCTATGCCTTTATGTTAATCATCTACACCAATGTTTCTCAACCAGTGTTTCCATGACCATTGGAAACTGCATATTTCTGATAATCTTAGGAACCTCCAACCAAAAAATTGTTGTCACTGTTACTTCATAACTGTGCTTTTACTGCTGAGTGGTATCTCTCTTCCTAAGACCATAGAAATGTGTTTTCTATGCTTGTGACCCTCAGGTTGAGAACCAACCAATGATCTGTACCTAGGTAACAACATGGGAAATCCACTTCTTAAAGTCCAGCCTGGATATGACAAATGTAATTGGCACAAGCATTCCTTTGGCCACAAGGGGTCACTTAGATATAAGGGGGGGGGAGAGTACAAGCCTCTGTCTGCAGTCTGGCGCTCTGGCACTAAGTATCTGTTTTGCCTCTTCTTCCCACAGATGATACACTCAGTTCCCTCCAGAACAGTGGTGCTCAACCTTGCTAATGCTGTGACCCTTTAATATAGTCCCCACGTTATGGTCACTTCCCCACCCCATCATAAAATACTTTTTTTGCTACTCCATAACAGTAATTTTGCTATTGTAATGAACCATAATGTAAATATCCGATATCTCTGATGGTCTTAGGCAACCCCTATAAAAAGTCATTCGACCCTCCCCAAAGGGGTCGAGAACCAGAGATTGAGAACCCCAAGCGGACCAAGCATGAGTACTGACCACTTTCTACAACAGGCTCAAACATCGCCGTATCTGGGGGATGTGTTGCCCTGCGCACCACGTCTACAGACCCTTCTTTTGCTCTGGTAACAACACACTGAGAGAGAAAAAGTGGAATAGGATACAAGCAATGAGAGCTTTATTGAGACGATGAAACAGCAGGAAGCACATAGCAGACAGGGGCCACAATAGGATGAAACTCCACTGTAGCGGCGTTGACGGAACTGGCACTTAGGGGATTGTGGGAGTTCCTCACGTAGACCCTGTGCGCGCTTTCAGGAGGATGCCCTTTGTTCGCATCGGGTTCTTTCTTCCAGGAAGCCTTTTGGGATCTTCTGTGGGCACTGAAATCTTTGGGCTCTGTCCAGTTCCCACAACCCTCTTCTTACTCATATAAGACCTGGCATTAAAAAGAAAATGGTATTGGGATGAGAGATATTCTTTTGCATGTTAGTCAGCTATTGCTAAATTTGCTACAGAATAAGCCACCCCTGAGACTTGGTGGCTTACAACAAGAATGGTTTATTTCCTGCTCACTTTAAATATCAGTTGAGCAGTTTCTTGTTGGTGACTCCTCTATTCCGGGGTCATGATTGGAAGATTAACTCCCGCTCCTGCGCTGACTCAGCAGAGCCATGGAGAGCCTGCTGAAATGCAGGGAGGGGTTCATTCTCAAACTGCACCCTGCAAAGTCTCCTGTCATGGGGCAAAGCGATAAAGCCATGGGCAGGTGTGTATAATCTCTTTGAAGAGGCTGAGATATCATCTCTCCTTGGCAACACAGAGCCCTCAGAAACGTAGTGGTGGGATTTATCTATTTGCTTGCAGTCCTCTGTGTATAAAAACAAGCCCGAGTTCTTCCCTGGCACAGCTCTCCAGTCCAAGGCTTTTGCCACTTCCTTTCCCATAGGGTGGTCTTCCCTCAGTTTGAGACCCACTAAGGCTGCCAGAGAGGTGAATAAGCAGTGTTCTCGTGTGTGTTTTTGCTGTAGGGCTGACTCATTTCCTGGAGACTCGGGGACTACTGCAGTCTTTGGTTTTCTTTTGTTTAGGTTCCAGATGAATTCTTCAGTATTAGCAAGCCCTGCCTCTCTGGACTCTTCCCAATGTCTTTTCACTTTTTTTTTTTTTTTTTTTTTTTAACCTAATCAGACAGTCTTTGCCTGAACTCATCACTTTCTTGCAATGTCTTACTAAATGAAGCCACCAAGCGATTGGAAGCAATTGGGATTCTTCCAGCCTCCCTTCCCCCATCCTTCCACAGTAAGAACTACAGACTCACTTAGCACTCCACCTCTCTGAGCTGTTGCAAATTGCGAATTTGCTATATTGTGTCTCCATTGTCCCAGCACTAGAGTTAGCCTTAGTGCTTACCATCCATCTATCTGTCCCCTAAGCTAAGGCCATGCATGTTAGTTCTGCACTGTTGCTGATGCAGGATCATATTCTCATTCACCGTGTGTGTGTGTGTGTGTGTGTGTGTGTGTGTGTGTGTGTGTGTGTACAGAATGATAGTATATACTACAACAAATAATGCCTTTTTAAAATTAAGTATTAATTTGGAGAGATAGGAATTCATTTCTCATGTGAGTACCTGGCTAAAGGAGGCTTACTGTTTCTTGGAGGAAGAGAGAGACTTGGAGTCTTTCAATCAGTGACTCCATCATCCTCCAGGATAAAGTTCAACTAATATAGTCTGTGAGTCAAATTTGGCCTGCTGACTATTCCTGAAAATAAAATCTTACTGAAACACAGTCATGTCTGCTTACTTCTGTGTGGTCTGTGCTAGCAATAAAATGGTAGCTTTGTGAAAACTTTTTCCGTTCTTGCTAGATCATTGAGGAGAATCCAGACGCACACACCAGGAGAATAGGGAGAGAGTTGCAATACCCACGCAAATCTTCATTAAAAACCAAAGCAATTTCACTCCGTATGCACGACAGGTGGACCATCCTGAAGAGATGGACCATCATGTTTGTCTTTCTAGTCCATTCTATTCTACATCATTTCCCTTTACCTCTTATTAGCAGGCGTAAAACACAGTTTCCTTACCTCATATCTTGGCTCAGAATTGGTTTGAACAAAAGGTCATTTATTCCTTCTTGAGACCCATCAAGGTGGTATCATTGGCCCCATTATTGCTAAATAATGCTTGCTAAATCATCTTTCTGTGTCAGGGCAAGGAATGAAAGCTTGATGTGCAAAATGATGAAGACAAGGACGTCATCGTGGATATTGCACGATAACATGACATAATACTGCATCTAAGGAAATCCCCATTAGCTGGTCTTCCCAGTTTTCCCAACAACTTAAAATTACCCTATGCCATCTGTGGCCATACAAGGCTTGACAAAAAATTTATTGAGCACTTTTTCTAGGGCTAGGGAAATGTCTCCTCAGTAGTTAAATGCTTGCTGCATAAGTAAGAAGTTCAAGTCTCCAGAACTCACATAAATGCTTGGTGGATGTCAAGGTTCATCTGTAACTTCAGCGTTGGATGGCAAAGCAGTTACTACAACCAGTGGTATCTGCCAGCTCTGTGTTTGATTAAGAGACCCTGCCTCAAAAGAATAGGGTAGAGGAGCTATTCAGAAAGATCCCTGACATCAACTTTCTGTTTCCACATACACATTGCACACATGCACATCAACACACACACATGCTCTGCTTACATGCACGTCACCCACACAAACACATAAAAAGGAGAGGGGGGGAAAAAGAAACCATTTTCTAGTTCAAGATGTTAAAAAGCTGTACACCCTACCCCCAAGCTCTGTGATCCTTCTCTTAATTATTGTTCTATTGCTGAGAAGAGAGACCACGACAAAGGCAACTTATAAAATAAATTACTTAATTGGGGCTTGCTTAGGGTTTCATAGGATGAGTCCATGGCTGGGAGCACGACAGCAGGCTGGTGCTGGAGTAGTAGCTGTGAGCTTGTGTCTGATCCACAAGACGAGGCAGAGAGTGAGACTGGGCCTAATATGAACCCATTCCCCAGAGACATGTCTCCTCCAACAAGGGTGTGTCTTCTAAGGCTTCCTAAACAGTCCACCAACTGTGACCCAAACATTCACATACATGAGCCAGTGGGAGCCATTCTCATTCAAAGTACACTGGACAGCACAGCGACATTCTGACCTTCAATCTCCAATCTCGGGACTCTGGGATCAGTCACTTGTCTTAGAACACACAGAGACTTGTAAATTAGTAATCGCGCACTAGACTTTCTTTCTATAATTGGGACTGGGTGTTCAGTAGTAGCAATAAAATAAACTGGGACTGGGAGACAAAGCACGATACACAAATGCTATAATTAAATTCCCCTATTTAACACAAACAAATGTACTTTAATTTTCCTACGACTTCATGTAGAGTTACTAACGTGTGAGCCCTCCACTGGAGTATAAATCACACTCAGTTTCAAGTTGTTCCAAGTGGGGCTCTCATGCATTTGCCATTGAGCTACATGCAGATTCCTGTCTAGTTTCAACAGTTTGTAGGCTCTTTCTTCCTCTCCTCCTCCTCATTGTAATAGTATTGCTTCTACCTAGCTCAGCGGTTTTTAGTAGCTTGGTTTTATTAGCAATCTCTAAACCGTTTCATCCTTTTCATAAAGTGGCTCATTTTGCATCTATGTTTTATTAGTTCCAATAATGTTTTGAGTACGTAATTTTTGGCAGCGAGGATGCTTGTATTAGAATCTGGGAGATGCCCTACCTGCTTCCTGCTAAGCGAACAGTTGCACTGGTATGAGGTACCTGCAGGCATATTGAAGAGTTTAGACTCTTTAGGCCGTAAGCACCACGAACAACAATCAGCAATTTTACAGAAGGAACAGCAAATTTGTTCTTCCGCAACACGGTTAAATGAACGTTGGTTAAAAGATAAATAAATGGCACACACCTTTAATCTCAGGACTCGGGAGGGAGAGGCAGGTGTTTCTCGGTGAGTTCAAGGCCAGCCTGGTCTACAGAGAGAGTTCCTGGACAGTCAGGGCTACACAGAGAAGCTCTGTCTTGAAAAACAAAGAAAGGATAGATGAATTTCTACTGCACAGAGTAATGAGCGCAAACTCAATGAGAAACGCTATGAAACCCTTAAGAAAGAAGTGGCTGGAGATTAGCCTGTGGGGGGCTGGAGGGATGGCTCAGTGATTAAGAAGTCAAACTGCTCTCACAGGATTCTGATTCCGGTCACCCACATTGGGTGACTCTCATTGGGGGAATCTGACGCTTCTGGCCTCCGCTGGTACATGCACTTGGGCGCCTTCACACAAACGGAGGGAATGGGGACAGATCGTGGAGCTAGAAAGAGAACTATGTGGAGGGAGAAGATTTTGTGCAGAGAGAATACCTGTGGCATGAAAGGAGAAGGAAAATTTGAAGGAGTGTGGAGGACACAAAGAGATGGGGAAGGGAGAAGCAAAGACATGGACATGTCATATAACATAATATCTGCTACAATAACTCAAAAATCAAAACCAAAAACCAAACAAACAACCAGAGCCCCCAGTCTCGCTATAAGCCATAATAAGCCATACCTTCCTGTAACTAACTCACTTCCTCCAGCTAAGCTTCACCTCCCAGTGGGTCTACAACATTCCCCAAACAGCACCACCAGCTGGAGGCCACGTGTTCACCCGTGAGCCTGTGAGCACATGTCACAGGCACATTCAGACCCAAAGAACCCCAGGGGAGTCAGGAAAACAAATAAACACAAATAAGCCCAGATGTTCCCTCTAACCACCATCCTAAGTTAGGAACTGAAAAGCATTGGCAGGAGCCCTACTCCGTAAGCAAATGTAAGAAAGCCCACATTTCCTTATTCGGTTAGAAAAATGCACACACACACACACACACACACACACACACACACACACATCTTACCATAAAAAAATGATTTGCTATGTGCTGTCATTGTCACCGCCACAAGCCCAAAGGAGGGCTCCAAGGCCCGGGCTGATTATCCATTTTCTATCAGCCGCAAGTGGATTTGGGATTGCCAGGAACAAAGAGTCTAAATAAAAATTTCACGTTGAGAAATGCTCCTTAGAAATCTCCCCCATCCGTTTCACTGGCTTGGTGGAATGAGAAGGATTTCCCTCTAACTTCCTCCATCACTTCCTGTTGCCCCTTTCAGGTAGTTTCCCTCTTCTGGGCACACTGTTAACAGTCCCGTGTGTCTGAGAGGCGAACACAGGGACTAACTGGATTTTCTGGGAGGAAACGTTCCTTTCTTTCCCCTCTTCTCTCTGTCCCTCTGCGATGTCACCTCTATCCACGGAACCATTTTTGTGAATGGCCAGCTTGTCATTACTTATGTGTTCTGACTCTAAGTTCCCAGTGGAGCCAATACAGGAGAAGCAACCACACACTTTATTTGCTCCTATTTTTCTTATTTGGGGTTTCATAATATCAAGAGTTTTGTTTTCTATGACAGGACAAAGCTATGTAGCTTTGGTGTCTCAACTGTAATAGCCTTTGGAGCAACTGAGGCACTAATCCTGTGGGAAAGAGGGGACATTTTGAAAGGAGAAACTGACATAGTCAGCTACTCCAAAAAATGTAGAGACAGTAGTGCAGAGTACCTCTCTGTGTGTATTTGATAGACTTGTAAAAATATAAAGAATAATTTCCTGAGACACTGGAGATTTATATGTCTCTGGTTTCAGGTTCTGCAGGGTGAGTTAGCAAGCTGGAGACCCTGGTGAATCCACTGCTTAAGTCTAAAGACCTGAGAGCCAGGGGAACTCAAAGTGTAGTGCCTGTTCAGGGACCATCGGGTTTGACACCTGGGAAGAAATGTTGCAAGTTTCAAGTCAGGAAGAAAGCCAAAGCCCCAATTTAATTTACACTCAGGCTGGAAGACAATTCCATGCTTCCTTTGAGGAAGATCAACATCATTTTGTTTCTGCATTGGCTGGTTGCACCGTCTTTCCCCACCCTCTACCCTCCACATGCTATGGAAAACACAATCCATTTTATTCAGTCTAGCAATGTAGATACCAACCTCATCTAGAAACATCCTCTACCCCAAGAAACCCAGCCAGAGATGGTTCAGTTATGATTATGCATAGTCTTAACCAACACATTACCTTGGAAACACACACACACACACACACATGAGAGAGAGAGAGACAGACAGACAGACAGAGACAGAAAGACAGAGAGACAGAGACAGAGAGGTGGAGAAAATTTATTTTCCTTAACCAAGCTATCCTCATTAGAAGTCCAAGTTCCCCCACATGTACCCCACTGTTGTAGCTCAGATTCTGAAACTGAGTTACTGTCCTGGACATCTACCAGGATGCCCTCTTAGATCCTATATATATGAGAAAGAAGGAAGAGAGTTACATCTGAACAAGAAAGATGAGCTCTGAGCTGGGATACAGCTTGACCACAGCCTTTGCTTGACCAATGATGAGCTGAAGAATGAAGTGACCCCTTGCCACACTTACTTTTGTCAGCCACTACAGGTGGGTCCAGCTTAGATGGTGACCTTAGATGAGGCAGCCATGTGCTCCCTGAGGAAGCAAACACTGATGACTCTGTGGAGAGTGCTCCCATCTGTCCTTGGAGGGCCCTGTAGTATCCTCCTGTATCCATATCAGAGTGCTGGTTGGAATCCCATGTCTTCTCGTTCTTTCCAGTGACTTCTTTGATCCTCAATTTTGTTCTCATTTCTAAAAATAAAGTCATTTTCATTACTTGAAGTTCTCATAAAAGTTTCTTATTGACTTTTTGATGTGGCACAACCATATTTTGCCATTGTTTTTTAACGCTACAAAGATACTATCATCTTTCATAAGAAATATTTGTACAGATATATTATTTTCCAGTAAAAGATTATACAAACCCTATCAAAGAAACTACACCATGATGGGAGATGTCATTCTGTAAATATGTTTCTCGTATTGGTCAATGAATAAAACACCGTTGGCCAATAGGAAAGCAAGATAGGTGGGACTAGTAGGAGGAGAGAGGAAGACATAGGGAGGAGATTGAATACAGAGGACAGGGAGAGAAGGAGGCCAGGCGCTCTCTCCGGTAAGATGAGACCACATAGAAGTACTTAGATGAATAGAAATGGGTTAATATTTAAAACAGAGCTAGCCAGTAAGAAACTAGTAACTGGCCAACAGCTGTATATCTAATAAAGCGTCTCTGTGTGTTTTGGGGGCTGACAAGGCAGTGGGACCTGACTGGCAGGAAAAACCTACTCCTAACAAAATGGTATCCAACCTGGACCAAAGAACTTTTCACTTAAGATTTAACGAAAGCTTAAAAAAGAGTTTTAGAAACAAAAGAACCAAGATAAGCAAGAATTCTTGCTAACAACATTTTTCTTGGTTGGATTCTGTTTTGCTAGAGACAAGCAGAGATTTGCCCGGCTCCTTTAAAGGGAGGTTTCCTGACTCAGAATAAGTGGCAAAAAACTGCACGGCTTTTAAAGAGTTCTGTTAACAATTCATTGGTGGGTATGAGAGCTGGCAATGGCAGTGACCACATCTTCAAGCCAGCAGCATGCTGCTGGATGGCAGCGTAGACCAAGGCGGTGAGCACAGCTCTCAGTTCTGGCAGTAAAATAGCCGTCGCCATCTTGGATAGACCACGGGTAGCACAGCTGTGGCTTTCGTTTTAGCAGTGTTGTTGTTTACCAGATAAAAGACTCATGGCCACAAAAAGATGAAGATTAACAGTAAAGACAGATTCAGATTAAGAAAAACCTCTAAAGGTTTACAGTGTGTTTTAAAATATACATAGGCTTGGGAGAGAAAAAGAATAAAATGGTTTTTAAAAGACAGAGTAGCTGGGTGTGGTGGCACACACCTTTAATTCCAGCACTCAGTAGACAGAGATAAGCAGATCTCTGTGGTTTTAAAGTAAACCTGGTATACAGAGTTAATTCCAGGACAGATGAAAGTTACACAGAGGAACACTGTCTCAAAATATGAAAAATAAAAATAAAAGAAATAGAGTAATAAAAAAAGCCACTTAAAGCTGAGAAGCACAGAGTGTGGATACTATATCCTGTTTTGTTATCTTTAAATTACTTGACTGCTGAGGAAGTAGCAACAAATGCTGCTGGATTAATTCAATTTATATATTTTAAAAATGCTTTGACTCCAAAATTTAAGTCTGAGAACAGGTTACTGGGGAAAGGGGTTTCTATTTTTGTTTCCACAGAAAATGGAAAGCTGTGGATTCCTTCTAGACTAACATGGTTTGATCAAGCCAGACCCCCTGAAACAGCGTCCCAGGTGATCCAACATTCAAAACAGCTTGGACAAGGCAGCCTTGCAGATTACAGCCAGGATTTCTGTATCTTCTTAGGATCCTCATGACGGCACCCTCTACCAGCAGGAAGCAGTTTGGAAAGAACGATGCCCAAATTCCCAAATATTGTTTATAAATGGTTGTTTTCATTTAAATGGGTTTGGTATAAATGGTTAATTAATCACAACCAATTTCTTTAAAGATAAAAAGGGGATTATGATATAGATATGAATACTTTGTTTTGGAATGGATTTTCATTTATTAGTACAAATTTAAGGTCAATTTTGTGATATGTTTATTTCTTCTTTTGTTTAGATGTTGTGTTTATATACTTCATTTAGGAATGTAATGGGTAATGTAGTACAGATTATGGATAATTCCCTATGATAGTCAAAACTTAGAGTTAAGTTAGTTAGGTTTTCAAGATACACAGAGATGTATTTGAGACAGATAGGCATTTTTCAAACCTTTCAAAGACCTACAGAATAATGGCATTTAAAATGGTTTAGGGATTTTCTTGACACCATCTGCATCAGAAAGGAAGCTGGACATCAAAGAAACATGTGGTGAAGTTTACTTCCAATATGGCAAGACTAGCCATTTGGACAAGACGCTGCTCTTGTCTGGACTGTTTGACTTCATGCTGTATAAACTGGACATGCAGGACCCCAGGAAAGTGACTGCTGATACAAGTTGAACATTGCTACAGGGTTCCTGCTTAGTAGAAGAGTCTGCCAGACACTCTGCAGGACACAAAGAAAGGTGACTGATAAACTGCCAATTCAGGTGGACAGTTTAAAGTTTCCTGCTTTGCTGAGGAGTCTGACAGACACACTATGGCCTATGGGATGAAGATGGAACATTGCAAAAGAACTTCGGGTAACTGACCAGGTAGAGAGATGTCTCTGTCATTTTTAGAGTTTGTATATTATCCTTCTGTGGTCTTTGATAGAGTTGAAGACAGTTATGGTTATAGTTTTCCTTAGTTAAGATAAAAAATAAGTTACATATAAGACTTTAGACTCACAAAGATAGGATAGATGATAGGATATTTTCTTTTAATCTTACTAAATGTTAATGGACTAAATATTGTTAACTGTGATTCTTATTTGATAACTGTTGTGTGATATGTTTTGCTATGCTAAGGTTAAAACCCTTCATTTTATTTTAGACAGAAAAGAGGAGATGATAGGAGATGTCATTCTACAAATATGTTTCTCATACTGGTTAATGAATAAAGCACTGTTGACCAAAGGAAAGCAAAATAGGAATGGAAACACATCATCACCACCACCACCACCATCATCACCATCATCATCATCACCATCATCATCATCTGTTATGAATAGTTGTTTCCTGCCGGCCACCCATCTGGTCAGATGCCTCACCAGCCCCAAATAACACACAGAGACTCCATATTTGATACAATGTTGTTGGGCAGTTACTATCATTGTTTATCGGCTAGCTCTGTCTTAATTATTAACCCATTTCTACTATTCTAAGTATTTCCACGTGGCTCATCTTACCAGCCAGAGCGGCTGGCGTTCTACCTCTCCGGGCTCTCCATGTTGACTCCTCTTTACTACTTCCTCTTTCCTCCTGGTCTCCTAGCCCCGCCTATCTTGCTTTCCTATTGGCCAACAGTACTTTATTCATTAACCAGTATGAGAAATATATTTACAGAACAACATCTCCCATCAATCATCACTACCACAACCTTCATCATCACTATCACCACCTTCATCGTCACCATCATCATCATCACCACCATCATCATCACCACCACAACCACCATCATCACCACCACAAACTTCATCATCATCACCACCACCACTATCATAATCATCATCATCATCATCACCACAACCATCATCATTACTATCACCACCTCCATCATCACCATCATCATCATCATCACCATCATCATCACCACCACCACTATCATAATCATCATCATTACTATCCTTGCCACCATCACTTTTATCATCACCACCATCATCATCACTATCAACATTTCTATCATCCACACCACAACCATCATCACTGCTACGATCACCATCCTCTCCATCATCTCCATAAGCACCATCACCACAACCCCCACCTTCATCATTACCACCATCATCATAACTATCATCCTCACCACCACCACCATTACCATCATCACCGCCATCCATTCTAAACCCCAAATCTGTCAACAGGTCCAGTGGAACCAATCTTTGTCCTTCCGTCCTGTTGTGCAGATCACATGTAATCAGTTCATTTCAGTGTATTCTGTAAACTCGGGCACATTCCCCTCAAAAGAAGTACAATCTAATCAGGAAAGGTATCTGGTGACAGCCCTGCAGTCAGAATAACTAGCAGGTGGATAGGTTTAGAAAGTAGTAGGGTCCATATGATTATAACCAGAAATACACAGTCCGACACCATATGGTCTCTGGCCATACTGTTGTGCTGAGACCTGGGTCTTGTTTCTAATTAGAGATACAAGAGAAGACACAGGAAGTGGTCTGTTAGAGAAAAGTGTAAAATCCAAGCACTCCTGGAGCATAAAATTGTGTAAGTACCCACCGTCAGCAGTAACCCTCTGCAGCTGAGCTACACACAGAGCTGTTAATATGGAACGTGTTCCTCTAAGCTGAAAGCTCAGACTCCTCCCCCATTCTGACCAAAGATGCACAGGTTTTATTTTGGCTTCTAATTGAACCTTGCTGAAGGGCAGACTTGGCACATGAATCCCACCCAGAGGGCTCCAAACTGTGACATCATTGTCACAGCGGTTATGAAGCAGAGATCTGATATGGACCTAGCTGGAAGCCTTCTGCCAAGCTGTAAGTCCATGAGTTTAAATGAATTTTAAAATTATACCTTAAAACAGAGTGTTTGCACACATTAGTGTTGTGCCAAGGGCATTTAAAATCCTCTCTTTCTGAAAGGTGAAAAGGAAAAATGAAACATTTGCAATTTCTCTTTAAAGGCCTCAGATAGGCAGATTCTTACCCAGGTATGATGAACATTCCTATTTAAAACTGCTTTCTTTTGTTATATATCAACACCTTAGAGTCATATATATTTGTGAATCATAAAGGGATGCTTGAGGGTTTTTTTTAATATGAAGTGAACTAATTAGATCAACATTCAGTAGCTGCCACCTCAAATGAGCATCTAATGTCTGTGACGGGAACACTGAAAGTGAACTTGTTAGGAGTTCTGAAAAACTCAGTGCCCTGTTAGTAACTGTATCTGCCACACTGTGCAATCAGTGTCAAAAGAAAGCGCTATCCTCGCTGTCAAACTGAGGTTCTGGCTCCCTTTGTCTAGTATCTGCTCTTTGACCCAGGGAGAAGGGAAGGGTGTGTTTAAAGTGAAAGCTGACCGAAGGCTAGTCATTCAAAGTTGCATGAAAAATTATTTTCCTTTTTCCTTTAACACATGAAGATAACTTGGCTAAAGCCTTATTCCTTTCACGTTGTTTACTCTCTGGGTTGCTATTTGCAAATTTCTGAGTTGGCTTGATTTTCATCCAAGACTATGAAAGAATTTAAGTCATTGTGTTTACTTTACAGCCTATGGCAGGGTTGAGAATCTTGGTAAGAATTTCTCCATCCTAGATAGAAATCTAATCTGTCCAAAAAAAGAGCATAAAATCTTCTGAAAGAGTTGCCTAACCCTAATGCCAGCAGTTGAGTCGTGAGCAGACTTGATATAGGTTTCAATTTCAGATATCTTGCTTAGTTGCTAGGAAAAAAAATACAAGGGGGGTATGAGAGAGATCAGCCAGTTGAATTACATTTTAATATTTCCTATCCATATTGAATACATGGAGTCTAAAAGCAGAACATAAAAACCCAGCTCAGCTGAAATCTGAAGCACCATTTGTTATTATCAACGCTGTATGTCATCATTACCAGCCTCATATTTCAAGAGGACAGCTGGCACTTCCAAGGTCAATGACAGTTTTATATAAAAAAGCCCGAAATGAAAGGATGACAGAGATCAAAGATTTGAGACAATCGTAAAGAGAAAGACCACCATATGCTAGCTCATCCATTCCAAAAACAGAACATTTTTTCTTGGTACCTAAGAAGAAAGGATGGGGAGGGACTGAAAATGAAGATTTAACGACAGCTATGGATATGGCGTCCTACTCAAAAATAAGTTAAATATCCTACAGGAAAAGTCACCAAAGAGACGTGAACACATCTCATTGTTATTGCTGTGTGTCTGCTCTCTGATGGTGAATTCATTTTTGAAGGCTTGGTGCTGATATGAACTGGTTCAATTATACAGCAGGACAGTAATGATCGCAGGCATGCACAAAAACGAAGCAGACCGGGCTAGGCAGTAGCAATAGACGTGGTCCCGCTGTGCCAGGCTTTTGATGACTTCAGTGTATTTACTGTAGTGGATCAGGGTGGGTCTACAAGTTTTAACGCTTTGGATTTTTTTTTTTTTTTTAGAACAAGGCAGGAATCAAATTGTGGCTGGTATGTGTCACGGGGTTACTATAAGAAATTGTAATTATCTAAATCTATGTTGTTCAGCCAGTTGATACAACATCCACTTTGGTGATCGTGACCTTGGCTGTGATTGAGGTCGGGTAGCTTAGGCTTTGGGTGGAGAACTTGGAAGACGCATGCTCCCCTAACTTTTTCTAATTACTTTAGCTTTCCATCACATAGTTGCCTTCATTTCAGAACCATGAGTTGGAGCTGTTTGGAGAATGCTGTGGAAGCAAAAGGGTGAGTAAGCAAGAAAAAGGAAGAACTTGGCCAGGGCCAAAGAAACACACAGAACAAGCAAAGTTCAGTGTCAAGGATTTATCTTTGAAACATATTCTGGCTTCAAATAATACCTGCTCCCTTCTTGGCTTTTTCAGTCTAGACCCTCCCCGTTATCAAATTACATGCTCTGATTTGCTGGGAGGATGGGGGAGGGGGCCTGTATATATGGAAATCTGTTTTATTCTGAAAGAACGGGAAACTCATGACATTCCTGCCCATCTGAGTTTACTCTGAATTGTAGATCCCACACTGCTGAGGAAATGACAAGCCCAAGTATTCACAATGGGCTCTGAATTCAGTGCAGAAATTAAGAACAGCCTTCAGCCACGGAGTGCCTAGTTGTGTCTGCTCATCACTTACACACTGAGATGCTGATTCTCAAGGAGATGGTGTAGAGCTGGCTTTAAGTCATGAAGTTAGAATGGTCTCTTCATGGGGGAGATTCCTTCACTTGAAGATGAGACACTGCAGGGCTAGGGGGTGTGGCTTAGTGGGTAATGTACTTCTATGCAAATGTAAGGATGTAAGTATGGATTTGTAGACTCCCCACTCCCCCCCCAAAAAAGATTTCATTTGGTAGCTCACATCTGCAATCCCAGCATTTCTATATAGATGTGTGAGGTGGACACAGACGACTCCCCTGAAGGTTATGGGTTAGCTAGCTTATCATACATAGTGGGAGACAACCACAGAAACTATGTCTCAAAGTGTACTAATTCCAGGGCTAGTACCTGGGGTTGTCTGTTGACTTCCACACATACATCCATACTCACACAAATGGACATAAGCACACCACACACACACACACACACACACACACACACACACACACACACACCATGCATGTGTGCACACATAAATAAACAACACACTAACAAATAAATAAAATAAACAGTTTTTTAAACATTGAAAATATTTGCCTTTACGGTTATTGATATGTGTACGCAGTTAAGCAGATCCTTGTTTTTCCAAAACCCACAAATGTCCTCTCTCAAGCTCATTCTTTAAAATGTTACCATACTTTCCGGTGTAGGTCTTCCATTTTGTGTGTGATGGGGAAACTCAGGACTTCGTCGTTCATATGATCAACCTCTTGGTGTGTTGGGTATCCTGCCTCTGCCCACCAATTCACAGCACCCCTTACTGTATGGCAAGCATGTATGTTCACACGTAGCTGCCGTGATTCTTTTCTGTCTGCTGGTCTGCATATCTCCCTACGTTCCCATGATCTTTTGTAAGTTTCACTCTCTGATAGCACATCCTCCTTTGATTTCCTCTGTGTGCATGATGATAACTTTTACCCTCTGTGTGCCATATACACCTTACATCAGCTCATAATGTTCCCATATACACCCATATGCAAATTCCTGTTGAGATTTTATTAGAGTCCCATGAGCTCCACACATCAATGTAAAGAAGACTGAAGATTTGGTGGTACCAATTCTTTCGGGGTATGCTGTTCAGAATTTCTTTAATGTCCTATTTGCAAATGTTATGACTTATAACTCTCTTAGTTGTACTTATTCTAGATGCTTGAAAATTAAAAATTTTATTCCTCGGTCTTTTTGTTTGCTTTTGTTTTTGAGACAGAATTTCTCCTTGAAGTTCTGGTTTTCCTGGAACTCCTCTGTAAACCAGGCTAGCCTCAAACTCACAGAAATCTGCCTGCCTCTGCCTCTGCCTCCTCTGCCTCTGCCTCTGCCTCTGCCTCTGCCTCTGCCTCTGCCTCTGCCTCTGCCTCTGCCTCTGCCTCTGCCTCCTGAGGGCTGGGATTAAAGGTGTGCACCACCACCACCTGGCGCTTTTTCCTCATTCTTTATTCTGCTTACTATTATGACTTATACGAAAACAACAATGCAGTCTTTGTGTTCTACAAAGAACAACCTTATTGGTCAGTATCATTGATCCTCACAATTTATCAATAGATTGTTTATTATTGTTTATGTATCCTGAAATATTTTCCTTAAAAAAATACCACTTAGCAATCATTTTTAAATTGTTATAATGAAACGTTTCATAGCAACATGGAAAGGTAGCAAGCCTCTTTGTCTTGTGCCTAATATCAAAACTGGGCTTGTAATAGTCTGATTGAGGGTTATTCATGAAGTAGACACTTATGAATCTCTCATTTGATTAACAGACTACCTTTGTTTTTAAACTACTAAGATTTTCTATTATGAAAAGATGTTAAATTTGTTAAACACATTTTCTGTTCTTTGAAATGGTGACATAATGAATGATTTTTAGATACTGCTTGATTTCGTTTGTTAATATTTAGGAGTTCTGAATACATATTCATGAATTAAGCTGGTTTGTAATTTCTCTTCATCTTTTATATTCCAGCATCAAGGTTTTTTTTGGCTTTATAAGCAAATTGGGAAGTATTCTCTGTTATAGTTTTTATAAGACTGAACTTTTCCCTCTTAAATATTTGATAGAACTTATCAATGAAATAATCTGGTCAGAACAGGTTTTACTTTTGTGGGAAATTTTGACTATAGGTTGAATTTATTTGATGGTGATAAAGTAGTGAGCATTTCTCATCTCTTGTGGAGCCTATTTTTGGTGAATTCTATTTTTACTTAGAATTTATCAATTTTGGTATAGAGTTCTATATTAAATCCAATGTATTGTTTAGCCATCTCAGACTTCTCTATGACTCAGCTTTTTATTCCTAGTACTGATTAATAGCATATTCTTCACTATTTTGATGGTTTTATAATCAAATAATTTTTATGGAAAATAACTTTGATTTTGTGTGCGTCTCTGCTGTGTGTTTATTTATAATCTCATACATTTCTACTATTTCTACTATGTGTGTCTCTCTGTGGTTATACGCACATAAGAGCAGGGGCCCACAGAGGCCACAAGGTGGCATCGGACCCTCCAGAACTGGAGTTATCATGTGCTTATAAACCATCCCGCATGGGTGATGGGAACCGAACTCAGGTCCTTTGAAGGAGCAGTGCAAGCCCTTAACCACTGAGCAATCTTTCCAGTCCCATTATGCAGCTTAACCTATTCTTGCTTTGTTCTTTGGAGGGTATTTTAATCATTTAAAAATGAAACTTCTACATTTGCTCATTAAATACTTTCCTAATATGTCAACATAAGATATACATTTCTGTTCCAAAACTGCCTTTGCTATTTTTCACAGCTGTTGATATAAAATATTTTTATTATCACGTAGATCAGAATATTTTCTAATTTCCATCATGATTTCCCCATTAATCACTATAGCCATTTAGCAACTTTTAAAAAACATACGCATAGTTTCTGACTCTTGGTTGTCATGTCAATCTGGCTTGCAATGTGGTCAGAAAATATATATATATTCTGTGCGATTTGAATTCTTTAAAAATTGGAAACTCAATCATTCATTTTACAAACTTTCCTAGCACATATTCAGCAGCTGTTGATGCTGTGTTCTAAATAAGGCTATCCCTAGGGCCAAGTAGGACCATCATATTACTCAAATTTATCTCTATGCTCAAATCTTGTTCCTTCATAGAAAAAAGAAGAATGATACAAAGTTTCTACCATGAGTTTTATCTATATTTTCTATTTAGATATATCAAGTTTGACTCATGAATTTTAACATGCCATTATCATCTTATGCACATTTGAAATAGCTGTGTTTCTGCTATATTATCATCTTGATCCTCAGTAGTTTTTCTTTTGTTTGAATTCTATTCTGTCCCATATTATCTCATAATACCAGCTTTGAAGCAGGATATCTTCTACCAATTCAGTTTTAACCATTCAACAATTTTACGTTTTGGCTATATTCCCAGCAAAATGTATATAGCTTCAAAGTAGTCTAGGCCACCTTTCTCCATTTTTATATTTATCCTTTCTTATCCTTTCTCTTGTTGTTGAGACAGGGTTGCACTCTTTGGCCCACACTGGCCTTGAACTCATAGAAATCCTCCCGCCTCAGTCTCCCAAGTTGTAGAATTAAAAGCATGCACTACCACATTATTCTGATCTTGGTATTTCTTTGGGTATCCGACCTGCCTTTCCTCCCTGCATTGCTTCATTTTCCTTCATTTCTGTAACACTATAAACCTATTTATGATTCCTATTAATCTAGTTACTAACACCAAGTTGAATGAGCATAAGTACTTTCAAGTTTTAAAAAATGGAGGGTTAATACTTTTTAATTTGCTGTTAACACTAAGACATCACTTTTTTTGGCCCCCATATAATTATCATTTTCTCTTTTTTCACATATTGTAATGCTATAATTTTATTCAACCCCCTTAAACACTATGCTGTTGTTTATAACACCCAATAAATAAATGAACACCACATTTCACAGTTTCTCACACTTCACGTATCTCTGTATGCCAGACCTTCCCTCTGAGGTTACTCTCCTTCATTTGATACCCTTATGGAGTTTTCTTCAAGGACCTTTAGTCCACACACTCTTTCTGATTGTTGTTTTGTTTTTGACAATACGTCTCTATTCTGTCTTTGTTCCCAAAGACTATTTTATTATGTCTTTTTCAGTGCTTCCAACTCATTCTCCTGTCATCTGGCTTGATATTATTCCTGAGTTGTTTGCAAATGATGGTATCTGAAGGTACTCTCACTTTTTATTTGCTTGTTTTTAGACTTATTGTATGTGGATTTCTTTCACTTTTACTCTTGGAAATCACAGGCGCTCTAGGGTAGGTTGGTTACTGTTTTCCAGCTCTATAAAACACATAAATACTTTCTACACATATATGCCTTCTGAAGAGCCCTCTTACACAGTAGAATGCATATTCCCTTATAGGTTGTACATGTGGAGTTTGATCTTGAGCTAGAACCAACTGAGGGATAGGATACAGCCATTCATCTTTATAGATATCTCTAGTGGTTATTTTGAAGTCCTGTCATTGGACTTCGTGATAGAGAAAGCTACTTTCTTTGTTCACCCACATTGTAAACAAATGAGCCAAACAGAATGTTTGTAATATGTAGGCATCTTTTAGCCTTTTCAATGCATCTCCTGGGAAGCAGAGGAGAGCAAGGCAGTGCTGGCACAGGATACTCTCATGGTATTTTCCAGTAAGCTTGCAAGATGAAGCCTGCTCAGGTATTGGAGTAGAAAACGCGAAGGATTTTGCACTCTTTTCCTCACCTGAACCCTAGGTGAACAGGAATTATCCAATTTACCCTGTAATCAATGTGCACAATTTAGTGATTATAAACCCAGATGTTAATAATTGCTCTTTTCTTTAAGATGGTACATTTACATGATTTTTAACTGGTTTTTCTTTTCCTTGTAGAGTTTCTAGATGTTTTTATATAACAAATATACATTCATTGTATAATAATAAAAAATGTTACTTTATGCATTATACTTTTATTAACAACTGATTTTATATAACCTAAAATATTCACCCAATTTTAAGAATCGCATTTTAATTTTTCAGCAACTTCTTTCACTCTCCCAAGTATTCTCTCTTTATTTGATTTTATCTTTGAACATTCAGATTTCAGACTTCACTACTACATTTTATTGTGGCTTTCAACCAACACATTTTGTTTGTGATTGAACCTGACTCATTGCACATGCTTAGGCAAGAATTTTATCCCTGAGTTACATATATAACCTCAACTCACACTTTAAAAGTTCTGCTTTGAGGAGTAAAAAGAAATAGAATAGCCAATATTAAATCAAGTGTTGCACTTATTCTCTGACTTAAATGAAATACCCCTTTCTAGAGAAATGATAGTTGGAAGTGATCATTGCATGCCAGATATTCTAAGAAAACAATTGAAATATGCACACATAAACTTCTGAGATGGCAAGGCCCAGCCTCTGCATTTCACAGGCAGAAAGAAACTTGCTGACAGCTAACCAAAGGGTTTTTAGATGAAGTTGAACAGATTCTTTGGTCAGTGGAGGAGATAGAGAACTTGGAAATGGTTCTTGTCCAGCCTTGTGTTTTTCCATTGCATTCCTGGCTAGCGGGTCGTTCTTTCCAGTTGGAATTTTTTTTTTTTTTTTTTTTTTTTTTTTTTTTTGTCCCAGTACATCAGGTTCACTGGGAATGGACTTTGGGTGAGATGAGAACTCTTGATTAAATATCTGCTGGACTTTCAATTCCACACACAAAAAGGAAAGAAATTAATTTATTAGGCTTTATCTTTGTGTCCTTCTCTGGGCCACACACTATAGCATTAGAGACAGTAGATGGAACTCCGAGCTATGCTAAGACCAAGCATGTTCTAATTGGTCTCTGTGGTGGTTTGAATGTCACTGGCCCCCATAAGCTCATAGGAAATGGCACTATTAGGAGGTGTGGCTTTGTTGGAAGAACTGTGTCACTGTGTCACTGGCCTTGGGGTCCCATATATTTTTAATCCATGTGCAGTGTTTCCGTTTACTTCCTGATGCCTATGGAGCAAGATGTAGGAATCTCAGCTCCTTCTCCAGCACCACGTCTGCAGCATGCAGACCTTCCTTGACTATTCTCCAGGTACCTCAAGAAAGCAATGACTTAGTTCACAAATGGTAATATCTCTACATGTCAAACAGCAGAATTAAGATATGAAGGAAATTCTTCAGTGCCAGATAGTGAAGTAGATAATTGACAACTTAGTTTAGTAAGGGTTTCAAACCACAAATGTTGTAGAAGTTGCCACAGACTGAAGAAATCTGAGGAACATTGGAAGATGAATGGATGTGGCTAGATAAGCTGAGAACAAGGGACAAGCATGAAGTCACTAGGAGTTAGCACAGAGCAGGCAGTGAACACATAGAGTGACCAGGTCTGACATCAGCGGAGATGCAAGGCAGGACGTCAGGATGAAACAACTAAAATAATCCTATATGGAATATGGTGATATAAAAATATTTGTTGGATCTGCATGGGAGCAAACAACTGAACTAAATTGAGTGTTTTCATCTGAACTGGTGTTTATTCTATGTTTAAATCTTATGAATAGTATAAAGAAAGGATTATAACACATAAATATTTATGACTCTTGTAAGTGGCATTTATATTGGTCACTGATAAATGAAACAGAAAATGTGTATTAAGCAGTATAAGATGTTTTCCTCTTACATTAAAAGTAGTTAAAGGACAGCCAGTCAGTCCCAGCCAGGTGGTGGTGGCACGCACTTTAGTCTCAGACAATTGCAGAATAGCCATGATTTGTCATGGTGGGGGGAGTGGATACATTGTATTACAGACAGGTGAATCTGACAACTTTACCTTTGGGGATTTTGTTTTTGTGTCGTTTGCTTTTTAGGAGATGGAGTGGCATCTGAGTTTCACTGCCCTTCACAGAGCTGTTTCTGGCTTGTGACAGCACAGTGACTTTCTTCTCCTGCATTCCCAAGCTTTACGTTTGCTCCTTTAGCACCACAGCTCCTCACACCTACATGAGCAGAATCATCCACAGCGGCTTTGCCTTTCTTCTGAGCACATGGTAAAGCTGTGGATGATCACTTTGTGTTACATGGATACAGTGTCCAGCATACACTGCCTTTGCTCACCCTTGACAGTTGATAAAAATGGTTTTTTACAAACAAAGCCACTAAAAACCCTCAGCATTGTCTCTTTATAACAAAAACGCATCACAGTGGGTAACTTCCTATCTTAAGGATTTGGGGGTAGAAATTTACCTTTGCTTAGAATAGCTGTTATGGTTTCCTCTATGAAGAAACCAAGTCTGATTGAATTCAGGTGTAAGCTTAAATCGACATATCAAACTAAGCCAGGTTTTATTGATCTCTGAGACAAAATTCTACATGTTTTCTTCTTCCTGTCTCAAAGTGTAATTTTCGAAGGAAAGAAAGTCTAGAGAAAATGAGATATTCATGGAAAGACATTGTTTTTATTTCCAATACATTCCAAATTATCTGTCTATAGATCTAAAATCAAAATAGGTGATATCTTGACTGATTTTTTTTCACTAAAATTTCACAGCTCTACATAATATTCTTCTATTCATCATCTTTCCTCCCGTCTTTCAGAATGTCTATAAAAAGATGGGTTATTATTTCCGCCACTTCAGTTAGTGTTTATGCCAGCAGGAGGAAAATTATTTTATTATTTTTAGAGAATAAGAGCTATTTCTTGAACCAGGAAATTGAACCTGCTATTAAAAAAATAAAATAAAGACCTTGTTTCGTATCAATCACTACTTGATTTCCTCTGGGATGCCTTCCCCCTTCCCAAAACTACCCCTGTTACACAGAGAGAGAGAGAGAGAGAGAGAGAGAGAGAGAGAGAGAGAGAGAGGGGAGAGAGAGAGAGAGAGAGGGAGAGAGAGAGAGTGGAGAGACAGAGAGAGAGAGACAGAGAGAGAGACAGAGAGAGAGACAGAGAGAGACAGAGACAGAGAGACAGAGAGAATGGGGTAGGCTTTTCATCGCACACCATGGAAAGCTCATGTGCGTCCCATGTTATTTGCTGCCTACCTCTGTCTTCCTTTTGGACCTGGTGTTCATTGGGGACAGGGACTGTGGCCATTTCTTTGCTATATAGCTATTATCTGGAGCACCAAATATTAAAGTATCTTAGACATCAAAAAGGAGACTAACGTGAATGCATTCCTGGGGCTCCAGGAAAAACTGTGCATCCAATTTCATAATAACCTTTACCCACTGGGTAGGAAGGTGCCTCCCCAAAGTAGCTTTTAATTCTTGGTAGCTGCACCTGCAAAGCTGCGCATACCACTTTGGGTAATAATCTGCCCAAGACACTTACAGGCTTATATTTACTTAATACTAAGCTGGGCTAGAGAAGACGCCAATCTGAAATTGCTTCCTCAGCTGAAAGCTTTGCGCTAACAATACAGTTTAATTTCTGCAGCCGTCGTTCTCAAATCAATAGGCTGCAGAGTGGGTGGCAGAATTTCAGTTTCGGATTTTGAATACGAAGCAGGTCAGAGGGTCCATTGCTTAAGATTCAATTTACTGGATTTTAAAAATCGCTTTTGGAAAATTGACCCCATGATTTATAATATTTTAATAATAATGTAACTCTTCAGAGTTAAAAAATTCTAATGTCTGATCATGAACTATCATATTTATTATTACATGAATAGTAAAGGCTTTGAGAATTTACTACTTCAAAAGAAGAGTTATGTAGCTAAATATGGTGCTTTGGATCTTTAATCCCAGCTCTAGGGAGGTAGAGGCAGGACAATCAAGAGTTCAAAGCTATCCTCAGCTACTAGGCTTGGGAGAGCACAAATAAGGGGAGAAGAAAGAGATAAGTGAGAAAAACAGATTTTGTTTGAAAAATAAATATCACCATGAAATATCACTAATTGGGGGGGGGCATTCAAGACAGCCTTTCTCTGTGGCTTTGGAAGCTGTCCTAGAACTAGCTCTTGTAGACCACATTGGCCTTGAACTTACAGAGATCCTCCAGCCTCTGCCTCCCCAGTGTTAAGATTAAAGGCCTGCACCTCCACCCACCACCCGGCTGAAACCCAATTTTTAAGTTAAAAAAAAAAAACAATTAGTCAATTAATCATTTTTAAGTTAGCCTCAGCTGCATAATTGAGTTCAAGGCCAACCTGGACTGTATGAAATACTGTCTCAGATAAACAAATAAACTTTATAAATGAAATATATATATAAAATTTATAAGTAGTCGATGCTAATTTCCCTTGGATAATTGGATGCTCCTATGTAACAGGACATTGTTCTTACATATGCTTCTCTTTCAAAATAAAACATTATAGCAAGCCCTTTGGGTAGTCAGTAAGTTATGCTAATACTCAGCGGGTTTGCCCTTTGATAGGCTTTATTTGCCTTTTGATAGTCTTTATTACAGATTCAGAGCACATGTGTGTGTGATAAGCACTGGCTATGCTATTGCTACAAAAGCCTTTGCACATAGATGTCTCCACACACATGTTGTCTTGCCTCATCTTAAACTAATCATGCTGAAAGTTTGTGGTTTGACAGTAATAAATCATGAATGTTTTTTATAACCAAGAAGCTGAACTTGACAAATAAATTTAGGATGGAAGTAAATTACTGTATTCTCGGGAGAAAAGAGAATTATCTTGAATTTCTCCAAGGTTCTCAATACATTACATACTCTTAAATCAAATAGTGGAGCCTAGGCTCCCTCCTAGTCTGGTTGGTGACAGATTGAGAGAAAAAGAAAACTGAACCTACAAAGATTTCCTAGAGCTGAATTGTCTATGCGAAGAGTTAGGGTATTCCGGAACAGTGTTTCGAACGCTAAGAGGAAGATGGATGCTATTTAGAAGGGAATTATGGAGAAGGCAACAGAGGGTGAAACTGTACTGCCATGGGGGTCAGGACCACGGACAGCTTCAGTGCCCCGCCCCTCCCTGTGTTTGTTCACTGCTGACTTGGGGAATGTGAGACATCACATTCACGAGCTTTTCTTCTTATTGAACTGTGAAGTTTAAATGGAATAGGTTTGATGATTTATGCTCTTTTCCTTTATTGAAGAGCAGGTAATAAGGAAATAATTTCTTCTGTAAGATTCATGGTAAATGTTATGGATTTGGTCTGACTGCAGCTTTAGTACTATGAAGAAAATTCTGTCAGCTGTAAGGGGTGGACACTGTAGACCAGTGGTTCCCAACCATGATAATGCTGAGACCCTTTAATACAGTTCCTCATGTTGTGGTGATGCCCAGCCGTAAAATACTTTCATTGCTACTTCATAACTGTTATTTTGTTAGTGTTAGGAATCTTATTCAGGATGTTCTTGGGCAACCCCTATAAAAGGAGTTTGAATTCCCAAAGGGGTCGTGAGCCCATTGGTTGATAGCCACTACTGTAGACCATCTTCACACTTGTATTTTCCTGCCGTTTATTTTCTCCATACAATGGTAGAGACTGGAGCTGGAACATTCTAACAATACAGAGAAAAGACTGGGTCTGCTTCATTTTGTGGAAGATCCTGAAGCTATTCAGCCAAGAGCTTATTTTTCTTTCACTGACAGAAAGCAAAACCACAAGTTTTCTCTTTGTAATATTTTTTTGTGTAATTAAGCTCTGGGTTTTCAGATGTGATGAATACTAATAAATTCATGGGATCTTCTAGGAATAAACCACAGCTGTTCCAAGTCATGAATTTATTTCCCTGTGTTTTAATAGAATATTACTTTCAAAAGAAATTTTATTCTGTAGATGGTCCAAGTGACCTTCCCAATTTTTATCTTTTCTCATCTCTTATTTTTTCTTGTTGTATGATCAAAACTACTTGTGAGCCTTAGCCAATTATACTCCTTGTCACATGTCACTTATTCTCATGCCTTTATTTCAAACTCACCATATAATTTGATCTCCACATTCTGTGCTAAATTCAGTGCTGCTAATTGATGTTTTAGTCAATTATATAACTGCCTGTTCTTTTCCTGAGTTTATTAATTAAGCTATAATCTTGGTCATGAAATAGTCAATAAGCTAATTTCTAATTTAAAATAAGGCTGAAAACTGAGAAAGGGTCAGGTGTATTGGACGTGAATCCGCAAATACATACCTTGTACCCCTCAGTCAAGGAAACAGGCCATATTTACAGTAAGGTGATTAACTCAGAATGACTATATACCTCTGTCCTCTAAAATGTACCAAATGGCAGTGGATTAGGTTGAAATTTATGAATTTTTGCACTCTGACATTTCAATTAAATGACATTAAGCCATTTACCTCTTTCATCATCAAAGATTAATATTAATGCTAATTAATACAATACTAAGCTGAAAGATACCAGCCTGAAAAAAGATAGAATGGCTGAACGAGAAAGGAAAAAGGAAATGAAGAAGAAGTTGCCAGGATGTTTCAAATCAGGGCTACTATGAATGTCACAGATAATATAACCTAAGTGAGTCTTTCTTGCAAGTCATATTTAGGAGCATTACTTACACTGTGCTTTGACAAATTCATAGCATCAAAAAGACCCAAATAACACAGCATCTTGCTTTGTCACTTTTATTAACCCTCTCCTTTCTGATGTGACCACACTGGTACGTTAGTTCCTCTTCCTCTGATTACATCAGACAGATACAACTTTAGGAGTTTTTCAGAGATCTAAGGCTGTTCTGCCACCAAGGTGTCACTGGGCATTCAAGAATGTAGAAATATCCTTTCAATATGTTTTACTCAAAAACTCATTACTCATTTCTTGCCTTATTCAGGTGACTTTCATTCAGGGACATTACAGATTAAAAAAAAAAAAAAAACTTGAATTGATCACCAGGAAAGAGAATGTCAAAAGAATAAACAGAATTGTTCACTATTCAGAAAGTAATACACAAAATATTAGCATCAAAGATCCTGGGAACAGAAGATGCTTTCTATAAACAAAGTTCATCCATATCTTGTCAGCTCAAGAGTTTAAAATAATTTTTAAAATCCTGTGTCTCCTGCTCAGTAGGAATCTGGGTCACAATAACACTTGTCTAAACCATCTGGGATCTTTCGTAGCCTCTTTCTTCTTGCTTTTTTTTTTTTTTTTTTTTTTTGTAGCCAGCCCCCTTTTCCCAAGGAGATTTGAATGACAGTATTACTTCTCAACAATCGAGAGGCAACCAAGGGGCAAACACTTCTAATTTACACAAACCACATCAGATGATATTTGTGATTTGTTCAGGAGATTATAGACCAATTGCATTCTGCTACAGTAAGTAAGGTGAATAGATCTTGGCCTTGGGCATTTATAATTTAAAACCATTAATAAAGATAAATATGATGGACCATGCATCAACAAGTGAGGAACTGCATGATTCATCTAGAGCTGGGAGTTAGAAATGAGCTTCTAAAGAGAGCCAGATCTATCATTTCAGAATGAAAGAAAATGCTACCTTCTCTTCTTGGAGAGGTGGGAAGATGGATTGTGGTGCATATGAGGAGCCTTCTAAAGATGCTTTTAAGCAAAGGCATGAAGCTGCACACTATAGTTACCCATGCTTCTCATCCTCCCCCTTTCCTGGGGCCCTTCATCTGCTAATTCTTACACATAAATTGACTTCATCTCTCTATCCTTTTCCATCCTAATTGAATCAGCAGTGACTGTGAAAGACCCCAGAAGAGGACTTCCCTCCAGGAAGAGACCCCTGGACCCAAAGACCGAGCAGAGACCACGGATGCGGATGCAAACTGCAAGAGGTTTATTTGAGATACACAGGTACCTGTGGGCGACAAAGTCTCTCGGAGGACTTGCGCGCCCACAGGCTGGGGAGAGGGACTTTTATAGGGATGGGTAGCAAAAGCATGGGTACAGAAGCGAGATGCATAGTTACAGGGGTCCCATTGGTCAGCTCAAATAAGGCGTTGAGTCATCCGAGGACAAGTCTCTTACGTGTTTGGGGATCTGATAATAGCTGACTTAGCTCATGTTTGGGTTTTTCTCAAAACTCTCTGCTCCCCTCCCAAGGCCAGATGTGGCAGCCTGTGAGTACTGACCTTGTCCTGTACTTTTACTTGTTTATGTGGAAGCCTTGCAAAATGGCGTTACCATTGCTAAGCCAGGCCTTAAGCTATTAGCCTTGAGTGGGGGTCTTTCAACTGCAGTTTATAGTTTGGGATTCATTTTATTCATCAAAATTTTCTCTTTAAAAATAGTATGTATCCCTTAAGTTTCAGCTCTCTTAAGGCATGGAAGACCTCACTTCTGCTCACTGAAATGAATACCAGTTAATATACATGAGATGAGGGAATGTTTGAGGAATAAACATTTGTCTTCCTGAACCATCCTGAACCATGAAGATTGTGACACATAGACATTCATCTGCTTGAAAGAGGTTTAAAAAAAATTATCTGGGGTGGGGGCTTTTCTCAATGTTTTGTGGGTGTCTGAGTAAACCTGACAGTGTAATATTACCAGTTATAATGGTGGTGTCAATGATAACAATTATCCTAATTGCTTAGAATATCCACAGGTAAAGAACTCTGAAGTTCACTTTCCTTCAGAAAAGCAGGACATGGGAAGACTTCCTCTAAGCACATAGAACAGTGCTCGAGAGAAGAAATATCAGAAACCTATTAGGGAGGCTGAGTGAGACCTTGACAACACTTTAGCAACATTTGTTTTGTTTTAAGTATGGATAATGACAGAGGACAGAGGCATCCTAGTAACCTGGGTTTCATTAAGCCTCTACTTCCCTATCTGCAGAATGGGAACAGTAAAGTTTGGTGAGACTAAGAAGCTGAACTCTGAGCAATGGAGCAGTGTCCCTCATGTGGTCGCTCTTTAATACAGTTCCTCATGCTGTGATAAGATTATTTTCATTGCTACTTCATAACTGTAATTTGACTTCAGTTATGAATCACTATTCAAATATATGTGTTTTCTCACACTCTTAGCCGACCCCTACAAAAGGGTCATTGCAACCCCCCCAAGGGTCACGGCTCACAAGTTGACAACCGTTGCTGTAGTGTTTCTTTCCCTGTTCTTACATGAAAATAAGCAATCAAAACCTTTAATCCTCATGTAATGTCCAAAATGAAACAACAATAACCATTGGGACAGTGCATGCATACTACTAGCCAAGGGATTTGAACCGTCACAGTCATGATGGACTACTACTGTAAAACAACCACAGTTTTGAAACTTACATTAAACACAAGAAATCTGAGAAGAGAATTCACAGAAATCCCTGAAAGTATTACAGAAGTAGCACCTGCTTCCCATCTTTCCTGTGGGTGCGTCTTCTACCAACTTGGATTTTTCTGGTTACCAATAAAACCCTTTACAATTTTGTCTTCAAGGTTTTCCACAACAATTATACAGAATGGGACCCAGACCTCTTTAATTCTTACATGTACACATTTACAGCATAATTTACAGGCTCACATGCTTGTAGCATGCCTCCCCGTGTATTCCTAATACCCAGTTCCCTGCTGTGATGGCTGATCTTGATTGTCAATTCAATTGGGTCTGGAGTCCACCAAAACACTTGTCTCTGTGATGGTCTGTGGGGATATTCTCAGGAAGGGTTAACTAAGAGGGAAGACCTTGCCCAGTGTAGACAGCGTCTATCAGTGGCAGGTACAGAGAGGTCCTAGAAAAAAGAAGCGATCCCTCTTGACATAGCCACTTGCACATTCTTTGAGCACCTTAAACCCTGACTACCCAGAAGCAGACATATCATTATTACCTTCCTTTCTTCAGACTTGCCATCCACCTTCATGCATTCTCTCTAAAGGCATCACAGTGAGCCGACCTAGGCTCACACAAAACTACATTTCTCTCCCATATGCAAATCCTAACTTTTAATGTTCGATGTGCTTAAATAGTGGGTTTTGAGAACAGATATTTTCGTAGGGGTCCACGATGAAGGAACGAGAAGTATGGAGAAGCAGGAAGGCAATAGGTCACATATGAGTAAAGGAGACAGGAGGCTATTGGGTAAGAGAGTGAGTGCAAGGCGGGAGAACGCAGAAGAGGGCAGAAAGAAACAGGCAAACACATTTGTTTGAAAATGCTACAAGGGAACAATTCTTTATGAACTAATAAGACATTAAAAACAACATAAGTAAATTTCTCTCAAAAAAAATAAAAACACTCTCCATGTCTAGAAATTTGTCATGAAACTCAGAGTCTTTTTTGTTGTTGTTTTATTTAACTAATTGCCTAGCAAGATGCAGTCCGAGTCAGGGTTTCTCACACATAAGAAAAGTAGAAGGTTTGCTACTCAGACTTTGTGCGTATGATGTCTCTCTTTGGTCTTGCCATTTGATTTCCATGACCATTAAGAAATGAGTACCACACATTGCTGCTTCCATAAGGCCTGGAGTCATAGTGGGCAATCTAAGTAAGATATCCCCCTGACTTCCACCAGAACTGCTCTCACTGTGAACCTGAAGGCATTTATTTGGTCATGAAGCAATGGCCCATCTGAAATCTGTGGTTGGATTTTCACGGGATGGTTCTTCTGTTACTAGCCCTTTTCATGAGTTATTACTCTTTCTCCATCAATACTTAACACTAAAAATTCTTGGGGGAGACACAAGGGGATGTAACACTTGATAAAAACTAAATATGGCACACACTGTGACCAAGAACACTGGCCAGGAATATTTATCATGTGAATATCTGTGTTGCAAGAATTTTAATTTGTCTTAATAATAAAAATGCACAGTCAGATATCAGGGTAAATACTGAGAGATTAGAAAAGCAAAGGAGCCAGCAACTGAAAAGACTTTTTACCTCTATCAAATCAGCAGACCAAAGTGGGCAAGATACTGTTTCCACAAATCCTCACGCTGAATGTGATACGTTCCTGTCTCCACCTTCCTAGTGCTGGGATTAAAGGTGTGTAACTACCAAGTACTGGGATTAAAGGTGTGAGCCATCACCATTTGGCTCTACTCATCTTTTAGACTGGATCCATTTTGGGTAGCCCAGGCTGGCCTTAAACTCACAGAGATCCATCTGCCTCTGCCCAGACCCCAATGCCCCCAGTGCTGGCCCCCACTGCCCACTGTCTAGCCTCTAAGGCTAACTAGTTGCTTAGCTTTGCACAATGGTCTTCAGGCAAGCTTTATTTGTTACATGACAAACAAAATATCACCACATACCTGCACCTTTGAATTACGGGTGTTGATTCAGATAGCATATGACCGCTGTAAGGAAAAACAAATCTTTCCCCACTGGTCATGGCCACCATGACCCTAGCGATCCAGCTGGCGTTTGCAGTACTGCCATTGGGACACACTGAACTTTCAGTCTGTAAACTCCTGTACCTCCCAGCCCATTCACAGTGGTTAAATCAACTCCCCCACAGCCACTAAACCTATACTTTAATGTTATAGATTTTCCCAAATTCATCACCCTAATCTCTCAGCTCGCTTGTGCCTGATGGCTCTGGAGGCAGAAAAATTGTCACTCATTGATTGAATCCTCTTCAGAATATTTTCCCTCGGGACGTTGACATCGGGCTAAATTAGGACATTTCCGAACCTCCGGTGACACGGCCATGCTTTAACCGCCTTGCAATCAGTTCCTAGGGATGAAGCGGGGGAAAGGAAGAGAGATGGAGGACAAGAGCTAAGAATACAGCTCCGGCAGAAGAGTGATTTCTTAACACTGGAATCAAGAAATGTATCATAAATATGAAACACACAGCTGTAGCTGGCATCGGGAGTGACTCAGCCCTTCATCCTGGCAGGCTTTTTACGTCGTCAGCGTGAATTGGACCTGAAAGCTTTGGGTTCTGATTTCCATTTAGTCCCACCAGCAAGAAAATTCAGCCTGGAGCAAGCAGCATGCTGATTGTGTTAATTCCCTCAAATGTGTCCCTTCTTTAAATCACCACTGATTAAACATTCTTGATGTTTCGCCTTTCTTCCTGTGCCCTGACTCATCAGGTGACCACGGTGGCAGCCAGTATAAAATCTGTCTCCTTAAAATGTTTACTGAAAAGAACAACAGAAAAAAAAAAACAAAACAAAAACAAAACACAAACAGCTAAAATGATGAATGTTTCTGCTGTAATGTGAGGTTCCCCCCCCCAAATAAAAACCTGTTGATACTCTTTAAGCAATGAAATCTTAGCCATAACAGAACATCAGCAGGGGTCTGTCAGACCATAGTCTTGACCTACTGCAAGCCTGGGCTTCTGCTGCCAACCATGCATCACCTATACAACCAAAGGTCATGTGGGAGTAGTGATTTTGGCTGTGATCATGGATTTTTCACCCAACCTTGTCAGAAACAACATTCAAGTTCACTCCCACCCTTGATTTCGTTTCACTAACTGTAGAAAGCATATATGATCTCGAAATCGCTGTCCAAAAAGCACCTAGGCAGGCACAACTGTGATGTTAACTGAAGTTCACTTTTGTATAGTGCATGTATGTGTTAATGTGTATGTGAACACGCATCTGGTGCCCTTGAATATCTGTGAGTATGCCTATGGGTGCCAGAGGTTGATTTGGCATATCTCTTTTGATCACTCTCCACTTTAGGCTTTTTCGTTTCGTTCTGCTTTGTTTTGTGTTTTTGAGGCAAAGTCTCACTAAATCTGGAGCTCGGTGATTCTGCTACACTGACTGGTCAGCAAGTCCCAGGGATGTCCCATCGCTGCCTCCGGTGCATTGGGAAGATGAGTGAGCCTGGCTTCTTGTTGGGGTGTTAGAGATAAAACCCAAGTCTTTGTGTTTCTGCACCTAACACTTTATCTGGGTCAGCTCTTGCTCCCCTGTAGTTATTTGTTACTATGCTGCTTTTAATATAATAAGACTTCGACTTTCTGTTCCACATGGGGTCTTAACAGGAAGAAAACCACAACCATAGCAAATTTTTTGTCCCCACCCTCCTGCCAACCCACCAAGTTCTGCCAATTGTATTAGGACAGGACATGATCACATTCTCTAAAATACTTTAGAAGATGCCTTGCCCTGGAAGCTGAGAAAGGCTTGCCATGCAGTATGTGACCTTGGGAAGGTCATAGGAGAGGAGCTTGGGTTTTATACTTCATTTCATGGCTTTCCACATTCTACCAAGGATTATCTTTCTGGGACACATTGTTAGGACTTCGATTGGGTTACTCGATGAAGTCTAAGACAATGATTTCATTCAGGTATCACTTAAAAACTAATCAGAATAAAAATCAGGTAGTAAGTCATCTTTTTCATCTGCTAAGAATGATTCTATTTTTTGGGAGATTGATTTTTGTTGACTACGGAGATAAATACACTTAGCTAGGGCTGGAGGTGTAAGTTGGTAGTAGAGAACTTGTATAACATGTGTAAAGATGACTTGGGGCTCAAAATCAGCACTGTTTTAAAAATTAACTAAAACAATGCACCAGTCTTTAAATCAGCAGCTCTCAACCTGTGGGTTGTGACCCCCACAGGGGTTACACATGAGATATTTACATTATGATCGGTGGCAGTAGCAAAATTATAGCTATTAAGTAGCAACAAAAAAATCATTTTATGGGTGGGGGGGTCACCACAACATGAGGAACTGTGTTAAAGGGTTGCAGCATTAGGAAGGGTGAGAACCACTGCATAAAATACTTCTTTTTATTTATGCACTTGTGTCTGTCTGTTGTTGTGTATGTCTGCCACTTACAGACTGTGGGTGCCTGCAGAGGCCAGAAAAACATGTTGGGTCCTCTGGGACTGCCAATTGACGTAAGTTCTGGGAACTGAGCAGCCAGCACTCTTAACCTCTGAGCCACCTCTCTCCATCTTCATGCATCATGCCCACATCAGTCCATGTATACAGCTGTTCCTCGTTTTAGGATCATAGATAGAGAAGATCTAAGTGTTCCGAGTTTCATCTGGGTTTCATCTAACTTGCTTCAGGTGTCACATCAGTCACCTAAACCCTCTGAGACATGGAGAAAGGAAGAGGAAGGAAGGAAGGAAGGAAGGAAGGAAGGAAGGAAGGAAGGAAGGAAGGAAGGAAGGAAGGGAGGGAGGGAGGGAGGGAGGGAGGGAGGGAGGGAGGGAGGGAGGGAGGGAGGGAGGAAGGAAGGAAGGAGGGAAGGAAGGAAGGAGGGAAGGAAGGAGTGAGAGAGAGAGAATATTGGCATCTGGTATACATTTCACCATTTTTGCCCCTCTTTCTTCCCTTCTCCTGCTCACCCCCCTTCTTCCCAGAAGTCTTCCCATTTTTGCCTTCATGTCACGTGTGTCCTATTTGAAATTTGTAATCCTTCCATCCCTTCTGTAAGATCTTTTCCTCCTTTCAAGGATGGATTTTTAATTGTTTTTTTTTTTTAATGAATGTGTATCTTGGAATTAACCAGCTATTTCTCAGTAAATCGAAGCAAATGCAAATAAAATCATTTGGGAGAACAGTGCCCAAGAAAGGATACAAGAAAACATTAAAATTTTTCAGAACAACTAATCCTGAAAGTTTGTTCCCTTGAGCTTTGTTATTGACAATGTAAATACCTCACGATTTGGAAAACTCTGACATCAGCTTATAGGTTTCCATGGCAACAGCTATTGCTATTACCAGTTTACCTGGAAGGATCCAAAAGTAAGGTGATAATTTGAAAGTCTTTCCCCTGGTCGTGGCTTCTGAAATGGCAAATGTTTATTTTTCAAGCTTTCTGCTTTCTCCTTCCTCTTCTCATCGAAGGCCACCATTTACTTTGCGCTGCCCATCTTTAGAGGTACGTGGTTCTACTGGTCAATGATGCAGGACGTGGCACTTTTTCTACCTTAATCATACCTTAGAAAGAATCTGAAATTGAAGGGAGATGAGGTTGAATCATGGGAAGTATTTCTGTTTCAGAGAATTAGAAGAGGTTCTCTCTTCCTTCAGCCAAAAGCAAAGGAAGCCTCTGGTGATTCTGAAATAACTGATGGACTCACAAGAAAAATTTGGTTTTCTCATTTTAAGGTAAAAAAGAAAAAGCAAGAACTTGGGCAACATATTATATCAGTTTAGCATATGGTACATTTATGTTTCTAGTTACAGTTTCTGTCTTTTTTTTTTTTTGTCTCTTTAATACATACTGGTGACTTCCAAATCAAGACAGCGAGCTGAGCCAGACCTAAGCTCCTATTTTCTGATCCAATGTGTACATAAAATATGAACAAGGTTTATTTTAAAAATTGAAAATCAATGGGCACACTAAAAAAATATGAAGGGAAACATTCCAAGAAACAAGGTACCTGACTGGAGAGATGGCTCAGAAGTTAAGAGCACTGACTGCTCTTCCAGAGGTCCTGAGTTCAATTCCCAGGAAGCACATGGTGGCTCACAATCATCTGTAATGAGATCTGATGCCCTCTTCTGGCATGTAGGCATATATGCAGGGAGAATAATGAATACATAATAAATACATAAATAAAACTTTTATAAAAGAAACAAGGTATCACCACAAAACTGGCAAAAACAAAGCAAAATCAGACAGAGGCATCTGTACCTGCAAACTATAAAGTTTTAGGTCGAGAAAAATCCAACAGGAGCTGCCCAAAGAGAACAAGACAATGAAAGCAAAGCAACCCCAGCGTCTGAAGTCTCTCAGCTCCAATTCCACATGCCTATTCTAACTATGCAGAAGTTGGTTTAGTCTTTGGGTCTGGTTAACTTTAAATGCTTGCAAGTATGTTTAGTGATAAAATTTATAAAAATTAATAAGAAGAGTTGAAATCATAAACACATGCTAAAGGAAGAAGTTCTCAGACTAAATTAATTCTACTAATATGCGTAAAATCTACAGCATTAGTTACATTGTAATAAAATGGTAAAGTATTGTGATAAAGAGAAACACCTCCAAACAAAAAACTAAAATCAGATTATAGACTTTCATCAGGAATAAATAGAAAATGGATTCACAATCTGTAAGGATCTGGAGAGAATACAAACGTGCTCTAGTCCCAGAGTCGGTGGCATTGCTATTGCGAGGCCATTGTGAGTCACACACACACATCTAAAGAAAGGTCACAGTCCGGGAATGGAGGTCAGTGATAGAGCTCTTACCTACCACGTGCCAAACCCTCCTTCAGCCTGCAGCACAACAAAACCAAGCATAGTTGAAGAACTGTGAAGTACAACTTTGTACGGTAGAAGGAGAAAGGAGGTGCAGTGTTTAACAGTGAGCCAAGAACCAAGAAAGTGTTATGGAAAATGGAAATGGATGCTGTTTGTAAACAAAACCAAAATGATATGTTAACGCTGTACATGATATATCTAAAATTCTAGGTTAGAAAAAAAAAACCCACATGAAAATACAGGGAATTTTTGAAGAAAAACAGCTACAAAGATTACTGTCTGTATCAGAAGAAAGCAGAGAGCTGGTGATTGATTTAGACTGTTAAGGAACTACAAATAAGGTGGACTCAATGGGTTGTTAGAAAGAAAAAGAGGACACAACACGGGGAGGGGTCGAGGGTTTGACAATAAATCCGGGATGAGTTAGGGGGAGGAGTGGGCAATGGATATGATCAAAATACAACATATTCATGCAGAAAATTCCCAAAGAATTAATAAAGTATTGTGTTTTTAAAAGAAAATATAGAGTTGGTGAGACAGCTCAGAGGGTAAAGGCACATGCCGGCAAACATGATGACCTGAGTTCAGTTCCCACCACCTGCATGGTGGGAGCAGAAGCCTGCTACCTGCAAGTCATCTTATGACTGAGCCCACACACATGCACATATGCATACAAACCAAATGAATAAATGTAATGAAGAGAACATAAGGGAATAAACATAAGAAGACATAAACAAATATATGTACAAATGTTGAAAGTCTAAAAGTCAAGATCCAGGCCTAAGGATCTAAAAATGGCCAACCAAACTAGAAAGAAATACATAATGTCCTGAATTTTTAAATTGAATTTTATTTACTTACTATGTGTGATGTGTGTGTATGTGGACACAGCACATCATGGAATATGAATGACAATCAGAGGACAATTTTCAAGAGTTGATTTTCTCCTTCCTCCATGTGGTTCTCCTGATCCAAACTCTGGTCATTAGACTTAGTGGCAAGTGCCTTTACCAGCTGAGCCATCTTACTGGTCCCAGAAAGAAAATATATAACTTCTACTGAATAGAACAAAGAATGTTTCTACAGATGCCCGTGTACAATGCCAAATGACTTCAGACTTATTAAATTCGAGCTTGTTAACCTGGAAAAAAAAAATGAATACAATAAAAAGAATGCAAAAGGGGAAAGGAAAACTTGAAGAAGAAAAGAAAAAATAAAGAAAAATAAGATTATAGTAGCCCTTCTGTGTTAGAACTATGCAGTACACCAGGGTCTAGATCTATTATACCAAACAGTAGATTTATTCTGAGGAAATAATTATAACTCGCCAATTAAAATACCTTGACTGGCAACTTCGTGAAATTGATGTGAATCCCCCCTTTCCATTGCTTACCTAACTCTGAGTCAACCAACTTGCTGTCCCCTTGCTCTTCGGTGCACAGACACCTTTACAATGTGTGAATCTGACTTCCGTTTGTTTTAATGTTCAGCAGTGGTTCTGGAGCTTTCTAATGCTGTGACCCTCATGTTGTGGTGACTCACGTTCCTCATGTTGTGGTGACTGACCCCCAGCCGCAAAATTATCTTCATTGCTAACTTCATAACTGTAATTTCGCTATTGTTATAAATTGTAATGAAAGTATCTGATATGCAGGATATCTGATATGTGGGGTGTTGTGGAAAATTATTTTAAGGTGTGTTGCATTTCTTCCCACTGCTTTTGTTTACAATGAAAAAACATGCTCCATTTGTTTGACCAAATAAAATTAAGCTGTGATCAGGAGGCCGAGTCAGCTAGTAGCTGACAGGAAGTGGTAGGGAGGAGCCAGGTGTGGTGAGTGTACTGAATCCGGAGCTGAGCGGGAGGTCTTCTGGATTGTTCGGAGACACGTGCAAGGACAAAAGGTTAGCTACTTGCGATTCAACCTCTCTGAGCTAGGAGAATTTCACCTCAACCTTTGAATCCTGAGTGCTACAGAGCTTAGAGATCTAGAAAAAGTTTCCCTTAGTGGCTTTGAGGGAACAGAATCCGCATTGGCCGGAGCCCTTGCTGCTGGTAGCTCATTAGTTGTAGTTGCTGATTAAGACAGCTGTTCCGTAAGGCGCAACCAATGAGTTGGGTGAAAAAAAAAAAACGGGGACGTGTGGGTCACCACAATAGAAGGAACTGTATTAGAGGGTAGCAGCATTAGGAAGGTTGAGAACACTTGACTTACTGCCTGAAGGTTGTAGAGTCTTGAACAAAACTGTAGAATTAAGCAAAGCTGAGGCATGTTTGAGAAAAGCAAACACAGAACATTCCAGTAGCTATCGGAGTGAAAGCATGTGTCCCATTATTGATATTACGATTCCGCTACGCCATGGGTTTGTTGATACTTTATAATTATACAGATAAGGGGTACAAGTTGATGCCTGAACTCTCATATACCTTCTCTAGTAAAAAAAAAAAATCAAACTAGTTACTATGCCTAATACATCATGCATTCATCAAGTCTTCGAGACAAAAAAAGAAAAAGAAAAAAATGCCCCCAAACCTCCTTTACAGCTGTTTTGGAATATAAAGTACATTATTGCTAACTAAAGTCATGATTTTCAAGAGAACACAGAACAGATTTTGGTTTTGGTTTTGGTTTTATTTTTGTTTTCAGTTATTTTTCGGTGTTAGGATGTAGCCCAGGCTGGTCTCAGACTCTCTATGTAGCCAAGGATGACCTTGAACTTCTGATTCTTCTGCCTCCACCTCTAGCTTGCATGTGCATGGTTCCACATTAGTCCCTGGACTTCCTTCATGCCAGACAAGTCTACAACTCTAACCGTAACCCTAACCCTAAGCCTTTCCCAGCCCACCAGAACACATCTCCAGACTAACCTTTACTTTGCACCTGCATATTGTAATTAATTCTTACAACCCAAAGGGTTAAGAACCAACGATGTCTTATTAATGAGCAAACTAAAATGGGAGAGAGTGAACATCTCCAACATTCCGTGATTAACAAGGGGAATGGGAAGGATTTATATGAAGATGTCTGCTTCCAGAACACACCATCTAAAGCTCATGACTTTCGGTGTCTCTTTTATTCACTCTACCTAGTATTAGTAAAAAAATAGTCTTGTTAAGTGTTCCGGTGACCCTTTGTCCTAATGATGATATGGCTTTGAAAGTGTTTTGTACAAAATTCCAACAGAACACTTGCATTGCTTGCAACTCTGATGGACATAACAAACGTGCTGACTGGGCTCTCCCGTTGTTCCTTTCTGCTGTGTGTGCTTTTGCTCAAATTGGTGTTAAGTAATATTACTTCAGGTGGGGATGATGCCAAAAAGTTGAAGACAGAGAGAAAAAGGCAAGAGAGATAAGAGAATTTCAAGGATATGATTAAAATATAGTGTGCATTTTTAATCTACAAGAGGAAAACTTCATTTGTCTTAAAATGGACAAAATAGAGTGTTCGAGAAAGGAGGAGGGTGAGGATGCTCAGGACTGCTTAGGATGCTTAGGCACGATGCACTTTCTGGAGTTAAAACACATTCCCTTCCCTAGCAGTGCTGCCATAGAAGCTTGTGAGGGACCTTACACACCCAGAGCAGAGGCAGAGTTCAACCCCAGTTCCTCTCTGGTATTGATTCATGCCTCCTCTGCTCTGTAGCAGTGAGACACTACAGTAGACACCAGATCTAGAGAATGCTCAGCATCCTTCACTACAAGCCAGGACAGCCAGGTATACTCACTATATAGCCTCAAGCAAATTAGTTTGTTTGTTTGTTTGTTTGTTTTTGTAGCCTTAACGCTTTGTAAACCAGGAATAATGAAACAGAGAAAAGTAACGAATTGGTAGACTGATAATTCTTTACATGTTGTAAAGGTTTGATAAAATGTAAACCAAGTGTACTTCATTATTAGTGTTATAAATCCTTGCTATTGTAGGACCTGGAAACAAGGCAAAGTGGCCACTGTCACCTCTTTAGGGGAGACAGAAAAAGGAAAGGAGGTAGAATAGAAAGGAAGGTGTAAAGTTGTTCTCAGACTCCAGGCATGAGTGTCTAGAACCCTGCAGAACCGGGGGCGGGGGGAAGGGGGGGTTGTGGGTGTGGTGGGGGGAAGCTCTTGGAAACAGTGGGTTGCTCCGAGCACAGACTGGAGCGCAGTAAGGATCTCCTGCATTGCGGCAAAGTAAACCCACTTTTCATCCCGTCACAGCAAACACTTGACTCGAAATGAACAGCAGAAGAAAACAGAAGAATGATCATGCTAATGAGGCAGAAAATTTCTTAATGAAGAATAAAACCAAACACTTCCTAAAAGTTCCTAAGTTGAGTGGAAGGAGCGGAAGAGAGATGGCTCTGCGGTTGAGAGGGCGGGCCGGCCTTGAAGTTTTAGTCCCATGGCCCACATCAGGCTACACAGCACCATTAACACCATCTCTAGGGAACTGAACTGCATCAGATGAACCACGAGAGAGAATTTCAGGACGAGAGATGTTTGTCTTGGTTGAGGTTATTTGGATGATTGGATTTGATCACCTAGACATACGCATTTGTCAATTTTTGTTTGTTTGTTTTTTAAGCAAGGGTGTCTTTGTATGTCTCTGACTGTCCTGAAATTCACTATGTAGGTCAGGCTGGCCTTGAACTCACTGTAAATTTTAAAAGGGCAAAGTTTACCATAGTAAATAAAGTTAATTAAAAATGGAATACATACTCAACACTTCATTGATTCTTTAATCATTATAGTGGGTTTTTGTTTGTTTGTTTGTTTGTTTGTTTGTTTTCAAGACAGGGTCTCTCTGTGAAGCCTTGGCCTGTCTGGAACTTACTCTGTAGATCAGGCTAGCCCAGAGTTACAGAAATCCACCTGTTTCTGTCTCCCAATTGCTGAGATTAAATGTATGCACCACAACCACCTGGCCTGTAGTGGCTGTCTTTCATACTAAGCTGCAAGCATATGTACAAATTTATTATAAAGTAGGCAACATCAATTAGCAAGATTGATAATTTAAAAGACTATCGAAGTTTAGTTTGGACAGTGCCACTACCAGAATAAATTTCTAGAGCAACAAAATGAAATGTACATATATAATTCTTTAAAAAAAAAAAAACCTTTAATGGGTGTGTGTGTGTGTGTGTGTGTGTGTGTGTGTGTGATGCTTACACGTGAGGGTACATGTACCACAACTCACTGTGAAGGACAAACGACAACTTTCAGAAGTCCTTAGTGACTTTCAGGAGCTGAACTTGGGCCATCAGATGCCACAGCAAGAACTTCGATCCATTGAGCCACCTCACCAGTCCCATAACATAACCCGAGGATCTAAAGATGGCATCACTTTTTATTCACTGTATGTGTTCTCAATGTGTTTTTAAATGAAATGGTTACATCACCCCCCCCACACACACACACACACACTTTCCTCCCCCCAGTCCCTCCCAGCTACCCTTATTGATGAGCTGTCTAACAACTCTTTTTAAAGGAATAGAAAGTGTCAATAAATATTTTTCTAATCCTTTCTTCTCAATGAAGAGGATTTTTAAGTTCAAAATTCATGGGAGACATCATAAACAAGAAGGTCACAGCATTTTCATTTTAAAACTAAAATCTGCATTTTTCCCATAAATCAAATCCATGTAAATTAATCAGTATAACAATGTCTGATTTAAGTGGTTATTAATAACACAGAGCATTTAAACTGTAAACTGTTCTTGAAAATAGATGAAACACAAATATTCCTTGGCATAAGTGAACAAACAATATTAGTATTAGCATGTAGAGCAAATAAATGTGTTAAAAAAGGGTTGATTTCCTTAGCAAAATCAAACATGAGCCAAAGTAAAGCACTTTGTCCATTAGATTAGAGCAAACACTTTAATTAGTATAATAACATTAACAAAGTTGTACTAAATGATAAAATTTGCTAACATTGTGGCACAAGCCTTTTATTTATTTATTTATTGCGACAAATCCTCCTATTTAGCCCTGTCTGTCCTGGAATTCCATATAGAGATGAGGCTGAGCTCAAACCCATAGAGATCCTCCTGCTTCTGCTTTCTGAGTGTTTCAATTAAAGGCATGTGCCACCTTGTCTTGTAATCTTTAATAGCAATGTCTTCTCTCAAAAGTATTGGGGAAACCCTACTGCAGGCAACTAAGAAACACTGGGAACAAGAGAAATAGTCTGCCCCAGGGAAGAGAGTAGGCATACAAGAAACATTATATGGACTAGGCAGGTTATATTTAAGAATATACATGTATACACATTTATGCATATAACAACAATTAATGAAAAATGAATTTGGAAGAGAGTAAGGAGGAATATATGAGAGGGTTTGGAGTCATGAAAGGGAAGGAGAAAATGGAGTAATTATGTTGTAATCTCAAAAAAAATGAAAGAAGTTATATTGCTCTTACCTCTGTGTGTGTGTGTGTGTGTGTGTGTGTGTGTGTGTGTGTGTTATCAGTTTACAGATTTGTGTGTATTGTGACTGTCCACCAGAGAACACCACTCTGACATTGGCTTAAGTCAATTGAAAGCCTATTTGCCTGGGTATTCAGGACCAAAGTGCAAGCCTTTCTCTGGGTGAGCATTTAAGCACAAAAGCCACATCTTGGGATGCCACACCCCAGTTTGAAAGAACAGTTAACTAGAGGAAGAACCACAGAAGCCAAAAGCAAGGGTAGTAAGTACACTTCTGGGTTTCCCCACAACTCTGGACTTTGGTCTGTTTTCTCCTTCTGGCAGAGTGCTGCCTGCATGCTGGGCTCCGAGGCTTGGATGATGCTTCCCTCGTAGTGTCGGTTTTGTTAAGGTCTTGGGACCTGTTACATGTGACAAGTGTTTGAGAGCACAGAGAGAAGGCAGAAGCAGGAGGATTTCTGTGAGTTTAAGGCCAGCCTGCTCTTTACATTGAGTTGCAGGTCAGCCAGAGATATGAAATTAAAATTTGTCTAAATTTTTAAAGACCACAGCTGGTATATTAAATTAATACAAACTAAATAATACCTGAACCTCTGTTATTAAGATGTTCTATCAATAGTGGCTTATTCCCATTAGGGAATTTTTTTTTTTTTTTTTTTTTTTTTTTTTTTTTAGTTTTTAAAACAATTTACAAACATTTTCTACTAAAGCAGGATATTTTTGAACAAAATAATATAATAGTAAATGCAGAAAATACTACCTATTCTAAGAAAAGGGGGAAATGTAGAGCAAAACAGGTTGAAAGAAATATGCTATATATTAAAAAGGAGTCAGATAAGCTTAGGGCTTTTTTGTTTTGTTTTGTTTTGTTTTAGAATTTTTAAAGTTCCTATTATGGGCCGTAATCCGAAAGATAAATTTAAATTTACTCCTAACCCTATTGTACAGATGGAATTAAGTAAAGAAATTTTTGTTAGGCTGCCGCGCTGAGGGGTGAGGTGTCACGCCACCTAGTGTTCAGAGGCCATGGCTGCAGCTGTGTGCCTCTTAAAGCCTACAAGGTACAAGACAGTGAGTGCATGCCAAGGACAGTAGGGTTGAAAATAGGGTGGAGAAATCCCGAGACAGGCAATTTCTCCAGGCTCTCTCAAAACGCGTCCACACACCTCTATAAACTAATGTACTGCGCCTAGTTTCTGAGACAAAAGTCATGCTGTGTGACCCAGGCTATCTGTCGTTCTCCTGCCTCTGCCTCTGCCTCTGCCTCTGCCTCTGCCTCTGCCTCTGCCTCTGCCTCTGCCTCTGCCTCTGCCTCTGCCTCCGTAGAGCTGGGATTACAGATGGGGCCGTCACAGCAGCTTTATTTTCTATTTCTAAGACTGTCTGAGCTACAGACCTTTGAGAATAGTTAGCTGGGAGATGATTGGCTCACAGGGGCAGCTTGTCTCCGTGCTCCGTCAACTGGGATCTACCAAGTATTTATTTACCAAGACCCTTCCACGTATTGGCTGTGAGGCTCTAGTTCTCCGAGATAAGATTCCTTTTTATTTCCCCAATGCTGTAAAATTTCACTGTTGCCAAGAAGGCTGACCCTAAATAAGTAAAGACAAAACAACAACAAAAAACAATCCCCAAGATGTCTACTGATTGTGATGAATCTTCAAATGGAAACAAAATAGGCGAGAATAAAAGGCTAACCCAGGAGGCCATTTGGTTTGGAAGCCATGAGAGATATTTAGAAGCAAGCGAAGGATGGAAATGCATTAGCTCTAGGAAGACATTGAAGAAGAGTTTTCTAGGTCTAAGAACAACTTTGTCCTGTAGGTGAATGCATCTACAGTACCATGGATTCTGCAAAACAACTTTTGTTGACAGTCCCCATTCAAACTTTGATTTGATTTACCAAGCGCGTGAGATGATAAAATTCTCAGCACACTTTCCTCTTTTAAGTAATTATGTACCTGTCATTTGTGCACATAAATTCATGACCAGGCAAGCTTTGCTTGGCAGATCCATCAAATCTGTACACATATGAGTTAAGAATGAGTTTTTTTACTAGGTTCTTACACATGTGAAGTGTGGTAAATAAGGATCAAGGAAACAATAGACAGATAGGAAATCACTTACACCAGAAACAGATGACCGCCTCAGGTTCCCGTCCCAAGGATGCCTCCGGATGCTCTCTGTCTCTGACCAGGAAGTAAAAGAAAGAGAGCTGGGGTCCAGGACCCCAGACCTAGCTCCCCCAGGTTACCTCCCCCCCTGTCCCCAAGACCCAATGGGCATGGTCAGTGTAATAGGTGCAAGCAGGGTGGATATCTCACTACACACATGTCCTTGGGGCTAAGGGTTTCTAATGGAGTCTCTACTTCAAAACTATTATCTCATGTGAAGTTCCCCAAAAGAGAACAAGGAATTATTTTATCCTCCCTGCACTGTTTCTCTACCATATAGTAGTAAAGCATTTGCTGCAGTGGCCTCAAACTCTAGAGAAGAAAATGGATAAAAGTGGAATTCCCAATCCACAGATGTTGCTTTCTTCTGATACTTAGATAAACATATGCATACTAAAATGTTGAGGTTATGGTGAGAAGTTGAACAAATAATTGATGAACTTGAAAGGGAGATAGAAACTACACAATATCCATGTGTATCTCTGTGATTAGTTACATGGAAATAAAACGATTTAATATGGCTATCTGGTCTACCAAGGCTGCTCACTGAAACATACTTCCTAGGATGGATATCATGGAATTATGGCTGATACACCCATCATAAATTAAATATGTCATGTCAAATGCATTTCCTACATCTAACCTACCAAGTGTCATGGCTTGGCAGCACAGTTAGATATAGGATTTATGTTGTGTAATGCCATGATCATGTGGTTAATTGTGAGTTACACCAATTTTCAGCATACAGAGAGACTATCTTCCTACCGTGTTAACCTGGAAAAAAAATCTAAGTTCAAACCTGAAAAGTAGTTTTTATTAGATGAGCTTTGCTTTTGTCAAATTTCAATCCTGTAAGTGAGGAACCCTCGGTGGAGGGAAAGCATTAAAAATGGAAAACTTGGTCATGTTGTATGTCAAAATTACATACAAAGATTTTTAGAGACAAGCTTAATGGAAAATCAGAAGTAAGTAATGAGATTTCCCTAGACATTACTTTCTGGTCCTGAATTCAAGATGAAGACAGGCTGATGAACCATCTATTTGCATATTGCCTGTCAAAATTACACATTAAAAATTATTCAATTAACAGAAGTCAGCCTGTGTACAGTCAGAATTTCAAGAGGATCTTAAACAATTACTATAATATTAATAACCTTTCTGCTTGCTGAAAACCATTATTTAATTTTATTCCTATAGATGAATGTATTAATCCTTGTTAACATGAAAATAACTCTCATTCATGAGTTTGAATTCTTTCTGAAAAGTAGCTTTTGATAACTACTTTCCAGAATGTGTGAAAACTCAGAGCATCTGACACAGTAGGCTAGGAAAAGGCATCCAGTGGCTAAATCTTAATCACCACTAGCAAGTTTCTCCACCTCAAAAATATTTCAGTATGTTATTAATTGAAATAGAATTATATCACTTTCACTCCACCCTTTTACCCCCCCCAGCCCTACCCAGTTACCCTCCCTTCATTTTTCCCTATGATCCCATCACTCTAAAGTCAATAACTTTGATTACACTGATTACATACATACATTCATATGTAAGTGTGTGAGTATGTGAGTATACATAGAAATACAACTCTCTGAGTCCACTTTTGTTATTTGTGGGTATATGGTTTCAGGACTGATCACTCTACAATTCCCGGAAGAGGTTAATTCTCTCTTTCCCCACAGTCATTGGTTGCCCGTATTTCTTTGTGTAGGAGTGAGATCTCAGAAAGGTTTTCTCCTTTCATGTTAACATATCCATTGATATTGCAACCATTTCTGGGAGGAGGTGTTTGGGTTCTTCCAATCCCTTTTCTGTGATGTCCCCTGAGCCATAGATGTAGGAGCTGTGGTGTGGATGTGTTCTTTGGATCCAGCCTTGCCATCATCTGTTGACCTCAGCATCGAATATGGTGGTGGTTTTCTGTGATAATGGCTGCTTTAGTTTTATGAATTAGATTTGACAAATGAGGTCTTTGCGATGCGATTATTTTGAGCACATACTGAAAGCTTCCAAATGTCAGTGACTTACATAAAAGGAACAAATGAACTCCTTTTCATATGCAAAACTATTTCAGACTCATATACTTTTGTGAAACTAATAAAAAAAAAAATCAGGTTTTAGGGCTGGAGGGTAGCCCAGTGGTTAAGACCTGGCATTGCTCTTGCAAGAGGACTCAAGTTTGTTTTCTAGCAGCCAAGTCAAGCAGCCCATAATTTTCTCTAACTTCATTTCCAGAAGATCTGATGCCCTGTTATGAGCTGCAAAGATGCCTGCACTAAAACATGAATACACCCCACAAACATGTACATACGCAATTAAAAATAAGACTCAGATTATCTCTAATTCTCTAGTTAGTCACTCAAAGATTTATGTTTTTGTTTTTTTGTTTTTTTTTTTTAATGGGCTAAGATGACTATAAGTATACTCATCATTCAAATTGTATTCCAGGTAGTAACTGAGGGAAGGAAATAAACTGAATAAAAATGTAATATATAGTAAATCAAAAAAAAATGTTTTTTTGTGTGTGGATTCTCAGCAATAGTGTAGGCCAGGGAGAGTGCCAAAGTATACGAGCTTGAAGATGAGATGGAAGAAAATGACAGTCCAATAAGGACAAAGAGAAAATAAGAAAGTATCAGTGAGAATTACAAGATATATATAAGATTCTGGAAAGACTTAAGGGTTTATGCATAGAAAAAGGTGAAGACACTTATTCTAAAGTCACAAAAATACGTTTTAAAAAATAATATCAGAAAGTTTCACAGATTTCGGGAAAGAGATGCCAGTATAGAAACAGGAGACATTTGGGATCCTGGACAGAGAAAAACATTTCCCTCATCACATTATAATTAAAATAGTAAGTATACATACAATCCAGACAAGAGCTGAAACTAACCAGTTTGAAAGACTGAGCGAGCATTCCACTCACGGTATATATTAGTTACTTTTCTTCTGCTGCGATGAAATACTATGACCAAAGCTTCTTAGAGAAGGAAGGGTTTATTTGGGCTACGGTTCCAGAGGCAGAAGAGTAGGGAGTCATGGTGGCAAGCAGGCAAGGCAACAGGATCCGGAAGCTGAGAGCTCACATCCTTGACTGCAAGCTTGAAGCTTGCAAGCTTGCAGATAGGGAGAAGCTACATCCTTTTGAAACTTTACACAGTGAAGTCACTCCTCCAGCAAGGTCACATCTCTTAAATCTCCTCCAAACAGCAGCACCAGCTGGGACCAGCTCAAATGCCTATGGGGGACATTATCATTCACATTACCATGTGAACACACATAAATTGCTCTGAAAAAAATATGTTATGGATAATATAACTGAGTGCCTGCTTTGCTTGGTTGAGTGACTTTCCAGTCGCTTCACTAATAAACATCCAAACAAAACATTATCAATTGTCAGAGGGACATAAATTAAAACCGTGTGAAATACTACTCATTCCAATCATTTTTGTGTGGTGATATATTGTTTATGATTTATTAAAGCCACTAGAGATCAAAATAGAAAAGCAGCCACACTAATTAGCAACCATGGTACACACCTTTAATCTCAGAACTCAGGATTAAGAGGTAGATGGATCGCTGAGTCTAAGACCACCCTGGCTACCAGAGAGGGAATCAGAGCTCATGCCTTTAATCCCAGGATTCGAGAGGTACAAGGTAGAAGCATTCAGCCTCAGGATTAGTCTCTAGTCACATTGAGGAGAGCATAGCAGTCTGAGTGAATCTGAGGAGCAGTGAAGTGGGGAGCAGTCTGAGGATCGCCCCTTTGGTCTGAACATAGAGGTAAGAGCTGGTGGCCAGCTGCTTTGCTTCTCTGATCTTCAGTTTGAAGCTTGAACCCCAATATCTGCCTCTGGGTCTTTTATTCTTTGTGGATTCAAATAAAATTAACATAAAAGAATAACAAAACTGCATGTATGCATCGGGAAAATACACTATTTTGATACATATTTACTTTTGCATAATGTTTATCAGGTCAAAAATATCTCTCTCCTTAAATATCATTAAATTCCTGATTTAAGAAAAAACACTCGAAATCTTTTCTTGTAGATTTTTAAAATACACTGTTGTTGGCTATGTTCACCCAGCTGTGCACATCAGAGTCTCTTTCTCCCTTCCGTGACTGAGTTCTCATTGAACAAACTTTGTCCATCCTTGCCTCCCATCTTCTATGAGAGCAACGCTTTCACGGTACACACAGCACTGAGGGCCTATGACGCTTGCCTTCCTGTGCGTCATTTAACAATGATGTTCAGTTCCATCTGGTGTCACAGCAAATGCCAGGATTTCGTTATCATTACAGACTAATAGTACCCCACTGCGTGCACATATCACATTTTAAAATCCATTCATCAGCTAAGGGGTCTTTGGGTTGTTCCCATTTGTGAATAGCATTGCAGTGAGCTAGGAATCTAGGTGTCTTCAGCATACTAATTTTACTTCCTTGGATACACATTCACTAGTGAAACTGACAGGTCTTTTGATTCAAACTTTTTGAGGAACCATCGCCATTTTTTCCCATAATGGTTGTAATATTTATGTTCACATCACAAAGAGTTCCCCACTTTTTTTCTCTCGTGTTTCAAAATAATGATAATGATGATGATGATAATAACAATAACAAATAACCATTCTAACTGGAGGAAAGGAAGGCCACCGTTGATGCAAATTGTACTTCTCCAGTGATTTAGTTCTGAGCATTTCCCCCTGATAATCATTTGTGTATCTTCTTTTGAAAAAAGCCTGCTTATGCCTCTTGCCCACTGCACAATCAGATCATTAGGTTTGACTACTGACTTGTAGTTCTTTAATATATTCAGTATATTAACCTCTTGTCAAATGTATAGTGTGCAAGTACTTTCTTCTGTACTATAGCATTCTCCTTTGTTGTTGGTTTCTCTTTTTAGTTGAAGATAATGCCATTTGTCTACTTTGGGTTTTGTCTCTTGTGATTTGGAGCCTTATTAAAAAGTCCTTGCCCACCCTACGGTCTTGACCAAGTTCCACCATATTTTCTTCTAGTACAGTCATAGTTTAAGACTTACATGTGAGCTTTTTACCCATTTTGAGGTGATTTTTTTTTGATTGCTGAGAGATTAAGTGATAGTTTCATTTTCCTGCATGTATATGTATATTGTCACTAGCACTTAGCACCATTTATTTAAAGAATGTTTTTATTTCATGTGTCTTCTTAGCATCTTCATTTAAAAAAATTAGTTGAATGTTGGTATGTATACCACCAATTCCAAGTTTCTCCCACATTCCCTGTATGTTTGTAGAGCAAGAATTAAACTGTGATAGAATGGAGAGCATCATCTCTGCATCATTTGGGTCTTCTGTAATGACACTAATCACTGAAATTTCTCTTAAGTTGCATTGCTTCTAATTGACTATCTTGGCAAAAGGTGGTAGCAGCTTCAAGGAGTTTGACATGGCAGTCATTAGCAATTTTGTCCTTCCTTACAAGTCTAGTGTTGAATAAAAAGATGCTTTGTATCAATAATATTTGTTCTAATTATGTAGTCAAGATAATGAAAATAGATCTAAAGATTCATTGAGTCCTCTGTAAGATGGTCTGGAGCCAAGACCCCATTACTCAAGAAACCTACAGGGATGCTTCTTAAGATTCAACTGTCACAAAGTTAATGTCTCCATCTCAATGGAGAGCTGCCCTGGGGGGAAAAGTCAAGAGCCCCTTCAGGAAAAGATTGGAGAACTATGTAGTTGAGGCTGCATGTCATTTCAATTAGTTGGCTTTTAACAAAGGCATCTTTTGCTTTTTGCCTGGTTGCTCTTCTTGCATTGCTAACAAGTCCATTCCTTTATTAGCATTAGGATCTACTTCTTCAGGGTTCCAGTGTACTGAATACCAGCTGAGATGTAGATAGATAGATAGATAGATAGATAGATAGATAGATAGATAGACAGATGATTGATAGACAGCTATTCATTATATAAATTCTCTTACTCTAGAAAACCCTGACTCATACATACTTCCTTTGAGAAGTTGATCTAAGACTCAAGTAGGTCTAAGAGGAGTGCATCTCGCACAAATGGTGAATTTCTGGGAAATCAGCCAGAATGGGCTCTGAAGCCAGGCTGCTTCAGAAAGGACAGTGGTGATGTGTCTTCTTGCCTGGAGGACCTTGGGAAAATTTGCGAACTTCTGTAAACATTTCTTCATGTGAAAACATGTATGGTAACAATGTTTGTCTTTCGTTAGTATCATTATTTGGTGAGTCAATGTCTGAGAAAAAGTCAGCGTTATTGGACCCTTTAAATATAAGTTAAACAATGAATCTACCAACCAGTGTCCTGTGACTGCTGCTTGACAGGTTAACTCGTGGCTGCCAGTAAGATAGGAAGCAGTTTTGAAAGCTTCTTTTTAGAAGAATTAGAGGTTAGTCAGCACTGGTGAATTATCAGCCCAGGCAGATGGAGATGTGTGTGATCCAGGTGCAAACTTCTACCATTACTTTGACTGTATACAGCAGGTCAGAACTATAGACATGAGATTTAGGGCTGATTTTGCCCTGGCAGTATGGTAGTAGCCAAAGTAGCTCAGAGAACTCTTTGAAAGCTGAAAACAAAATCATAGCCCAAGTCCCAAAAAGCAGCAAATGTTTTACTGTGGGCAGTGCCCACTTCTGGGGAGGTGGGTCCTGAGATGTATGATGAAGCGAGCTGAGTGGTCCAGGGGGAGAAAACCAGTGAACAGTAATCCTTCATGGTCCCCGTCAGTTCCTGTCTCCACGGCTCGATTTCCTCTCTTGGTTTCCCACAATGATGGACTGTAAAAATGTAAGAATAAATAATCCATTTCCTCCTCAAGTAGCTTTTGGTTATGGTATTTATCAAAGCAATAGGAAGCAAACTAAGACAAATACAAACTATAAAGGAAAATAGTAAACTGAATGATTAATCAGAGGCAGATATCTGGAATAAAACATGACTACATAGCATAAATCAGTGGATGGAAAACACAGTAGAAGTGAAAAAAGAGAAGGAAGAGAGTAAAAATACCTAACATTTATGGAATTGATACCCTAGAAGGAATGAAGATAAAGATGACACAAGCATATTATCTAGAAAAATGAGCTGTGTTTTCTCCAACCTTGCAAAATATATCAGGCTAAATGTATGCAAAGCCCAATGAGTCAACAAAAAGTAAAAAATTCATACCTGATATATCACAGTGAGACTCCTGAGCAGGAAAAGTCTTAGAAGCAGCAATAGAGGAAAATACACAGATTATCTTCACGAGGCTTCTGTTTTATTGACAATTGGTTTCTCAGTAGACATGATGGAAGTCGGAAGACAGTGAGACACATCATTAAAGGGGTAAGAGAAGATGAGTGATGATCTAAAACTCCCCACCTGGAAGGAGTTTCACCAGTGTAGATTATATCAAATCACTTGCAGACAAATGAAAAGCTGGGTAATCAGTCACCAACATAGCCACAGGAATGGAAATACAATGGACATTTTCCAGGCTAGTGTTAAAGCCAAGCAACCAAGTAAGAGAACAGAATCCCGGGAGCTAGGAAGTATAGAAAACATAGAGTCGGGCAAGTGAAAATTTATAGGCAAATATAAATAACTATCAACGATATAAGATAGTAACAATGAATTGGTATAGGAAATTAAACCACTTAGCAATCCCATTAGAGGAAATTAAGTCCTGTGTCTTCCAGGTAAAGGCAAAAAAGCACCAAGTTATGTAAGTCCTGGACATACTCATAGTAATCTGTATCACTGTAAGATGGATGAGGTATGCACCCTTATTAAACTCATAAGCAGAAAAACGATGCAATAGAACTTCATGAGACAAGAGTCAACTGAAAGCAGAAAGTGAAATTGAGCATTCTGTTCTGTCTTCAGAACAGATGGGCCACGTGATATTTCGAAGGTTTAATAAAGGGAATATTTAAGTAGGGGGATGGAGGGATGGCTCAATGGTTAAGAGCGCGTACTACTCTCTCAGAGGACCAGAGTCTGACCCCCAGCACCCAGATGGCTGCTCATACCGTGTGCAACTCCATTCCCAAGGGATGTGATGCTCTTCTTGGTCTCCATGGGCGCTTCGTGCACAGGGTACACTTTCAGATTCTCGGGGAAGCATTCGTAGACATACAGTAAGCAAGTTAATTGTTTTTAAATGAAAATTTAAATAAATAATGAACGAATGCTGTGTAAGGGTAAGGAAAACTGTCCAGACTGCAGCACATCTCCCCTGCCTCTTGGAGGGTTAGTCATGCAAAGCAAATGAGTCTGAAACCCCCCATTTGTCCCAGAGAAAAAGCCAGATCTAGTTTGGGTGGGGGTGATTATGGTTCCCGGGAAAGCAGAGAAGTTTGCTCATAGTTCAATGGCCAAACTCGCTGACACGACTCTCTCAGGGTTAAGGGACTATCCATGGGAAAATGCTTTATGCTTTTTACCTCTCCATCTATTGTCTTTGTCCTCCCAGTAGTTTCTACAGGTAAAGTTTCATATTGTGCTGCCTGTCAAGATATAAATGTTCCAGTACCACAGACATGGCTGACCAAGTCAAAAAAAGTAGACTGCTTAAAAGGTCACCGTTGAGCCAGGCATTAGTGGCACACACCCTTAATCCCAGCACTCAGGAAGCAGAGGCTGGTGGATCTCTGTAAGTTGAAGCCAGCCTGATCTACAGAATGAGTTCCAGGACAGTTTCCAAAGCTACACAGAGAAATCTTGTCTCGAAAAAAACCAAAGGGAGAAAAAAAAGGTCATCATTGAAGAAAGCTAGCAAAAATTTCTGGGTGATGAAGTCACCTAACATCTATTTATCTGTCTGTCTATTACCTACGTATGTACCAACTTATGTATCCTCTGTCTGCTTGAGACTCGCATACGTTGACTTTTCAAATTCATTTAGGTGAACACACGTCTTCCTGTTTCTGGAAGTATGCAATATCTCGTAATAAAATGGTTTCAAATCAAAACAATTACAATGTGGCAAAAATAATCTCATACAGGTGAAACCGTGTCCTATTTACTCCCATTTAATCAAGAGAATAAATGATATGAGGAGCACATCTTATCATCCTACCTTCTCCATTTCAGAGATAGGTTGTGAATTTCCATCCATTTGGAAGTCAGAGCTGCTGGGGTTACCTACATGAGGCCCACACAGAACTAGTTTCGCTACCTTTCCTGGCAGAAAAAGGGAAATGACTCTTCCTTGGTGGGGTAGGTTAGTTATTCGTAGTGCTTGCTCCTATAGACAACCTCACCCCTGCTCTTGTAAGCAAACGCAGTTAAACACATTGGTTTACCAAGCCAGACTTGGAAGGGACTCAGTAACTCAGATAAGTCATTATTACTCTCTCTGGGAATGAATAGCTATTTTCTCATGTCTTCCCTGGGAGAGGAAGGCAGCCAGAGAGGCTGTCATTTATATTTGTATTATAGTTATACAGAGTTATATTAAAATGTATATTCTAAATTTGGAACTATGTCTGGCATTTAATAGGTACCCAATACTTGAGATATTGAGCTGGGTGTGTGTGTGGAGAGTTAAATGCTTTTTTTTTTTTTTTTTTTTTTTGCTAACGTAGGACTTGCAAGCCAGACTTTTCTTAGCCTACACTTCATGGGGCTGCCACATCTGCCTCTCCACACTTCTTCTGGGACAAACAGAAGTTCTCCTCAATTTTGGTCACCAACTGTACGTACAGCTAAATAAAAAACCCTATTTCCAGCAAAGGCTGGAAATAGATTTCAACTGTAATACACAACTATAAAGCTGTTTCTAAAATGTCTTGACTACAGAGTCTGTGGCCGGTAGCACAGGTGGACCGCGCCTGCCTTTCACAGCTGTGTTATAATGACTTCAATCAAGACCTCAGTCCGTATTCTGGAGGCTTCAAGATAAAAATGCATTTCTATCTTTAAGTACTTTGAATTTCTCCTTTCCTCCCATATCCCACAGCATGTTTAACTAGTCTGTCAGAATGTGGCGTGAAAGTAACAATATAAATATTATTTGAAGATAGTTAAGTGGACCGCAACTCTATGCTCAAGACACACTTGTCTCCATGGAGCTTGGTAACTTGAGTCGGGAAAATGCTCTAAAGGCCCATGGGTCAGACTACAATTTATTTTAACATTCTCCCGTTACCGACGTGTATTTGTGTGCTCTCTTTTGTGATATTCTGAGCTGAGAGCAAGTAAGTGCTGGCATAACCGGAGTGACAGGTGTCCCTCCCCCACCCCCACCTATGTGGCTTAGTTCATCTGAATCAGTAACTTGATAGGGGGTCAGCAGCTAAAGGACAGGCAGCTGATGAGCAGAGCAGGTGCTAGCACGCTGTGATGTCATAAGGTGAAGAGTCAAATAACAGACGCTCCACAGTTTGCTTTTGATCTGCTCCAAAGGCCACAAAATATGAAACCCCATCTTGTCTTCTGATACCAATTCTTAGTCACCACAACCCCCTGTTGCTTTGGTGTTTCTATAGCTCCAATAAGACAGGGGTAAGTTTTGTCTCATATACAAAAGGCACTATGCAAGTGCATCTGAGCAGAGGGTTTTTCTTTAGGTCATAATGACCTTTATAGACACTGTACTCTTGGGTGTATGGGAGGGGGGAATCTCTTTAACTTTCTTAAAACAAATAAACAGACAGGTCCCAGGACTATCCAGCAGCAATTCTGCCCTAATAGGTCATATGTAAATATCATCTCTTAACTGAAGGCTGGATATTGACACTGACAGCAAACCTTTAGAAGTTTCTTTGTCAATATTCAATCAGTGCTTGTAATTCCACAATCACCTCGCTCTGGCTCTTGGAGAAGAGTGGGTCACCTCGTTTTGAAGACTGATTGTGACTTAGCACAGCTTCCCTGGTAACAGCTCCCTCTCTCCAGCAGAGCATTTAACAATGCACCGGGAGCTGAGCAAGTCTTATACATGAAGGGTTCTTGATTGTCTTCACAAGTAGCTTGTCCATACCCTCCCCCGGGGTCTAGCCTCGTAAGTACAGCCCTCACCCTTTGTCAAGGAGACTTCTTTTTGCAACAGGTGGAGATCACTAAAGAAGACCACAGCTAATCAAACTGTGGAGTTGTGGAGCCCAGTCCCAAAGGATGCATTTACAACCCCACACCTAAGGCTAAGGGAACATTTCAGAAGATTAGGAGAAAAGACTGCAAGAGCCAGGGGATCGGGGAGTTTGCTGTGGGATTGTGTCTCCCAGTAATATCAGAAGATACACCCATGAAGTGTCACTAATCTGACTTCCCAAATGTGAACTGAACAAGGGTGACGTCAGTACACATGCCAAAGCAGGAGGGGGGAAGCCCAGTGTAGTCACCAGGCTTTGGGGGGTGCGGGCAGGGGGGTTTCAGTGCCATGCAGCCGACTTGCACCGTTTGCATCTGAGAGGGGCAGTGTGGGTTGAGAAATGGCAGGTAAAGATGCCAAGGAAAAGATAGAGACGCAGCATAGAGTCAGGAGGGCAATCCAGTGAATACTGAATGCCCCAAGTTTATTCTACAACATTCTTATGTGCCCCAACCAAAGAGGGGAAATGGCAAAATATTTCTTTATCATAATACAAAGAGCACCCAGACTTTCTTCCTTAATTTACCAAGCATTTAATAACCATGCCTTAGACTAAATCTCTAGTTATCTGGCCTTGAGGGTAAGGAGTAACCACACCTGAGACCAAGTCTCTTGTTAGTTAGCTGAGACATCCAAGACCAAACATCCTGCAGCAGCCATACCTTAGACCGTTAGGTCTTATGACTTTAACCCTAGAAGACTAAGGGTAGTTTTGAACTCTCTGATCTTAGGCCAAGATAAAGTGAAGCCATTTTTTATGGGCCCCAACATCCCAGGAGGTTTCAATCCTACACAAAGATGGATAAGCAATTGAGGAAATCTGGGAGTGAGGAAGATGGTCTTCCCCAGGGAAGAACACACCAAATGACCATCTAGTGACAAATGGTCAGCCATGGAAGCAAGCATACAAGTAACATTATATGGCCTGAAGAGCTGTGTGTGTGTGTGTGTGTGTGTGTGTGTGTGTGTGTGTGTGTGTGTATGTGTATATACACATACATACATACACACATATACATACACATACATACATACATATATATGCATGCAACAACAATCAGTGAAAAAAAGAGGTCATGAATTTGAAGAAGAATGTAGATGGGTATAAGGGAGGTTTTAGAGGGGGAAATTATAGTCTCAAAAATATTATAGTCTCAAAAATAACAAAAGAAAGTAACTTAGCGCCCCCTCCCCCTCCCCCCCCCCCAGTGGTGGTGCACATCTTAAATCCCAGCACTTGGGAGGCAGAGGCAGGTGAATCTCTGTGAGTTCAAGACCAGCCTGTTCTACAGAGTGAGTTCCAGGACTGTTATACAGAGAAAGCCTGTCTTGGAAAACCAGAATAGTAATAACAATATAGTAACTTAAAGCAGGACAGTATTTACCTGTCAAAACCATACTGTAGCAGTAGGCTTACCATAGAAGACATAGCAGACATGTGTTTATAGAAATTGGAGATCAGGAAGAAAGTTGGTTTCCTTTCTTCCTTGGATTTCCAAGCACCTATAGCTGTTGGCTCTAATGTCTACATTATGGAAGTCCTATCCTTTCTGATGAAAAGAATCTGAGAAATAGGCTTGGGGTCCTCAATGCTACACTCCCAAAGAAAACATTAGAGAACAGGACTGGAAAAACACATTGAATATTTCATTGACTGGCTGTCCCGGGATTTATTTTTCAAAGTGTTGGTCACTCAGAAAAGTGCCTAAGGTAAACTCAAAACTAATGGGTTCCCCTTGAACAGTCAACTAGAACCCTCAGCTTAAGAGAGGTGATCTGACAGTGTCCTGCTTTCAGACAGTGGGAGATGATAAGAATATGAAATCAAGAGCTAGAGAGATCAGTGGTTGATGAGAAGTTTCTACACCCCAATTAGCCTCCCCTACCAATGCAGCAATCCAAATCAGACCAAACCAAACCAAATTAGAAAAAGCCCACGTTTAATGGATACAGCGCTCCAGGATGGCCTTCCAGCCCCCCCCCCCCAGAGAGGAGAAAAAAGGGAGACCAGAGAAAAGATCACTCTGTTTTCTGGGAGGCAGTTTGAATACCCCGTGGGAATGGTCTTGAGCATCTCTGGGGAGGGCTCATCATTTGTTGGGCTTTCTGGGATGCAGCAGGGTTTGGAGAGAGATAGGGGAGGGGACTTGGGTGGAATCTCCACCAGAACACCCCAGACTCTTTGGGTATGTGGACATGGGTTCATGTCTGGCTTCTTCCGGCTGACAATGGATGGTGTGGGGGAGGGGGAGAGTCAGGAGTCAGTGGGATCACGTTCATCGGGTGGTCTGAGTGAAGGAAGAGGCATTCAGTTAGCTGCCATCCTGTAGACCTCAAGCACCTGTTCCTTGAGGGGCTGGAGAAGACAGGCTGCTAGGAGAAAAATGGATTGTTATCATCAGCCTTATGAATGGGGCTAGCCATGGGGAGGGTGATAACTGCCAGAAAGAAGGGAATGGAGACGTGTCCTGGTAGTACAGAAGAGGCAAGGGTGAATGTGAGACAGCAGAGCAGGTGTGTCCTTCATTGCGACATCTTGGAAAACCAGATTCCAGTTGTTAGGTAGGTTTCCACTTATGCCTGGAGAGGTGGTACCAAATGGTGAAGTCCCAGGAGCTGGTGCTGGCATTATCTGGAGGACCCTCTGTGGGTTGACTTTGGCCCAGACAGGAGGAGTGAAACTGCAAGACACACTTGAAAATGGGTGGGGTAACAATGGGTTCTGGAGACTCTTTTAATCAGACCAGACTTTTTGATATAGAAGAACTTCTCCCAGGATATATATATTTGTCTGTAAGACAGCTGGAATGGATTCCTGTCTTGGTGTTCTAGTAAAAGCCCATGGCTTAGGTACAAGGCATGAACATTTATGGAAGACGATCAAAGGAAATTTAAAACTCTGAAGCTCTGAAGTTACATCTGAAACCTGTTACTCCCTGGCTATGATGCCTGTACAAGAGACACGCCTGTCTGTACTTTTAGCTCAATGGCGTCTTCTAGAACCAGGGCTAAGGGCAGTGGGGCACATAAACTACATCGATGAAGCAAACATAAGTCTCCAAATCTGCGTCATAACTGCACCTGTTCCCTGATAGGAACTACATCAAACAGCACTGTGGGCTAGCCTCACTCCTGCTTTGTAACTGACCCTGGCGTGGTGTTTAGTGTGCAAGACCCAGCGGGGGTACTGGCATTCCCTGAGCAGAATTTCAGGCCCAGACGAGTTTCTGATAACTGTGTGTACCCCGGTACTTGCGACCCACAGATTGAGAAAAGACAGGCCCTGTCTGTGACATGGCAGGAAGAGGCAGGGTGTTGGATGCCAATCTTGTTTATTTGTTTTTTCAAGACAGGGTTTCGAAAACCCTGTCCTGGAGCTCACTTTGTAGTCCAGGCTGACCTGGAATTCATAGAGATCTGCCTGCCTCTGCCTCATGAGTGCTGGGATCAAAGGCGTGTGCCACCACTTCCCGGGAAGGGCAGGTTGCCACTCTTGATGTCACTTCAGACCAGTGGTTTCAAATATTATTAATTACTCATACATCCATAATAGATCAAACAATTTCACACATCTGCTTATATATAGTAATTTGTTTATACAAAAATGTATATATATTATACTAAGAAAGTAAGTGTGTGTGTGTATCAGAATTTCCAAAATGAAAACAACAAAGCTTCTTGATTCCCTTGCTGGACATTAATGGGTTTTCTTGATCAGTCTCCCACCGCACAATTTAGCTCACCTCTGGTCTAGCTTTGACAGGTACAGGCTTCCCTGGCTCTCTTTGGATTTCACTGGGCCCATGATGGACAGCTGTTTTAGCTTTCCATTAGTCTAATGAAACATACGACACAGGCTGCTTATGAACTATGGAGATAGTTATTTATCAAACAGTTCTTGGAATTTCTCTCCAAGATAAAGCAGTGTGGGCTTCTGGTGAAGGCACAATGGCATGGCAGGAACACAGGCTAGAATTAGGGTGACATGCTTCATGTCACAAAAAAGAGAAAGACTAGGAAAGGGAGGGAGAGATGCAGAGAGATTGGAGGTCCTCCAGTGTCCTTCAAAAACACATCCCCAAAGAAGACTCACGAAGGATGCACTTCTGAAAGGCCCTAGCCCATCTCAGTACTGCCATTTAGGGGACCAAAGCTTTTTGTAGTTTCCGGTGGAGAGGACTCATCAAACCAGGCAGCAATCTTAATGTGTTTAGTTTTCAGAAACAAGATCAATGGACATTTACAGAAATGATTGCTACGATTATTCCACATCTGGAGACATTGTTTTCAATTGTGAACAAGAATTGACCAGGTATCTAAGCTATTTGTCAAACCATGAGATGAAATTAAGCCCAGTTTGAGAGAAAGCAATAAAACAGATTTAGGGCCTGCAATATAAATTTGAATATATATTTAGCAAAAAAATGTTTAAAATGTATTGACTAAAAATGAGTCTAATATGTAGGCTTTCTTGATTGTTAATATTAAAAATGACCCTTGTTAACTACAAAGAGGAATGCATGGAAACTATACATATTCTAAACTCTACTCCATCATTGCATCCTCATGGTACATTCACTTGTGTGTTTCATAAGTCAGAAGCAACAAAGGCACATTGTACTGAAACATAAAAATAGCAGTTATGTTGACTGAATGCTTTAGGCAAAGAATAAACGGCAGATGCTTTTAAACTTTACATGTTTTATTTATAAATCATGTAGTGATTTTTTTAAAGATTAATCAAAATTTATTCAGAAAATAAAATTCAGCATCTTTTATTTCCATCGGTGTTTTTCCTGTCTTTTGGGGGAGCCTGGAAAGGTCTGAGTTTCTTCCAGTTTCTTTTTCTCCAGCCCCTGCCTAAGTCGTACTTCCTACAGCTCCACACATCTTTAACTCTCCCCCCTTTCAACTCCATTTCTTTATCAAGAATAGTAACATGCATCCTAAGGACCAGTCATTTCCCCTAACATTGTAGCATTTTATTATCACCCTAAATAATAATAATAATATACATCTCTACAACATTGAAGTCCACACCCCTCTTCCATTGTATGATTTATAGTGAATAAAGTGGGGTCCCCAAAGGCTGATGCAGTCTCACAGACATTATCATCAATGTCTCACAGACATTATCACAGCATCAATGAGAAATGGGTAATCCCAAATGTCCAATAATACCAACTTACAGTTGCAAAACGGTTAGTGTGATCATGCGAATGTTGCTATACACTGTGATAGGTTGCTTATATATGCTCTTAAGATTTATCATGAGCTTTAGAGATAGCTTCAGGGTTTTGTTCTGTATAGCCCTGGCTGTCCTGGTGCTCTCTCTGTAGACCAGGGCGGCCTTGAACTCAGAGATCTGCCCACCTCTGCTTCCCAAGTGCCGGAGTTGAAGGTGTGTGCCATCACCGGGTTTCAGTTTTGAGGTTTTTAAGGGAATGACTTTGGAAGGGATTATGAGAAGAAAGTGAGTGCGTTTTTACAATATCCTATTCTAATATAAAATATTAAAAGGCAGGAGAATAATATTAAACTGGAAAGTGTTTACTGAAAACAGGTTAATTATGAGAGGAATGTGCTCACCTTACAATCTCCATCTAAATTTTTATCACCATTTGATTTCCCCCCCAATTCACAATAGACAGCAGACAGCCAGTCCACGATGTGCACTAAACATAGAGGATAATTCCATAGAGGAAACTCGGAGCTTCTTCTCAAGAACTGTAAGATGTCAGAACCAGCCACCGGAAAGCCTGCTTGATTGACATCTCCCGGGAAAAGATCTCCAAAGTCTATCATCCACAAGGCTGGGGAAGCTGGTGGAGGGCAGGAGGCTTCATCTCTGGGAGCCTGCTTCATCCCTGGTTATCTGAGTCTGTTCTCCTGATGTCCTGGACCCCTCTGGCTCCCCAAGCATCTTAAGTGACTTTCATCTTTTCTGTGAAAGGGGATGGTCACCCTGGAAAAGGAAAATATCAAGAAGAAGAAATGGGATATTAGGGGTGTAAAATGACAAAGAATGTGCACCCCCAACTTATTCGAAGGTCTGGACAGATAGTAGCTGAAATACCAAAAGATACCAGCAATTTGATCCATCAAAAGCTATTGGTTATGATTAAATGGCTATCGATGCTCTGGGAATTTAGAAGGAACCAAAAAAAGATGCTTAAAACTGAGATGCTACATACTATGAAACTGAGAGCTTGACACAACTACACTTAAGACTCCCCTGGTTGAGCCTTTAATAATCACCGAAGAGGGAAATAACTAATAATTTACTAAAAATTGTCCTTTCCGATAAGCCTCATAATTTTAGGTAAGAGTATAATATATATCTTGATCTTAGTGTTCTGACACGTTCTTTTTCTTTGTAGAAGATTTACGAGGGATGATGCTGTAGATGAAGATGTATCATCAACTGCAATTATGTGGATTTGTAATTAGAGTGCTTGATTAATGACATTTCCCTACGTGTTGATTAATGAATTAACGAGAAGTTACAGTGAATTCTCCAGGATGTCACTGTCTTATTCTCCTTCTTTAATAAATAATTTAGTTAAGAGTGTTGCTGACATGATGCCTGAAACTGCACAAACCCAGTAGCTGCAAGAAGCTACCATGCCCTGGCTTAAACTGGATATCAGGAAAGATCGTCAGAAATGAAATTCTATGATTAGATGCAGAAAAAAGTGAGGTGAAACCAGATCGCAAAGCAAGCAAACTAACAAACAGGAAGCACGGTTGTTCCCAAAGTCATTGTTTGCTCATAAACCTGGGAAACTCCCGTCCTACCCTCAACCCACACACGAGAGCTCAAACCCAGGATTGTGTGCATTCCAGGCAAGCCCCTATCAACTGTGCTGTATGTCCAATCCCAAGGTTTGGTAGCAACACAAGCATGCATATTGCATTGGTCTTGGTGGCAACCTGAGCATACATATTTCTTTAAATAATGATTCTAGATTGTCCTGGCTTAAATCTGAACTGAATTCTGAAGGTGCGTGTTTCCCAAGCTTTGTTAATAGAGCAGCAGGGTTTGAGGAAGTTCTCAGGTCAATACATCTCTGACTTTTTCAGTGGGTTAGTCCATTTAGGGATTCGCAGTTGAATGAATTGTTTGGAGGTGGTACAAATTGTGGATATTGTGGTTGGTTGGAAGAAGTAGATCCCTGGGGAAATGTCTTTGAAGGATTTTTTTGTTTTGGTTTGGTTTTTGGTTGGATTTTTGTTCTTTGTTTTTGGTTTTTGGTTTTTTTAAGACAGGGCTTCACTGTGTAGCTTTGGAGCCTGTCCTGGAACTAGCTCTGTAGACCCCAGGCTGGCCTCGAACTCACAGAGATCCACCTGCCTCTGCCTCCTAAGTGCTGAGATTAAAGGTATGAGCCACCGATGCCAGACTTGAAGGGTATCTCTTGCATTTGCTGTATTCCTCTCTGCTTCCCACCAACCATGAGGTGAGCCACCTCCTCACCCCGTGCTTCTGCCTACCACAGGTCCAAGGGTGGACCGTGACAGAACTCCTGGAAACAGTGAGCTGAAAAGTACCGTTGCTCCTTGCAGCTGTTTTTTGCAGGTGTGTGGACACAGCGGCAGACAGCAGCTAGCGTACAAGTGACCTTCGAGGACCATCTAGGAACATTTGGAGTATACTGACTGTGAAAGGCAGAGACGAGGTTGTGCAGTTTGCCTGTGGAACAAAGCAAAGCACAGCCCGTGTGTGACAATGTTTAGCCTAAGTTTAAACGTTAGAGGACACTGTAGACAGGAAAACCAATGAGCCAGTCATCTGGTGAGATGTGGCAATGAAAAATTCAAAATCATCTCAATTCACGGCCAACAGACAGGGAATTAGGAGATGAAAAAAGTTAACCTTGTGTATCTGGTGTTCAGCCAGAGCAAAAAGGATGCTTTGTGCAGCTTATTGTTGAATCTTTAGGTTCGTTCTGCGACAGAGATATTATTATTATTACCAATTATAGCAGCATACACACACACATACACACACACACGTGTTAGTGTATGCTGAGTGTTAATTTAAGTGCTTGCCTAACTCACCCAGCTTGTTAAGGTTTATTATCTATCACAGAAATAGTGTGAGTGTGAGGAGAGCAACCAAACACAGAATTTACTGGGTGGCAATTTTTTAATTAAAAAAAAAATGTGTCAAAATAATGTAGCTGGGGTGTGGGGAGCCACGAGCCGCCGCTGCCATTGCAGGATGGCGACCGCTCCCCTACAGGATGCAGTGAATGACTCTACGTTGGGCAATGCGTGCCCCGCGCTTCCCGCATGCGCAGTAGGAACAGTGTCTCTGGCCAATCCCGAGGCCTTGGGTGTCTGCAGTTCAGCTGTGACCAATCAGGGTACGACCCGTGTCCTTTTTCCCTATATAAGCAGCTGCATTTGGGTTTTCGGGGCCCCTCACTTCCTGCTCTCCCTTCAACCAAGAGGCTCCAATAAAGCGTGAGAAGGTCGTTCTTCCTCGCTGGTCGAGGTGCGTGCCACGTTCTGGTGCCGAAATCCCGGGAATCTCGGACACCCAGCGAGGGGCCGAAGAGGATTCAGAACTGGACACGCAGAGTGGCGATGACGGTAAGTCTTCCGGGAATGCTGATTGCTGGGGTTTCCATGCCCGCATTCTGCCTTGCCTTTGTAATTCTTGCTTTTGTTGCTCTCTTTGTTGTTTCTGGTGCAGAAAATGCAGAAAGGGAATACTTAAGGAAGGACGCATCAGGATAGCCTTTCAGAGTCAGATTCAAAAGGGGAAGACATAACTAGGCCTAAGAACAGAAAAAAAAATATAAAGATATTAAGGAAAAACATAGAAAGGAAAAACAAAAAAAGGAAGAAAAAAAGGATGAAGAAGATAAAGGGTCCCTTTATCCGGTCCTCGAGGAATTTGCAGATTACGATTATCAGGTGAAGAATCCTCGAATGATGGATCCTCAGGTGAGGAGCTGTCAGAACTAAGTTCCCGAGAGGAGGAGGAATTAGAACAAGCTGCAGCTGAATATCAAGGAGAAAGGTATGGACGGCGACAGCCTCCTGCCTATAATGTTTCCATGGGAAAAGCCGATGTCCCCATTGCACCTGGGAATCTTGGCCTCCCTCTGCGCCTCCTTCCTATGCTCAAACGGGAGGAAGCTGCCATTTTATAGAAAGGGATACATGGAGGCACCTGGCCTCCGCATTCCCTGTTTTGTTTTGAGAACTCTCAATGATTTCCAACAGCTGTTGGGAGATATTAATTGGATCAGAGGATATTTAAACGTTCCTCGGTCAGAGCTAATGCCCATATTTTCAATTCTGGAAGGCAATCCGGACGTCACTTCTTGTAGGACCTTGACTCCTGCCGCACTAGGTTCCTTGAAGAAAATAGAGGAAGCTATCATGATAGCTCAATTAAATCGGTTTGATCCTACCTTGCCATTGTTTTTATGCATTTTGAAATCAAAGAATTTTCCCACAGGTGTGTTATGGTAAAATGGTCCTTTATGGTGGCTGCGTGGTAATTCAATAGGAATGAGAACTATCCCATATTACCCCGAACTTGTGGCAGCACAAGCCATGTTGGGCCTGAAATTTAGCCTGACTCAATTCGCTAAGCTGCCTGATAAATTGATTATCCCTTACACGAGGCAACAAGTTGAAGTCTTAGCAGCCACAGTTGATGAATGGTCTATCTTAGTTTGTGCTTTTTCAAATGTTATAGATAATGTTTATTCAAAACATCCATTGCTTAATTTTGTTGAGAAAAAATTTGGTTTATTTTCCTAAGGCAACCTCTTGGGAGCCCTTGCCTGGGGCCCTGACTATTTTTACTGATGGATCTAAAACTGGAAGGGGTGCAATAATAATAGAGGGTCAAAAACCCATAATGTTGGAATTTCGGCCAGATACACCTCAAATTACAGAATGCTTAACGGTCCTGGAAGCATTCAAAAGATATCCTGAGCCATTTAATTTGTTTTCTGATTCACAATATGTTGTCAATGCTGTTCCTTCCCTTGAAGTTGCCGCTTCTATTCGGCAGGCCAGTACGGTTTCTAACATTCTGGCACAAATCCAGAGCCAGATATTAAACCGAGAGAATCCCTTTTATGTTGGTCATATCCGTGCGCATTCTTTGCTCCCAGGCCCAATGTCTGCAGCTAATGAACAGGCGGACCAGGCCACTGGAGCCATAGTCTTGTTGGCTGCAGACCCGATTGAGTTAGCTAAAGGATTCCATAAGCTATATCACGTGCCTGCCAATACCTTGAGAAAGAAATTTGCATTATCCCGAAATACAGCCAGGAATATCGTAAAGGCTTGCCCATCTTGTGTAACCTGTATTCATCCCCCTCATATTGGGGTTAACCCCAGAGGGCTCAAACCTAATTCTCTTTGGCAAATGGATGTGACTCATATGAATGAATTTGGCAGATTAAAATACCTACATGTCTCGATGGACACCTGTTCTGGCGTCATCCATGCTACTCCTCTCTTGGGAGAATGGGTATCCCATGTGAAGACTCACTGCCTGGAGGCCTGGGCGGCATGGGGAAAGCCCCAATGCCTAAAAACTGATACATCTCATGGTTTTCATGCATTTTGCGCCCAGCTACAAGTGCAACACACCTTGGGATTACCATATAATTCCCAAGGCCAGGGTATCGTGGAGCGAGCTAACAGAAGTCTCAAAGAAATGCTCCAAAAACGAAAAGGGGGAATAGCGGAGGTTGCCTCCCCCAGAGAGAAAGTCTCTCTTGCACTCTTCACACTCAATTTTTTAATTTCTAATGATGATGGAAGGACGGCAGCAGAGAGGCATGCCATGGACACCCCTATGTCAGATAGAAGGATGGTTATGTGGAAGGATGTAATAGATAACAAATGGCATGGACTGGATCCGGCTATCACAAGATCCAGGGGAGCTATTTGTGTTTTTCCACAGAACCAAGAGACGCCCCATTGGGTCCCAACTCGATTGACAAGAGACGTAGAGGATGCCACTGAAACTCAGGATGAGGAATCCACCCCCTCGGTGGATCGTCCTGCTGCTACTTCTGACCTGGTGGACTCCAGGGAAGGCGGAACTGAGATGGGGAATCCTGTCAGCCTTCCCAAAACCCATGCCTGTGCGCCATGAATCTTACTGAGGCTTATGTTAAGAAAAATCAGACTATTATTAATAGCACCTCTTATTCCCCTACCCCAGTATGTGTTTATCCTCCCTTCTTGTTTATATTATCTAATTTTTCCTTTAAAGAATGGGTGGGGGTGGGAATGTTTTTGGCATGCTGCTTAGGGGGATGCATGATCTGCCTTTGGTTAATATGACGACTGCGAGCCCAGACCAGAAGGGACAAGGTTGTTATCTCTCAAGCACTGGCTGCCTTGGAGTCCGGCTCCTCCCCGCAAATCTGGCTTTCTGCCTAAAAGAGCAAATAGGGCCTCTCCACATGGCCTTTGCACCCCCTGGGGAATAATACTGCCCCATTGCACTGGGGAAGGTGCGTATGGGATTCTGATGACACAGCCTTTGCACCTCCCAGGAATAGAATAAAGGTTCCATTGCACGGGAGAAGGTGTGCCATCTATGAGCGTGGCGTCCCTTGATCAGTCTTCACATCATGAGGTGAGGACCTGAACGGGAATAAGACCATCTACCATTGCTCTGCTCATATTAAAATAAAAAGGGGGAACTGTGGGGAGCCACCATTGCAGGATGGCGACCGCTCCCCTACAGGATGCAGTAAACAACTCCATATTAGGCAATGCCTCCTCGGACTACGTGTCCAGCGCTTCCCGCATGCGCAGTAGGAACGGTGTCCGAGGAGGCATTGCCTAATATGGAGTTGTTTACTGCATCCTGTAGGGGAGAGGTTGCCATCCTGCAATGGCAGCGGCTCGCGGGTCCCCACACTGGGGCTAAAGAGATGGCTCAGCAGTAAATATGTGTTCAGCTCATACAGCAGACAGGGATTTGGTTCCCAGTATCTTCATCAGGCACCACAGCTCATAAACACCACCTGTAATACCAGTTCCAAAGGTTCTGACACCCTTTTCTAGTCTCTATAGGCACCTGCTGTCATGTACACAAACCAAAACACAAGACACATCCCCAAATGCACATAATCAAGAAGGGAAATAAATCTTGAAAACAAATGTAGATAATCAAGAAAATATAAATATCTCCCCAATATTTCCTATATTAAGATACTGGGATTTTTGTAGATCTATGGAGGAAAACATGCTACTAGAGAGGTAATTTTTTTTTAGGAAAATTGAGGTTTTAATAACAAAATAAAGTACTTGCTTTGTGCCAAGTGTTTCATAGTTGTCTCTCTTAAACCTCAAATAATGCAAAGAAGTAAATACGACTCATGTTATTCTCATTCTGAAAGTTGCTGATGAATTCACCCGAGTGCTCTTGTCAGGTTGAATTCGCATCTAACATGATTTAGAAGGACACTTTGCATCACCCTGTACTATAGTATGCCATGCCAAGCTTAAGGTGGCTACAAGAAGCCAAGCAGAAACACACTGGAGTAACTGAGACTATAACTAGAACATAGACAAAGCAATTAACTATATGTTCACGTTCTTGGTCACAAAAATATGTCTATTAAGTAAATTTAGCTGAATGGTGATGACTTATTTACTTTAGAGACTTCCCTCTGGATTGGGGATCAAACTCACGGACTGTGTCTGCTAAGCAAGCACTCTACCTCTTAGTTACATCCCCAGACCTAGCAATAACTATGTCGTAGATCAAATACTGTCTTCTGGGAGAAGTCCATAAAAGAAAATCAAAGCCACCTTGACACATAAAGTCTAAATAGTTATGTTTTTCAGTAACATGTTTTTATTATTTTGACTGCGTTATAGAAATACAATTAACATCCAATAAGCAATACACTTAGTACAGTATAAGTGTTGATGAGTTTTGACATCCGTAGGCACACGTGCAATCACTACCAAATTAAAATGTAAACACTTCTATCATTCCCAGTTATCCTGGAGCTCTTTAATGATTAGTCCCTCTCTCCACCCTAATTCCTACAACTGCTGAGATGCTTTGCGCCCCTATAGATTAGGATGCTACAATTATCTACAATCAATGAGTAGACTCATGAATGATTTTTCAGTCCCTTTCTCCTAACTCTCTTCACTAATAATTATTTTGAGATTCATCTACTGTGGTGCATTCTACCCATGGTCCATCCTTCTTTATTGCAGGAAGCATCCACTGCTTATACATGATATAATTTATTTATGTATTACTCTGTTGGTGGGCATTTGGATTATTTCCAATCTGGGACTATTGTTAATAGACTGTTATGAATGCCCATGTTCTACTTCTTGATCTGAACATATGCTTTCATTTCTCTTAGGTAAGTATCCATGGATGAAACGGGAAGGTCATACGGTTGATGCATCTTTAACTTTCGAAGAAATTACTAAACTTTTTTACAGTCTATATGAGTTCCAGCCATCCTATTGTCTTTATCAACACTTGGTATACTCAACTTTCAAATTTAGCTACTCTAAGACTTATATATTCGCATCCCATAGGAATTTATTTGCCTCCTGTAGCTTATTGTTGATGCATCCAACCAAATATATTTCATATCTTAGAAACCAGGATTTGCATCTTATTATTTAGTCATATATGCTGATTACATGTTATGAATTCTAGACCTTTTCAAATATGCTTTGCAGGTATTTTCCCTTGTTTTAGACCTGGATAAAAGTCATAGTTCAATCAATAAATATTTTCTTCTGCAGTGATCCTAAACAGTGACATGACTTAATATTGAAAATAGATTACAGCACACCAATGATGTTTTTGGAAATTGACACAAGCTTATGGCTTTTTTCATGATATTCAAGGAGATGTTTCTTATAATGTTTTCCATAGTCCATATGGGAAAGGACATATATATTATCTGTATATGTCAGTTTGGGAAACTGACATACATAGATAGTGACTGGCTAGTTTCATATCAACTTGATACAAATGAATCATTTGAGAAGAGGGGACCTCAAAATTCCCCCACCAGATAAGCCTGTGAGCAAGCTTGTGGGACAAGTTCTTAATTAGTGATAGATGTGGAAGGCCGAGCCCATTGTGAGGAGTGCCACCCCTGGGTAGGTGGGCCTGTGGGTATATAACAAAGCAAACTGAGAAAGCCAACAGAACAAGTCAGTAAGCGTCATTCCTCCTTGGCCTCTGTGTCAGCAACTACTTCCAGTTTCCTGCCCTGCTTGGGTTGCTTGAGCTCTTGCCCTGTTTAATTTCCTGCCTGACTTCCCTCCGTGATGCAATTTTCAGAGAGATTTTGAATATTTTTTTAACAACACACACACACACACACACACACACACACACACACACACACATTCTCTCTCTCTCGTGCATGCCTGTCAGATCCCTCAGAAATGGAGTTACAGACAGTTGTGTACTTCCATGTGGATGCTGGGAATTGAACCTGTGTCCTCTGGATGAGCAGTCTGTGTTCTTAACCGCTGAACCATTTCTCCAGCCCAAGAGATTTTGAATATTTTAAGGAGAGTTTTGATTTTCAAGTGTTTGAGATTTTAAAGACTGTAGGAATGTTTTATATTGAGATACTGATACTGGTGTGAGATCTTTGGAAATGAATAAGAAAAGGCAATGGCTCAGCAGTGCATGTTTGTATGCCAAATTGATGAGGGGTCAATTGCGTTGGATTTTGGTCATGGTGTTTTATGACAGCAACAGCAACTCTAAGACAGATAGCAAAAGCACATCTTATTTGATCAGCAGTTTTTCCTAGAATGCATTTTTTTTTACTTATAAGTAGTAATTATGTGCTGATATTATTTCATAATGCCCCAAACTATTTCTCTCTCTCTTTCTTCTTCTTCTCCTCCTTCTCCTTCTCCTCCTTCTCCTTCTCCTTCTCCTTCTTCTTCTTCTTTCTTTTTCTCTTATTCTTGATCTTCTTTTAGAAATAAGGTTTTATTTTGGTTCACAGTTCAAAAATGCAGTTCATCATGGTGGGAGGAAACTGCAGAAACAGGAACTCGAGGGAGCCAGTTACATTGTGTCAGGGAACAGAGAGATAGACACTCAATTTCTTTTGCATTTTCTTGGATTAAACTACTATTTTCCAGCCTCACTTTAAGTTTTAAAAATTCCTGATCTTCATTCAGATTTAATTACCAATTAACATTGTTTTCTCAAAAGTCAAAACTTATACTTGGTAGTAAGAAGAATGTATTTTTAAACAATAGTATGAGGCGTCATCAACACATTATCTATATTTAAAGAAACCCCCAGTGTTTGCTGGATTCTAGCATTTACTTCTGCTTCCTTTCCCCCAAAACAATGACAAGTTTGACACTGAATACAGTCTTAATTGCATTTGCCACAAAAGTCCTGGAAAAACTCTCTTAGCAATTCATATCCGAGATTTATGGTGTTTCTTTTTATTGCCAATGCTGATACAAAAGTCATACACAAAACTGAAATGGTAGGCATTCCAACGGAGCACATCAATGACATAAATAATCTTTGTAATTTTCACTAATGTGCTGCACATGTATTTCTAACTCTAAGAGAATAATTCCTTCACAGAATAGCAATTACACTTGATTTAGAGAACCACTAAAAATTAAGCAAGTGCTTCTACCAGTTGTTTAGTAGAGAATAGATCATAAGAAAAACTAGCTGTTGGTTGCTTCTCATCAGTTTGAACTACATCTGGAGATTAGTCTCACATGCATTTTCTTCCTCTGGCATCTAAGTTGAAGTTGGTATTGATAAATGATCCATAACAGGAAGCATTTGTGTCTATTCGAGTATGGAGCTGTCTGTTTCCAAACACAAATCACAACTGCCCTTTTCCTCCTCTCTCGACAATCAGACTGTCCTCATATCTTAGAAATGAATAATTAGTTTACTAAACAGAGCTCTCCTCTCTTCTTTAAAAACAAAAACTGAACTCACAACAAATGTAGGAATTGATTATAGCCAAATTTACTCAGTTGAGATTAATTTTAAAATAGATTTTGAATTCATTTTCTCCAAAGGATCGCCTATCCATCATAATTCAGCATTCAATTTAGAGAAACATATCATGAAAGCAATGGTTTCTGACCGAGTTTCGCCACGTTTTCATTCCTTGAGATGATAAATAGTTACAACTTGAAACTCTGTGCTGGAGTGTGGCCAGCATGGTACCTAGGTGCTACTCCCTGTTTGGGACTCCTGTTTGTTTACTAAACATTCTGAAACACTCCATAGATAAGAAAATAGTTTTCTAAGCTTTAAAATAAAAAAGTGTATGGGGGTGGGGGAGACGCCAATGAGTGTCACCTATGCACACAAAGGTCAGAGGAAAACGTGCAGGAGTCTGCTTTTTCCTTCCAACACTGGGGTGGCAGGGATGGAACCCACAGCCTTTGCCCAGGGAACCATCTTGTCAGCCCAGTTCTTTTGCTTTTAACCACTGCTTTGGTACCAGGGACAGCATGCAGCCCAAAATTCAAATGTGGTTTTTTTGTTTCCTTGTCCGGGGTTGGAGAATGAATCCAGGCTCAAGAGAATCAGCAGTATTAACATTTTATGAAAGTTGTTCACTATAGTCCCATTTGAGAAGCGAGGCCGACTTTCAGTAAGGGCTTTTCTTATTGTCTCCTGCCATATTAGGAATGCTTTAGTGAAAAGACGTGTGGGCTTTAATTAGATGTGTTTTTATTTTACTTTTCTTGTCTCCAGCTGTGGTGCTGGTGAACAATCAAACAGCTGTTGGGAAAGATAAGCAAATGGGATTATTTGGAAGTTGGATAACAGGTAGGTAAATAAATTCAGTTCTAGTACTTTTTCTTAAAATTGTTAATATCAATATATTGTCATATCCCATATCTTCTCTACACATGTGTAAAATGAGGCAAATTCTGTTGTTTTAAAAAGTCATCCTGATAGCCAGGCATGGTGGTGCACGCCTTTCATTCCAGCAGTGAGAGGCAGAGGCAGGTGGCTCTCTGATTTAGAGGCCAGCCTGGTCTACAGAGTGAGTTTCAGGACAGCCAGGGCTACACAGAGAACCCCGTCTCTTTCAAAATAAGAAAAACAAACACAAAACAGAAAAACACAAAATAAGAAACCAAAACAAAACAAAAAAACCCAACAACAACAAAAACCCAAAAGAGTTGGGGTTGAAAATATTACATGCACCTTATCTTCATATTTTCAAAAGCAGTCTAGTCAGAGAATTTGCCTCCCACAATGCACGCCAATCCTCCCAGCTTCCAAGGCGAGAGTGAATGCTAGAAGAAATAGGGGAACTATTGATCGGTGGAAAGTGTTGGGTCTTTCTCCCCCTGCTCACTACATAAACAACAATAATGACACTAACAGACAGTACAGGAAATGCAAGTCTCTTCAAGAAGGGAAGAGTCAGGAGAGATTTCTGGTCAGCCCAGAAGTCATTAGGGTAATGGGGGGTGGGTGGACATTGTGGTTGCAATGGTGATGGGATAAACCAAACAACAAAGAAAGCATTCGTGTTGGCGAGCGTTGCTGCTTCCTTATTCTTTGCGTGCCCGCATCAGGGTATATTTAAGGAAAGCAGAAGAGAAATACACAGACACGGTGGGGTGGAGAGAGGCTGGCTATGCAGTGCTCTGTGCTCCTTCCACGACATTCGGCCAAGGCCCACGAGTGTTTCCACACACGCACACATCTTCTGAAATCAGCTGGGCTTCAGTGCCGTGAAGCCTCCCATCTAGGAGTGCTGTTGCCACCTGGAGGCCTACAGATGTCCTCAGACCTATTCCATCATGGAAAACGTGCAGTGGGGTGATCTCTGAGGCGAGGGAAACAACTCACAAGGGTAGTGTCTGGGCATTTGCCAAAAACAGCATTAACAGCAAGGGCCGCCTTACAGCACTCGAACAAAGAATATGTATGTCCTCTGTCTTCTCTTCTTTGGTAGTCTCCCCTCAGCCCTGCAGGATCTAGAAGCAGAAGGACATGGCCGTATGAGCATTGGAGTAAATCGGTATCGTGGTTGGTTTTCTGCTGCTCTAACACAATACCACAGACTGGGTAAATTATAAGACACAGAAGTCTATTTGGCTTGTGGTTTAGGAAGGTAGGAATTCCTAAACTGTGTCCTCAGCATTCGGTGAGGGCTTCATATCATAATGTGGTGGAAAAGGCCGGTGAAAATATGTGAAGCAGACAGGAGACCTATGAGAATTCATCTCTTTAATTAGGACTCACTCCAGAATAATGGCACTTACCCATTCAAGAAGAATGAAGACAGAGGACATGTGACATAATCATTTCTTGAAGATCCCATCCCTGGGCTGGGGATGTAGCTCAGGGGTAGAGTGCTTCCTTAATATGTCCAAGGCCATGGCAGCACACACACACACACACACAGGCATGCACACACAGGCATGCACACATGAACATGCATACACATACATTCATGAATGCACACTCACATAGGGTGGAGAATAGAACACAAGCTATTATGCCTTTTAAATTTATCATAGTGATAATAACCTCCAACAGAGTTTTGAACAGGATGTTTAAGCCACTGTATTTAAACTGGATTTTTAATGCCTCCAAAAGCCTGGAAATCTATGGTCTGCCCCGGAGGTCATTAAACATCACTGGATATATTTTACACATGTGTTTGTAATAATGTAACAGGTCATGCTGATACATCAGCTACTCAGTTAATGAATTATACATTTCCATTGTTGTCCCCCTGCTCACTCATCTTTTAAAGCTCCACCTAGTCCTATAGTATTTAGACATTAAAAAAGTGTTAAGGTCTACTCTTCTTTTTAAACATAAACTAGAATGCTATCTTCATTCTATTCTCATGCTGTGACCTAATTCTAAGTCTGCCTATCATGCCAGAAACATGTATGTGTATACATGTGTATGAGCATGCATTTGTGTGGGGGTAGTTAGTCACATGTGTGTACCAAAACGTGGATGCCAGAGGTCAGCATCTGGTTTCCTTCCTCAATTATTTCTGTCTTAATTCTTTTTAAAAAGACATATTTATTTATATCTATAGGTGTTTTGTCTGCATGTACATCTACAAACAGAGAAGAGGGCATCTGTATTCATGAGACCACAGTTATAGACAGTTGTGGATTGCCATGTGGGTACTGGGAATTGAACTCAGGATCTCTGGAAGAGCAGCCAGTGCACTTAATGGTTGAACCATCTATCCAGCCCATTGGTTCTTAATTCTTAAGACAGACTCTCTCAATAACCTTGTGCTGTGTGATAAAACTTTTCCTGGAATCCCCCCCCACACACCCACACACCCACATCTGACTCTAAATTTTAACTCTCTGAGGGAAATTCTCAGCAGGTCATCACTTTCAATCATGAAGAAACTGAGGCTCAGAAAGGTTAGAATGAATTGCACGTGGCAGGTCTATATCCCTGGTGTCTGGCTGCAAATAATGTAGTCTGTTGGGGACTGAAAAAAGAGTTGCCCACCAAAAGACAAACCATTATTCAATGTCTCCCTGGATGCACAAAGGACCATTCCAAATTACCGAAGTTTCCAGTTTTCAGATTTATAAGGGAAAAGTGACCCGCTTGTGTGTAGGGGTTTACAGTAAGTCTCGTGTAAAAGTTGCTAGTGGATGAGGAACCTTAGAGTTGAAATAGTAAAGTTCGATGAAAAAGTGCCCTAAGTGTGGCAGAGTTATACAAAATGAAAGGTGTGGTATTAATGCAAAAAACCTACACCAATCCCGTTACATCAAAGAAAGCATGGGGTCGACCAGGAAACAGAGGAAACGGAGACCCGCCCTGAATCCAAATCCTATTTAAACTAATCGTTAAGTTTTGTAACAGTTCATTTAGCACTATTATTTGATAACTGTATCAAAAGAAAACAAAATCAGATAGCTTGGCTGGACTTTGAAAAATTTGGAAGCAGTGAGCTATTTAAAGATTTATTGTTGTTTGAGCACCAAAATAAATCCGATCCTTCCAATTCTTCACTGGGCTCTTTGTTCTTACAGGCAAGTCTGCCAGTTAGCTCTCCTAGCAGATTTTTAGCTGTTGACCAGTAGCTGAAGACTTTTGTGAAGGCTCTCAAATACTGAAAAGTTAAGGAAGCTTGGACAGTAGGGAAACTGATGGCTGCTATTTCACCTCTGATGGTTGTGTTGGTCTCTGAGGAGGGACAGGAAGACACAGCAGAGGATCAAGTGCTCAAAAGCCGGCCACTGAATGATGCAGAGCCTGAGTGCAAAGCTGCAACAACACTTTTTGTTTTCTTCGAGAAGGGGCTGCACTACTTAGCCCTGGCTGGTCTGGAGTGCACCCTCTCTTGCCCCAGCCTCTAGAGTGCCAGGGATCAGAGGCGTGCACCACCCTCACAGTTGGCCTTGGTAGGCTATGGGCCTGGCTGGAGTCAGGAAGCTGACTCTAGGATGAATGAAGGGAGCCTGTTCCCCAGCAAGTGCCCTGGCCCTGGTGCCTTTTAGCTAGGCAGCGTTAGTGCTAAGAAGGCTCGACGAGGAACCTGCAAAACGCCAAATGATGCAGAACGCGTGCTCGAAATAACAGCAGGACTCGAGGGCGGCTGCGGGGAGGACGGGGTGTTTTCAGATAAACAAACACTCAAGCTAGAAACGCGGAGCGAGAAGACGGAAAGGTTTTTAATGAGCTTGACCGCGTCGCCTGCCTGCAAATCCCAGCATTCTAGCCGACCCCGGGAACCAATGAGCAAGCTCCAGGTCAAGCAGCCAATCCCGTCCCTCGCGTATCACCGGCTGGATTGTGGGAATTGTGGTTTTCACGTGGCAGCCGCACAGCATGGTTGCCAGGGTCGGCCACGCGTACCGTCCGGAAGGCAAGCTCATTCCGCAGCGCTCCCGTTGGCCCCGGGGTGGGCTGTGAGCGCCGTCCCTCACGAGCCTCGCGCGCTTTAAAACGCACAAGTCCTTTTCTCCCTCCCTATGTCCTACGGAGCAGAGCGCGCAGGCCATTTCGGAACAAACCCCGGCCTGCGGCGCTCACGGCCCGTCCTGTAACCGTCGCTCCACAGGTCTCGCGAGACGAGGCCCCTGCGGCGTTGTCATCCCGCCCGGAAGGCGGGCCGCGCGGAGACAGACACCGGGCGCAGCCAACGGGAGGGGCGGCTTTCGGCGGCGCCTGCGCAGAGCGCTCGGGACGCCCCCCGGTGAACTCCGACCCCCGCCTCCCCGCAGCGCCCTGCGTCGGCCGCCCCCGCCCTGCCCGCGAAGGAGGCGGGCTTTGGCCTCTTGCCCTGCGGGAGCGAGTGCGGAGCGAGTGCGAGCGCCGCGGCCCGAGCGAGCGCAAGTGTCCGGCTTCCCGGCGAGGCCCAGCCGCCCGTCCCGCCGCCCATGAGCCCGTTGCTCCGCGAGCAGCTCCGTCGTTAGGCCGTGCCCGCACCCTCCCGCCGTCCTCCGTCTCTCGGTCTCCCCGGTCCCCCATCCCGCCCCACACCCCACCCGGGACGGACGGACGCCCAGTGCAAGCGCCTGCCCCGGCCCCGGCCCCGGCCCCAGCCCCTGCCCGCGTCGCGCTGCGACCCTGGAAGCGGGCGCCGCCGCCAGCGAGAGGAGGAGCCCGGGCCGCGGGCCCCAGCAGCCACCGAGCCAGCAGCAGGCGGGATCGAGGCCGGCAACATGGCGAGCGCTTCGTACCACATTTCCAACTTGCTGGAGAAAATGACATCCAGCGACAAGGACTTCAGGTGAGGCCGAAAGCCGACCCTCAGCGCCGCCGCGGGCCCGGGGGCGGCGGGGACGGGGACGGCGGCCGGGCCCTGCCCCACCCCTCGGTCCGGCGGGTCTCCAGCCACCCCCTCCCCCATCTCCTTCCCTCTAGGCCGTTGTCGGCCGCGGCCACCCGGGCCCTCCTGCGCCCCGGCGGCGCGATCGCGTCCTTTGTCCACCCTAGGGACGCGGCGCCTAGCGTCCCGGCTGACGCCGCGGGCCGAAGGCAGCACCCTCTCCGGCGGGGAAGGCGTCTTTCCCGGCCGGGAGGCGAGCGGCCCGGCCTAGTCCCCGGCCCTAGTCCCCGACGCGCCAGGGCCGCCCCGGCGCCCGCCGCCTGGGCACCCGCTGCGGCTGCTGCTCCTGCACTCCGGCCACGCAGCAGCCGATCGCTCTCCCGCCGACGGGAATGGGTGCCCCCAGCAACTTTTTTGAGGCCTCCTCTGATTGGATTATATACTTTGCTTTTTTTGTTTTTTTACTCTCATCCCCCTCGGATGATTCTTGTTCTCGAAGGTGGGAAGAAGGGGGAGACGAGCCAAGCCCGGGTTCTGGGGGGGGGGGGCTGGCCTGCGGGTTTTTTCCCGCCAGCATCGCTGTCACTTTCCCCACGCAGGATCTCCGGGCTTCAGTCTCTCTCAGATCCCTAAACAAAATCATGGCCAGAGGGCTGAATTGTTAAGCCTTTATCCAAGTAAACGAATCTTGGAAAGAGGGCCTGGTCTGGTGAGCCGTGAAGCTTAATCACAGAGTTGTGTTCTGGGAGACCTGGGCTATTTATTGGCTCTCCTTTCCGTGCACATTGAAGGAGTTGTATTTTCAAGGATTAGGTTAAATAGGGTTTTTTGTTTTGTTTTTTCCCGGCGACACTGATTGTTACATCCTTCCCATTCCTTCACAAATAAATAAGTCCTCTGTCAAAACAAGAAAACAGCCATTACTTTGATGTGTTAAGTTTTCTTCAGTCATGCTCTGGGAGATAGCTTTGGTTGAAACTAGCCTAGGAGCTTGGGTTTTGCTCTGTGAACTGTTTAACACCTGAAGATTTGTCCAAATCTTATCAGAAGCAATTTTCCGATCTGTGAAAGGAAATCCCTAGGGAAAATAATGCCTTTCTACCTAAAGTAATTAACATGGTCAGTGAAATGTAGGGTCGTTTCTGTGACTCAAAACTACTAATAGCTTAACTTTCTATTCCTTTTCTCCTTAGAGATCTTCTAAGTCTTAAATTTCTAATTAAGAAAAAAAAAGCAGTTTTCCCTCCCGAAGAGTTAGGGGAAGAGAAAGAGCAATATGTTTGAAGCATTTTGAAGTCTTAGATTTGTTTGTTTCTAGGATTGAAGGGATTGCTTTTAGACTGCTGAGGATTAGAATGAGTTTGATTCCTTCTGGATCTTGGCTTGGTCACAGTTGAAGTCTTGAGGTTTATATAAATGAATGAAATACACATGTAAACTCAACTATATGAGTGTGTGTGTGTGTGTGTGTGTGTGTGTGTGTTTGCACTCGCTAAGTTTGCCTCTGATTCTCTTTGCTTATTGCAGTAGAACACACAGTTTTAATTACAGACTACAATAGTTTGCTGTGGCGATACAGTGCATGCAGCTATCGATTGAAGTAATTTCCTGTAAAAGAATATATGCATGCTTGGGATTTACTTTAAGACAAATAAACTACTAAGAAAAAAATGATACCTTGATGCCAAGCTGCACTGATTTTCTGCCTTTAGAATGGAGTGCATCAAAACTTTGACAAAACTATTGGCCACAGTTCTAGAATTTGGTGAATGTTACCTTTAGTAACAGCAACTTACTTTAATTTAACATTATTACATTTTTAATAACTTGGGGGAGTGGTTGAGACAAGGTATCTCTGTGTAACAGCCCTGGCTGTCCTGGAACGCATAGAGACCTGCCTGCCTCTGCCTCCCAAGTGCTGGGACTAAAGGTATGTGCCAACATTGCCCAGCTGTTTACATTTATTAACTATGTTTTAAGGACTTTTTTTTTTTTTTAACTAAATTTTAGCCATCTACTTAACAAATGTTTGGGACCAAATCACACTTTATATGTTAAATATTAAACAGTTTTGAAGATTAATTAATACATTTGAGCTAATCTTTTGAAGAGTTTTCTATATTTTCATTATATAGATGCATCCTTTTTTTTAAAGCCATGCTTGGTTGTTATTAGAAGCTTAGTTGTTTTGCTATTTTTAAATACTTAAGTGCCAGAAGATTGGAAGTCAGGCTGAGCAGCATTATGTAATGGCTGACTGTGTAAAGGACCCTGGGCAACCCTGGAGTTCCACACTAGCTGTTAGTTTGGACCCCACGCAGATTTGTGTGATAAGAGATTTTGCGGGTTTTGAGGTTTTTATATATATATAAAAATTGTGCAGCTCTCTAGGGTGAACTTTAAGTAACAATGTCATGTCACAGTGTCAGAAGCTTGGACATCTGCCCAGCTTTGGCTGCACACTCCTTTGATCCCAGCTCTCGGGAGGCAGAGGCAGGTGGATCTCTGTGAGGTCAAAACCAGCCTAGTCTACAGAGCAGTTCCAGGACAGGCTCCAAAGGTACGCAGAGAAACCCTGTCTTCAAAAACCAAAAAAAAAAAAAAAAAAAAAAAAGCTGGGACATGACCATAAGGAAGGAAGACGATGTTTCTAGAAGGAAGAAGGGACTAGGTTCGGTGGTGAAGTACAGAGGTTAGGCTGTTAATGGGCCTGGGTTCCCGTCCTGTAGATTGTTGGCTGTGAATGGTGAGGTCCATCTACCTGGAGATTGAGTTCTCACTCCCCAATGCTGCATTGTGGAAAAGATGCTCTTTTCAAACCACAGTGCATGCATTTGGCGGAAAGGTGACCCGCGTGAGCATCTACTTATGGAATTTAAATTGTAGGCTCATTTTTAAAAAAATACCTATTTAATTTTAGCATTTTGAAGATCAGTACTGGTATTGTGGATACAGGGAGCACAAGGAGGTGAAATAGGGACATGGAAGCTAGTGACAGGGGGCATTTGTGTGTCCCGATGTCACCTGCTTGTTTTGATTTGGGGAAAGAGTTTCAAAATGATTGTTAATTCAAGTAACCCTTAAGAGGAAACAGGGAAGACATTCATTGTTGGCTTTTCTTAGAGCAGTTCTCATTACTTCTTTCCTCCCACCACGCAACGAGAAGACCTTTATATCAATATAAACTAGACCTTTATATCAATATAAACTAGTTACTGGGTCCGTAGACCTTCAGGGGTGTGTTCAGGAGCCAAAGTTAACAGTCAGCAGAGTCTACATAGAGAACAGTGAAAGCTTTAGGATACATGAACTCTTGAGTATTCTATGTATGAATATTAATAGTAAGTAGTAGGTGGATTGTGGTAATTTAAAGGTTTATCCACCGATTTTATTTATCCTTACCTCTGATAAAGTGAGTAATAATAACCTCTTAATATATTTTAGAAACTGAGATTGGGTAAGGGTTTGCCAGAAGTAGAGCTGGGATTTCTCTTTAAGCACAGAGTGAGTGCCTGGTTCTGTGTTAGGTCTCAGGGTTTTGGCTTATGGACATTCTGAGTCAGATTTCAATTTCAGTTGCTAATAAAATCAGGTCGATGGGGGTTGGAGAGATGGCTCAGCAGTTAAGAGCTCTGACTGCTCTTCCAAAGGGCCTAGGTTCGGTTCCCAGTACCCACATGGCAGCTCACAACTGTCTATAACTTTAGTTCTAGGGAACCCAACACTCATACAGATAGATAGATAGATAGATAGATAGATAGATAGAGATAGATATAGATATAGATATAGATATAGATATAGATATAGATGCATGCATGCACAGAGAAAAGACCCATGCTCATAAAATAAAAATAAACTACTTAAAAAAAAAGAGGTTGATGGAATGTTTTGTTTTAGAAGATAGTTTAATTTCTTTAATAGAGCTTTGAGAAGTTTGGGCTCTACTGCTTATGCCCAGTAAATCTGCTTGTTGAATGGTTAACACTTTACTATAGAGGGTTGTAATCACCATGTAGGTGTCTGGTAGTGACATAAGGTTGAAGTATAGAGATGTCCTGCCTATGGTGATCTTTTCTTGGTAGAGGAAAGTGTGAAAATACATGGCACAAAACATGACGGGGAGAAAGGGAGAAATGATGCTTTTGTTCTATAGCTGGACAGTCATTGGTTCAGCGGAGCCCTAAGAATAGGGACCTGACTTTTAAAACTATTTAGGTTACTTAATTTTTCGTGTATCAGTTTTATCCTCACGCGTGTATGTGCACCATGTGTGTGCCTGCCATCCTCAGGTCAGAAGAGCACATTGGATTGGGAGCTGGAGTTACGGATGCTTGGGAGCCACTACATAGGTGCTGGGGATTGCACCTGAGTTCTAAGGACAACAAGGACTCTTTAGTGTGGGTACCGGATCTTACTTGCCTACTGCTCGTCGTTCATTGGACAGCTGGCTTCTATGATAGCCTGTAGTACTTGCATTGCATCTTAGTTCCAAGGTAAAGGAAGGAAAAAGCATGAAGGAATTTTAAGAAATCATTGTAAAACAATTGGTGCTCCTTGATACAATCTTGAGATAATTTATGATGTTGATAGTGGTTTGTTACAAAGTGTGTTTAGTTGTTTTGAAAACTAGAAGATGCTCCCTTTTGGAAACTTTAAGGTTAATAGAAACCTAAGCCTGTAAAGAAAGGAGGAGTGGGAAGGGAGTTTGGGGCGTTTGTTGCATAGCTGAAAGTGAGTTTTACATTGACTTAAACAGAAGTCTTAAGTGTCACCATCTTGATGCCTTTTCTTGAAGAAGGGGGAGTGAAAGGTGACTTGGGATACTTTGTATATGCACTCTAAGGCAGGTGATGGTTACAGCTTGTCCTGGGTGAGGAGAGTTCAGTGCTGAAAGGGGAGAGAGGATTGTCATAGAGGGAACTTAACTGTGTAGATAGATACTGCAGGCCTACCCATCGCTCTAGTAAATGCACGAGGAAAAAGGGTGGTATGTGTGTAAAGTCTTTGAAAGATAATTGCTGGATGATGCCTTGTGGCCTAGTCACCCAGGTCTCTGCTGTAGTTAAGAGGGGAATGGGGAGCATTATTCCTTTGGTGTGAGGTGAGTGGCTGCTCCACAACACTGAGACATACAGACGGACAGACGGACAGCCCGCCCCTCACTGAGATGCCCCACAGCACTGGCTCTTCCTTCCTGACCTCGGGGTCCCTGCATGATCACTGCCCTCTCAGTCAAGCCTTCAGTCTCTTGTCACCCTGTCTTCTAGCTCTGTCCCTGTGTGTAATCCCTGTCTTTTCTTTATTCTGTGGCCCTTTCTGAAGAGAACTATCAGTTTTATCTCTTAAATTCAAATACAAGGAGTTGGTCCTTATTGTTTGTAGTAGCATGTTCTTAGAAAATCCCTCAAATTGGGACTAGCAGATTGTGAATCCCAAATAATTGTTTTTAAGGAGATTATGAAATTTGGTTTCTGTGAGTCCCTGGTTCCTGCAGTTTTGTTAGCTGATATATTAATTTTATTTTATGTCTGTTTGCATTTAAAAACACTTTATTTAATATGGTTGATTAAATCTTGAGCTCACAAGTCAGTAACACTTTAACACATGCATGAATGAAGCTTATTTAACACTTTTTTCCAGAAGGCACATCATAGCCCTTTTGTATCTGGGAATGCTAGACAGTTCTAAAGATCATGTGTGGGGCCATGTTAAGCAGCGAAACCATCAGCAGAAAGTGTAAACGCAGACCAGGAAGCTCCAAATAACCGGGAGAGAGGATTAGTTGTCTGTGATATGAAAGTTGAAACCAGGATGCAGAGCCCCACTGCAGTGAAGAGTGTGGATGACTCACATTTGTCATCGCTTTGCAGCTGTCTGCAGGTGGTTACAAAGTGGGGAGGATGTGTGCACGGCTTACTGATTTTTTAACAAGTGAGTTCACGGTGTAAGCCTTGAGTAATAGGTTGACTGTTTACCCGTGCCCCTTTCTGTCAGTCACTCGTTTGGCTGCATTGTTTCATGCTGTAGTAGTCCCACCCCGGTCTCCAGGCCAGCTAACTGACGATGGGCTCTTTCTGAAGTGCTGTCGTGGCTTTACTGGAGGCAGTTGTCACTGTCCCTTCTCTTCCTAGCTCTGCCCCATGTGTTTTCTTCTGGTAGCTTCCGAGTGCGCTTAATCCAGCCTAACGTCCTACAGGCTCTTTAATTCCCAGGCCTTGATTTCCTGGTATCAGTTGCTTCCCTTTGCCAGAATAATTCTGTCTGCTTATCGTATCTGTTTTCCTTGGTAGCGAGTCTGTTCTGTTTGCTGGACGCTTTATCAGGATGTTGTGCTTTCCTTTAATTTTTCTTAATTTTATTTTTTGTGAATGGATTCCATCTATTCTGTGTGAGGGGATGTGTGTTAGCTTGTGTCTGGGAATGGGGGTGTTCTGTAGAGGCCAAAAGAAAATCAGATTCCTTGGAACTAGAGTTAACAGTTGTGAGCTGCCCAGTGTGAGTGCTGGGATCCAAACTCTTGTCCTTAGAACTCAGCACTCTTAACCGCTTAACCCTCTCCATCTGCACTTTCCCTGATGAGACTTTGCTTTGTAGTATTTTTATCTCAGTGCATAATTGTGCAAGTACTTGTTCATAGTATATGAAGCCTTCAAAGTATTCCCCTTACTGGGTTGTAATGTAAAGTCTAAAACAGTGGGGACTTGGATCTGCTTTGCCTTGCTGGTGTAATCTTGGCAGTTTGTAGAATGCAGGTGTGTTGATTTCTCAGTGCATGAATAGTGAATACTGGGACCATTCGCAGCTTACTTTAGCCTGCATTTCCATTATCTGATTAAATTTCTCTGGACACACTAAACAGCTAGGCAGTTCTTACTCTGAGAGGAAGGTAAAGTTCCATGACAGCTTCCCTCGTGAACCCCTGTTCTGCTTTGAAACCTGAACTAGCTGCTGTTTTGTTTGACATGATGGTTTGGATGGTCTCAGTAAGTGTTGCTTTGTTTTTCTTTTTAAAGACAGGATCTCCTGTAGCTTTGTCTAGCCTCAAAGTCATTTAGGCAAGTCTGACCTTGACCTGGTCCTCCTCAGCTCATCCCTAAAGTGCTGGGATTGTAAGCGCTCATGCCGTGCCAGGCACTTTTTACTGCTAGAAAGTTGTGAGGAAAATGACAGAAATAACTTTAAGAGATGAACGTGTTTGAAATTTTAGATGAAACTAATCTTGGAAAAACTTGTAAAAATATTTATGTCTGTTCTATTAGATGAAACAGTAGCAGACTGTGGTGTGTGTGTGTGTGTGTGTGTGTGTGTGTGTGTGTGTGTGATCTCTGCCTTAGAACCTAGAACAGAGAACAGTAGAGTGTGCAGAAGAGTCTTCAAATGAGCTTTCAGCCTGCTTGAGGACAGACTTCAGATTGGCCGAAAGCTTCCTTCCATGCAGGTTTTTATATAGGACTAGGAAAGAAACTTCCAGACCTGCCTGGTTTACCACTGAGAGGTGATCCTGGGATTGTGGTACTTTCATCTAGTTTTTCTGTTGTTGAAAAATGCTGTTGATGACTGCCTACTCATTTCAGCCTTCACTATTTAGCTGTTACTCACCGGGGTTTTAGAGATAAAATAAAGAGTAGGCTTCTTTATTACATGCTGTTGATGTCAGGCTGCTTGGCCCTTGCTTGTGTTTACTTTACCTAGTCTTGGCTTCCTAGCTTAATAAGACAGTGAATAAATAGAAGACGAATAAAAGAATGGACCCATTCTTGTATCCTGTAGACCCCACCAGAACCGTCAGATACTGTTACTTGTTATTGGACTGGACAGCTGGCATTACCTAACCCTGAGGGCTGTAAATGATGCGTATGTAGCCTGCTGTATTTAAGGAAAGCACAGTAAGGTAGTTTGGGTAAGGATGGCTCCCGTTGGGGGTGCCGTATTTGAATGCTTGATTGCCAGGGGGTGGGACTGTTTGAAAGCGCCCTAAGGATTGGGGTTGTGGCCTTGTTGGAGCCAGTGTGTCACCCTGGGTAGCTTTGAAGTTTCAAAAGCTCACACAAGCCCCCGCCTCTCTTTTCTCCTGTGGATCAGTATGTAAAGCATAGGGCTACTGCTCAGGTGCCTGCCTGCACCCTTCCCTGAGAATGGACTCTCCCCCTGAAACTGAGCAAGCCCGCAGTGTCTCTGCAATAGTGACTAAGACATTTGTATACCTGCATTAATGTAGTACACAGGTTTCCCACTTCAGAATATTCATCAAAACTTTGATTTTAATATTTTTTATAATGGGAGGAGCTTCAAAGAGTGCCTAATTTATCTCCTATTGCCTCGATGTAAGCATAAATTTTCTTTAGCAGTTTTATGGAACTTGATAAAAATTGAGTAAGACTTGATAAAAAATCAAATTATGTGATTTCATGTAGCTTAAAACTGATACTGGTGTTAAAAGGATATTGATTCCTAATTATTGAAATTATCTGTAAAATTACCTTATACTAATCACTTACTAAATTGGTTTGCTAGCCATCACCACATAGCTTATTGACCACATTGCCAGAATATTGCCATAATAGTTTGTAGTTTTTATAGTTGTGTTTTTTTGTTTAAACACAGATGTTGGCGTTTCTACGTGAAACAGTAATTTAGTTTTTCATCTGGGTCTTGTTCAAACAAAAGGGAAAGGGTGGCAAGTGTGTTCACTTGGGCTGTTTCCATGGTTGACCTGGATTTAGGGGGCCTTCATTTGGCTTTACGGCTCCTGGTGCGTTGTCTGCATGGGATCAACCCATATCCAGCCATGTTAATTTTAAACACGTTTTTGTTAACTGTATAAGGGAAGGAAATCTAACCCTTTACATTTTCTCTTACAGAATGTCCAACCCTGTCATCAAATCTGAGATCAAATGATAGATCTGGCTTTTTGTCAAGTCTGTTTGCTTTAAACCTTCTTTTGTCTATGGTTCTTTTTTTCATAGTTTCTGTATTAAATAAAACTAAAATTCCATGCAAAGAATATGGAACCCCCACCCCTGCAGCCAAAAAAGTAATAATCCAATTAACGAGAGTGGAAGAAATTCACTTAAGTCTTGTTACTGTGTTTGAAATCAAGATCAGTCAAGGAATAGTTTGGTTAGTGGCTGATGTAAGAGCATATAGAATGTTAATAGTGCCTCTCTGAAGGGCTGGAGAGATGTATCAGAGGTTGAGAGCATATGTTGCATTTGTAAAGGGCCTGGGGTTTGATTCCCAGCACCTACATGGTAACTCACAACATCACATGGTAACTCCAATTCCAGGGGAGCCAATAGGCACACAGGTGGTACACATACATGCATGCATGCAAAACATTCATATGCATAAAATTATAATTCAGTCTTACATTTTTTAAAAAGTTGCCTATCTGAAAACATTGATTTTAAGTATATTCTGTTACTCTTTTCTTTGTAGCATTCAAATTTGTCATGACTTAAGGACAAGTCAGTATTTTAATGCTTTAAATTTCCAATGTCTCCCTCCCTCCCTGTCTCTGTCTGTCCCCCTCCTAGGGTTTCTCTGTATGACCTTGTCTTTCCTGGAACTCACTCTGTAGACCAGGCTGCCTTGAACTCATAGAGATCTCCCTGCCTCTGCATCCCAAATGTTAGGATTAAAGGTGTGCACCACCACTGCCTGACTAAATTGTTTTGCTTAACAATTTCTTAATTTTTTAATAGGTTTATGGCTACAAATGATCTGATGACAGAATTGCAGAAAGATTCCATCAAATTGGATGATGACAGTGAAAGGAAAGTAGTGAAAATGATCTTGAAGTTGCTGGAAGATAAAAATGGCGAAGTGCAGAACTTAGCTGTCAAATGGTAAGTTGTGTTTTGTTGGCCACTCTTTAAAACTGACATTAAAGTCTGGTGTTGTCTTCCTTTTCCAAAAAGTTTCTCTTTGAAATGTTTAGGTTACTGGTAAATGTTGAATGATTGCATGTGATTAATGCAGGGTGTTTCATTACAGAACCTAACCTGTTATTGTAGACTTTCACGAGATTATTTAACTTTTGGGAAGTATATGTATATGTAGAGAAATCAAGAAACAGTGCTTTTTGTGTGACCATTGCCTATTTTTGTTTGTTTTGTTTTTGGTCTGCATTTGAAAGTCCTATTTGAGGTGAAAAACAAAACTTGTCTTACAAAATGACAGCAGTAAAGACTGCATGTGCATGCCGGAAATCACAGGAGGCATAGGCAGGGGGAATGACACATTCCAGGCTAACAAGAGTTAGGTACAGAGCTCCTTTCTCAAAAAAGGGAGGGGAGTAAAAGGCAGACAACAGCCGACGGTGAACTTGATACGGCACTGTGATTACAGTGATCTGCTTGAAGTTGCAGAATTTCCAGTTGTCTTTAAGTGTGCCGCTAATGAGCACTCCTTATTAGTTAGGGTCTTGGCAGTTGTATTTATTATTCTTGGAGTATAGAATTTGAGTTCTCTGTAAATCCTTGAAGCCAATTTTAAGCCCTGCATGTAATCCTGGGTACCAAGGAGGCAGAAGCAAGAGGGTCTCCAGACTGAAGCCCTACCGAGCAGCTCAGCTTAGTGAGCTTTGCTGAGTAAGGAAGTGGGGTGCGGGCTGGGAGGGTTGTCAGTGGCTCAGGGTTGCTTGCCGTGCACTCTTCCTCAATACCACAAGCAGTGAGCAAGCCAGTCAGTCAGCTTAGCTCTGGCTGTTAATCTTAGGAACTAGGGGAGAAAGGACGTTTGTTTCCTCTTGGAAATTCTTTGTGATCGTATGCATCGTTCACTATCAGTGGAAGGCTTTCGTTCTGTGATCTGTGGAACTAATTTTGTGGCAACTGTAATGTGTCCGAGCTGTTCACTTCTTCCCATGTGGATGGAGAGCTGTTGGAGCGCCGTGCTTTGAAAAGCCCTTCCTTTCCCCTACTGAATGCAGAATTTACTTGGCATCTTTGGGGAAAAAAATCAATCGAGTATAAAAGTGTGTGTCTTAAGACTTTTGTGCTCTATCGACCCAACTGTCTGTTCTTACAACAGTATTACACTGTTACATTGTCATTGTTTGGGCTTTTTCACCCTGGTCCTGCTAACGTTTTAGACCAGATCGGTCTAACTGGAATGTTGGGAGCTATTCTGTCCATGTGGCAGTGTCCCAGCCTGTTGTCATTGTTTGCCTATGCCACTTCTCCTTTCCCAGATGACAATGGAGAATGTTTAGCAGACGTTCAAATCCTCTTGAGAGCAAAGCTGGCCTTTGGTGCTATGATGTATAGTAAGTGGGAGTGAACGTGGCTGACATTGTCAGGCTTGATTTTTTTTTTTTCCTTGAGACTATATTGTTTCTTTGAAAGCCCTTATTATCTTAACGACTCTGTCAGCTTCTGTATTTACAGTCTCAGCACTGGCAGTTATGCCACATGCGATGGGGCTCAGTCTTCCACTGTGAAAAGTTTCTCCCATCTGTTAGTTACAAGAATTTTCTTAACTCCTTGGAGCTTTGTACCTCACATCACTTCAGTGCTAAATGACTCTCTCTTGAAGTCCTGATTATTATTTGGGGGTAGATCTTCTCTGGTATTTGGTTTGAGTAATTATTGGCTGAGAGGGAATCTTGGTTTCTATGATACTGTTTTGCCATTTCTCTTTAGTAATATAAATTCTCTTTGCATGCATTTTAAAAGTGTATGACAAATATGAAATTACTGATATTTGTTTAAACAATAAGGAAGCCTTTATTCATACTCAGCAGTAGTTGTGATAAATGCAAGATTATTGCAGTTGGGAGGGAGATTGGATTTGTCTGTGAATGAAAGGACAAGAGGGTTATAGCCAGAAAGCAGGAGAGGGAAATTAGGAGATGCAAAGTAACACGGGAGGGAGGGGATTCTTAACTTTCGGCTTGGCTTTGCATGCTTGCCCAGCAAAGATGGGAGCAAAGCCATGGCTTTATTGAAAAGAGGGCTCTGGAGTGTCTGAATAAAATGTAGCCATTTAAATTGCTATAAACTAGTGTGTGACTGTTTCATAGCACAGAAGTCTTTATTAATGATTTGTAAATGTTGATATAGTTGGATTTGTTTTCCCTGTGATTCCCACCCACCCCACTCCTTTAGATTACATAGGCAGTAGTTCTTGAGGTGGTTAGAGACCTGAAGTGGTCCATTACCTGACAGGGCCAGACTCCCTCAGTGCTGTAGAGAATTTGTTTTCTCCTTGGATCCTAAATTTTATCAGAGACCACATGGCGTGTGCTCAAAATATTTTGAGGGTATAATTTATTATGTATGTTTGGTGTATGTGCACATTTTCGTGTGTGTGTGTGTGTGTGTGTGTGTGTGTGTGTGTGTGTGTGTGTGTGTGCGCGGCGCGTGTGTGCAGTATGGAAAGCACTTAACTGGCTGAGCTGTCTCTCTAATCTCCTCACTCATTTATTTCTTTCAGTATACATTCCATTTATTTTACTTTCTGGTCTTATCTTTCCATTCGAAATGGTTCTTTTTTATCTTGTGTTTATATTCTAAAATCTTATTCCCACTGAGTCTCATGACTTTGACCCTTGCATTTGATTAGGATTTCTTACCGAAATGAAAACTATTGAAATAGTCTTCTTTCCTAACTACCTATCTCATCAAAGCCTACTACGAGAAAATCTTACTCAGAAGTCTGCCAATAATATTGAATGTGAAAGTTTTAGGAAACTGTAAAATATAAAATAGTGCCTTTTTATGTTTCATAGTTATGTGAGTTTCTTACCTCAGTAATCTTGATAGTAAATCCTCTGATTTAGGGCCCAGGCCTTCTTCTTGATGAATTGTCAGGAAAGAACATGCCTCCTGTGTGCTCCAGTGTTTGGGCAGCACATATAGGAAGGACTTCTGTCTTCTTGGAGGGCTTCAACCAGCAGGAGTAATAGACACACAACAGTGTACAACAGAAGATGTGCAGCATGCTTTGGGAGCTCATAGTAGGACTAGTGGTTTTCATTGTGCTTTTAAATCTTAGACAGGAAATTCAAAGAAACTAGAACAGTAACAAGCAAGAGTCAAAGTTAGCAATGTAACATTGTGTGGAACTTTTCTTATATGTAAGTCTTGTTGGGAGCAGACACCTGGCTGTTCAAGCTTTCTGTCTGTTTGTGCTTGACGGGTTAGCATGCAGGATGGAATTCATCTTCAGTTACTTGTTCCTTTGCTGGGAATCAATGGGGAAATTGGAAACCAACTAAGTATCAGTTATTTCCTTCATCCTTAGTTATATGTCGTTTATGGTATAGGTATCCATGGTTAAAATTGACAGTTACTAGTCAAGATTTATATTTCTGCTTACTTTTTCCGTTTATTTTTGGTTTGTCTAGATGTTAAATGACCTTCCTTCTTTGTGTTGCAGCCTTGGCCCTTTAGTGAGTAAGGTCAAAGAGTACCAAGTAGAGACGATCGTAGACACTCTCTGCACGAACATGCTTTCTGATAAGGAGCAGCTTCGGGATATTTCCAGTATTGGCCTTAAAACAGTGATTGGGGAACTTCCTCCAGCTTCCAGTGGTAAGCAGGAACCCTTATCTTTCTCCATGGAGATGCATCCTCCCTCCCTGCATTACCAGGTAGACAGGGGTGATTTGAAGCTTTATTGTTCTTAAACACAAATGTAATTTTTGAATAAGTGGGATTTAAATGTACCAAGTCGGTTCTGCACGATATTTATATTGAGACAGAGTGTTCACCGTGCCTGCTGTGTGTTCTACAGCTGCAGGTGAGGGAGCTCTGCTGTACAGCCTCTGCAGTGTGGGGAAAGATAACCAGATGGCGACTTTCATTAGTTTGCAATTCCAAATTTGATTAAGCGTTTCATCAAAGCTTGTTATGTAAAAGTTTTAACAGTTAAGACATAGCTATGAAATTGTTTTTACTAGTAGCTTTAATGATGTTTGAGCCCTTTTTAGTTACTTGATAACAATAATTAATGAATCTGGTAATTAGCTTTTGGCCTCTGCCAGAATTATCTAGGTAATGTGAGTATCTAGTTGGTTTTGACTGCAGTGCTGGTGTTGACATTATTGTTTCTTCTGCAAATTGGGAGGGGGCGGTATTGTGTGTCTCCTTTGTGGGAAGGTTTTAGATAGGTAATGTCATGTGCGTGTTTGACTCATTTTCTGACTGCTGGCAGTTGAATACTTTTGTCATGACCAGTGCTCTCAGTGTTGTTTCAGTGAGTCTAACTGACACAGTTGAGATGTAGATTTACAGAGATGGAGTGATCACCCGAAGCTTTGACTTCTAGCTGGGTAAAGATTTAAACACTCTTGTGGGGCTCTGAAGGAGACTTACAGCATGCCTGTCATGTACTGGGCCCTGGCTTCCATCTCAAACCCGGAGTATGCCAGGGTTGCTTTACCCGCATTAAACTGCCAGAGAGCCCGTCAGTTCCCAAGGACGCTACATGTAATTAGTTATCTTACCTATCGCAGTTAGCTGGTTTTAGCAAGATTTCTAGGCATTTGTTTGCCACAAGCACTATAGGCTTCTAGCCAGCATTCAGTAGCTGGCTAGTTGTCACATTTCCTGCACTCCTTTGACAGTGACTATTTCTGATTCTTGGTTAGGTCTAATGAGGTGTTTTTTTTTTGTTTTTTTATTTTTTTTTTCCTTAGCAAGGACCTCTTAAGTGTCTTAGACAGCTTTAGTCTGTTGAGTATTTGGTAACCAGTGCAGATACAGACAGAAGGTGACATGTTTGCACTTCTTTCTTACTCCTCTCACAGGGTCTGCCCTTGCTGCTAACGTGTGTAAGAAGATTACTGGCCGCCTCACTAGTGCAATAGCAAAGCAGGAAGATGTTTCTGTCCAGCTAGAGGCCTTGGATATTATGGCGGATATGCTGAGCAGGTAAATGTGCCCACTATTTTTATTATGTGTGTTATAAAAACTTGGCCTAGATTTCCATGGTTGGGGCTAAAGTGTCACAGATGTTTTGTGATTCTGAAAAACCTTCAGTTTGTGATTGGACATTTTTTAGCAGTTTAACAATTTGTGTTCATGCTCAGTAGTCTGTGTCAGTGAGGGATGTTTTAGTGGGAGTTACAAATCTGCAGTTAGATAAGAGTAACCTAAACACCCACCCTGTTTCCACGCCATGTTTTTGGGGCGAGGCTTGGATTTCATTCACTTGTTGCTTTCTTACTTTCTGTGGCAGCAGGCTTGGGAAAAACGAGCCACTCTAAGAAAATAGACCTTAAAGTGTATTTCCAGTGTATCCTTGTTTCTAACAATTATTAGTACTTCATTATTTGTGACTACTGTTGTAGTTAATGTGGTTTAGTATAAAAGTAGATTATGTGTATATTAAATGTATGTTATGAGGGGTTTTATTGCCCTGTCGCACACAGCGCTTACACTTTTACCCTAGGAGGTAGAGAAACGGCTGAGGGCCAGAGGGAGTGTGCTCAGTGAGGCTTCTTATGGAAACAGTGGGGTTTGGAGAGTAGTGACACTTGCACGATTAAATGTGCCATGGTGTGGACCGCATGCATGTAAGGATGTTGAAGCCAGGGCTATGGAGAGAGCACAAAGGCAGTAGGGGACCCTTTGGTGGATTGGGGGTCCTGCTGAGGTGGGAAGAAACGTATTCCTACTTGATAAGTGGCGATAGCCCAGGCACTTTCTGTCCCGTGTGTGCTTTGCTTACTGGCACTGTTGGCACATGATGGTGTGAATGCTGTTGACTAATTTAGCTGTGCATGCTGAGGGATTGGGAAACACAATTTTGGGGGTAAATGAACCAATGAAACTGAGCTTGAGATGGACAAAGAAAAGAAGGAGAAGGGCGAAGAGACATGTAGGTTTTGGTGTCCTGATTAACCAAAAAAATAAGACTCAGTGGGTTAAATACTTTGAAGTTTTGGAAGGAGGGAAGTGACAAGATCATCGTGACTTCTGTTTTGTCTGGTGTTTTGGCAGCAATTGGTGAGCCATCTGATAGTAATGCAGGTCTCACTGCTAGTAGTTATTGGGAAAACATGCCTCCACATACGTTTAGCTTAGGGTTTTCAGTTGCATTGGTAGGGACAGTGAAAATTCAGCTTTTCTTTTATTCTGAGTTCCAATTTATCTCAACCTAATTTGTACCCTAAATACATACATTGAGTTCAGAATCTACACGTGTTAGTAGTGCTCTGGCATGCTGAATTTATTGTTTTCTTTCTGTTTCTGCCTTTTCTTTTTTTTAAGGCAAGGAGGACTTCTTGTAAATTTCCATCCTTCAATTCTGACCTGTCTACTCCCCCAGCTGACGAGTCCTAGACTTGCAGTGAGGAAAAGGACCATTATTGCTCTTGGCCACCTAGTTATGAGCTGTGGGAATATAGTCTTTGTAGACCTTATTGAACATCTGTTGTCAGAGTTATCCAAAAATGACTCCATGTCAACAACAAGGACCTACATCCAATGTATTGCTGCTATTAGTAGGCAAGCTGGCCATAGAATAGGTAAGACATCTTTAAGTGTTATACTCTTTTTTCAACTGTATGTGTGTTGTTTGTGCGTGATGTACGTGGGACTCCATGTGTGTGAGGTCAAAGAGCAGCTCTGGGGTCCGTTCCCTCCTTCCACCTGAACATGGGTTTGGGGAATCGAACCCAGGCCTCCAGCCCGGTGCAGCAGGCACCTTTACCCTCTGAGCCCTCTCACCGGCCCCCTAAAATTGGTTTGTGTTTTCTTTTGGCTTACTGTTGGTGGATGTCTTTAATTTTCTTTTAAGAAGCAGTGTGCTTTTCCTAGGTGAATACCTGGAGAAGATAATTCCTTTGGTGGTAAAATTTTGTAATGTAGACGACGATGAATTAAGAGAATACTGCATTCAAGCTTTTGAATCGTTTGTGAGAAGGTACACTTTTAAATTTTTTCCCTTAAGACTGGAATAGTTACTAAGATTAGGTAATGAGAAATAACATAGGATTTCAGATGTATTTTATCTAATTCTTCAATAAATAGTAATTGGTTGCTAATAGAATACTTGTAGCAAATGTCATCCTACTATTATAAAATCTAGTAGTTTCATTGACTTTGAAAATGTTTATCGTTAGAACTGACAACACTCATGCAGTGCGTCTCCAGAATAATAGGGGGATTTTCCAAAGAGAAAGTTTGTATTTCTATCTTTATGTTTTAGGTCTTTAGATGTTTGCCAATGTAGTGATTCTCAATTTGGAAACTTTGGCACTAATTTTCTTTTTTTAAATCTTAGTGAAAATTGTGTGGAAGCAGTATTAGCTGAATGTTTGCCTTTGACTAATATAGTTTGTTTGGATGGTGTCTTGATCCTAACTAGTTTTGGTCTAGACTTTGCCCTTTTACCTCATGGTTTACAGAGCACCATTTTAGTCATGCCAATTTAAAAATTGTTACTGTTAATTCTTAATGTGTATGGGTATTTGGGCTGCATGGATGGCTGTACTGTGTGGGTATCTGGAACTGGTGTGAGCCTCCATTTGAATGCTGGTGATTGAATTTAGGGTCTCTCTAGCTTCCATGCCAAATTGTGAAAATTGGAAATGTTGAGATTCATTTTACTAAGAACTGCAGATTGCCCCTTTAGTTTTGACTCTGCATGTGTGTATTTTCATTGATAATTAGCATACAGGGGAGAAGACCATGCTAAGTGACTGTTGACTAACAAGTTTATAAATGCTAATTAATGACTTAAGGATCTCTACAGTGCTCCCGCTTGAGCCATGAAGTTAACATTTATATGTGGTATTTGTGGGGACGCACATCCTAACACTAAATAAATAAAATAAAAGGTAAATCTTTTCAGACATGAAGCTCATGGGACAAAAGTTTCAGTGGTCCGAAACCATTTTGCTGTTACTGGTGATAACTGGAGCAGGGAGGAAGTTGTAGTTTGTGTGTTTTAATGCAGCTCTTGTCTTTGTATTTAGGTGCCCTAAGGAAGTTTATCCTCATGTTTCTACCATTATAAACATTTGTCTAAAATATCTTACCTATGATCCAAATTACAATTATGATGATGAAGATGAAGATGAGAATGCTATGGATGCTGATGGTGGAGATGATGACGATCAAGGTATTTCAAATTATATAGAAGGAATCCATCTGTTACTTCATAAAAGAAGCCAGGGTTAGAGATGGAAAGATGATTCTTAACTGCAAATTGTACTGTAGTTTTATTACTTGGAACTTGGCTCTTTTCCTTCTGGGGCTCAAGTCTAGAGTCTTAAGCACCACAGGGATAGCAAGTGCATTCTTTATACTCAGTCCAGTGTTTATATTTCTGCTTTTACAAAGCATCTGTGCAAGATAAGTCATTGTTTTTGAAAAATGAATCTAAATGTATACATATTCAGGGTAGTTTGGTTGGTATTGAAAAATCCTAAGTATTGTTTGAGACCCTGTTTAATATTCCTGTAAACATTTCTGTGCTTATGTGATTAAGGTTGGGCTGATTGGTAGTAGTGCTTCAAGGGCACAGCAATTTTTTGTTGTGAAGAATTATAACAGATATTTTAATAGATAGATTACCATGTGCATGGGTTAGTTTGGTTCTGTGAAGTTATGCAGTAACTTTCTTATGAAATCTGTGATTTAACCAATCTAAAATACAAGTGCATCTTCCCCAAGTCCATCTCCTCCAGCAGGTACCCCCTTTCCTCTCTACAACAGCTCCCCTCAGACGAATGCTGATAGTTCATTTCTTCCTCTTCTTTGTGAATGCAGTTCTGGTGATGGACAAGATTGTGAATGCCTGAGAACTTTTATTGCTTGCTCTCTTAGCTGGCATGCAGGGACCAGGACTACACTTCCGTCTTCTGTTCTGGTTCTTATTCATCTGTGGCCACTAAATGGGATGTGCCTGGGCTAAGTCTTTGTCCTTCCTTATCTGTAACACTCTTAATTTCCCTTTGGATCTCTTCTGAGTTTAGTGCCACTATTAATTAGTACAGTTCTATACCTTTCCTGCAAATCTGGGTTCATACATGACTGTTTAATTGATGGTACTGGTTGCTTAACTAAAATATCTTATTCCTGCCTTTCTCCCTGATTCTTTAGCCTCTTCCATCTTTGAATAACTCTTCCGTTCCTCACATTCCGAAGCTTTCCCTCACTATGCATAACTTTATACCCCTTTAGCATTTTTATTTTAGCACACTTAATCATTTCCGTGCATATTGTAATTGATTATCATCTACCTATTAGAACGAATCTTCCTGAAGTCTAGAGCATTTTACCTTGATTGCTTTGCTTTCAGTGTAGTGTCTGAGGTAATGCTTGGCCCATAGGGTCACTTGGTAAACACATATTAATGAAGAGAAGCCTTAGGAGTGGAATGTGTGTTTCATGTTTTGAGTTGGTATTTATCACGCTAAATAACCCAAGTCCTTCAGCTGCTTTAAAATTAGATGGGCTAAATATAAAAAGTATTACTCAACCATGGTGTTGTCATTTTTTGTTAAACATGTATTACTAGGATACAGTTTTCATGATGTGTTGACGGAAGAAAGAATTTGGCTTGTTTTCTGTTAGATTGATTAACTCTTATGTTGGTGCTACCTTGTAATTTTAAAATAGGTATTGTTAAGTGAATTGTATGCCTTATATTTTAGCAGTATTTGGTTCAATTGTCTTATGAGGGATAGATGTCCAGTCTCTTCAAACAGATTGAGGAGAAGTTGAAAACATGTCTTTGCCCTGATAGCACACAAGAGGCTCAGTGAAAAGCTATGTATGAAGTCAATAATGGATTCTTCTTGCTGAAAATTATTCTTTTTACTACATCTCTACTCTTGCTAAATCTGTTTCACAGTTCATTTTATAAATGCCCATTAATTTTTTTCTCCTATTGAGTCTGGAATTTAAGACTGAGAAACTTATGAATATCTAAGCACTCACTGTATTGATGAAAATGTTGTAAGCCAGTTTGTCACCTGCATAACAAGACGTGCTTAGCCGATTAAAGCGTGCATGGTTATAACGAGTTCTTTATCTGCTTTGTATTGTACTCTTTTTTTAAAGCCACCTATTGCTGTAGACATTAAAGTTACATTAACTAATTGTCTTTGTTGAAATACCAGTTCACTTTCTGTGTTAAATTATGTACTTTCTCTACCATTAATAGCCTGTTCAACATTAAAACTTCCCTTTAGGGAGTGATGATGAATACAGTGATGATGATGACATGAGTTGGAAAGTGAGACGCGCAGCTGCTAAGTGCTTGGATGCCGTAGTTAGCACAAGGCATGAAATGCTTCCAGAATTCTACAAGACCGTCTCTCCTGCACTGATATCCAGATTTAAAGAGCGTGAAGAGAACGTAAAGGCAGATGTTTTTCATGCGTACCTTTCTCTTTTGAAGCAAACTCGTCCTGTGCAGAGTTGGCTGTGTGACCCTGATGCAATGGAACAGGGAGAAACACCTTTCACAATGCTGCAAAGCCAGGTCAGCGCGTGCGTGCTGTCAGGGTGTGCGTCAGCGCGTGCGTCAGTGTGCGTGCGTTAGTGCGTGCAAGCCTGTGCTCAAAAGTCACTGACGGTGCTGCCTTACAGGTTCCTCTTTAGGGAAAACTGCTGCAATTCCATTGTTTAGAGAAGCACGGAGTCCATGGGTGCTCACTTATAAATTAGTGGTTGTGGCTTAAGTATACCTTAAGATTCAGGAAATTGTCTGATATTAATGGAGAAATCCAGGCTGTGGGATCATAAGCCCGCTTCACTCATAATTTGTGTGATCTTAGACAAGTTAGTCGTTTTTATTAACTCTTGCTTTTAATCCTTCGTAGTAGGGTTTACTTAGATATAGCTACCCAGAGTTGGATGGATGAAATTATCAGTGTAGTTTTAGTTTGGTTTACTACATAGTAATTTTTTCCCTAAGGCCCTGAACAGTAAGTCACCGCCACTCCCATTTACTGAATTGTTTGTTCTACTGGACATTTTCCTACCTATATATAATTTTTATAGCAGCTGTAGGCATTTTTTGTGTTCTTGTTCTTTTCTCTTTCCTAGAGATGGTCTCATGCTATAGCCCAGGCCAACCTGCACTCAGCAGCCCTTTTCCCTCAGCCCCGAGTGCTAAGATTGCAGGCATGATCTGCCATGCCTTGTGTTTCCATCTGTATCTGTGTTTCATAGATCACAAAGCACTTGTTGAAAGATTAAACCAGGAGAGAACAAATGCCTTGTCTGCCTACCCCTGCCAAGACAAGGTTTCACTGCATAGCCCTGGATATCCTGGAAGTCACTGTAGACCAGGCTAGCTCTGCCACCCAAGTGCTGGGATGAAAGGCTTGTGCCACTAACGTCTGGCTGGCTGCCCTATTTTTAATAATGCAAATACATTTTGAGCTGCACTTACTAATAAAAGTGAATATGGAGTTTAATTATGAAAGATGGTGGTATAAAATGGATGGATGGATATATGGATGGATTAGATATAGATAGATGGTAGGTAGATAGATAGATAGATAGATAGATAGATAGATAGATAGATAGAGCGAGCATAGAGAAATTGTTTAGTAGAACCATGAGGAATTCTGAGCATCTCTATTGTTTTGAGTTCTCAGATCATTTTTATTTATGAGACCTGTCTATTAAGGAGATGGTGTTTTAATCTTTCTACATTATTATGTGAGGGTTTTGTGTGTTTGGAGGGGGGGTAATCCCTGTCTATAGCTTTGCATCTAACGACTTGTCAGTGAAGAATACTGACAAGTTAAATAAACACTAGAAAGTTTAGATCAGATGTTTCAGAACTTTCCTCCTGGTGCTTATACCTTTGAGGTGTGATGTCTTTTATTGTAATAGCTAACTAGAAAAGGAAAAGGTTGCCAATTTGATGGGTTTCTTTTTTTCTGTAATTTCCTTTTTTGTATTTTTCTATTAATAAATTATATGCTTAAATTTTTGGTTGGAAGTGATTCTAGTCATTGAAGACTTGGTGCTTGTTAGGAAGCTTTTCTCCAGTTCTATTGAGCAAATATAGTTACAATACAGTATGTACAGTACATGAATACATTTAAACTTGGTTCCTATACAATGGTGCCTGTCTTAGCAGTATTGGAGAGCTGAAGTGGAAATGTCACAAAAGAGATTCTTTTGCTTATTTCCTGTAAGTCATATTAAGTGTATGAAGGAAGTACCTTTAGATCACCTAGCTAATGAACATGTGATATTGCAGGTTCCCAACATCGTTAAAGCTCTGCACAAGCAGATGAAAGAGAAGAGTGTGAAGACCCGGCAGTGTTGTTTTAACATGTTAACTGAACTGGTGAATGTATTACCTGGGGCTCTGACGCAACATATCCCTGTGCTTGTACCAGGTATGCAAGGCGCAGTCTGTTGGGTACTTACTAAGCACTTTCAGCACTTAAAAAAAGGGGGAAGTTTGTGGCACTTTGTACCTACAACTTTTTAATCTTACCATTTGAACACATGAAGTTATCCCCCTGTAAATAAAGGGAATTTAATATTTTCTATAGATTGTAAAGCATCTGCCATTTTAGAGATTATATAATGAAGTTGGCAATTTGAACAATGCTTCAGGGGTTGGCTTTTAATTACTTCTTGAAACTGCATAGAAATGATTAGCTATTTTTGTTGGCTTTTCAGGAATCATTTTCTCACTGAATGATAAGTCCAGCTCATCGAATTTGAAGATTGATGCGTTGTCATGCCTATACGTAATCCTCTGTAATCACTCGCCTCAAGTTTTCCATCCTCACGTTCAGGCTTTGGTCCCTGCGGTGGTGGCGTGTGTTGGAGACCCATTTTACAAGATCACCTCTGAAGCTCTTCTGGTCACTCAGCAGCTGGTCAGAGTGATCCGCCCTCTAGAGCAGCCTTCCTCATTTGATGCAGCTCCGTACATCAAAGATCTGTTCACCTGTACAATCAAGCGGTTAAAAGCAGCCGATATTGATCAGGAAGTCAAGGAGAGGGCGATTTCCTGTATGGGACAAATTATTTGCAACCTTGGAGACAATTTGGGTCCTGACCTATCAAACACACTTCAGATTTTCTTGGAGAGACTCAAGAATGAAATCACCCGGTTAACTACGGTGAAGGCGCTGACACTAATCGCTGGGTCACCGTTGAAGATAGATTTGAGACCTGTCCTGGGAGAGGGACTTCCCATCCTTGCATCGTTTCTCAGGAAAAACCAGAGAGCTTTGAAACTGGGTACCCTCTCTGCCCTGGATATTCTAATCAAGAACTACAGTGACAGCTTGACGGCTGCCATGATTGATGCAGTCCTAGATGAGCTCCCTCCTCTCATCAGCGAAAGTGATATGCATGTTTCACAGATGGCTATCAGCTTTCTTACCACCCTGGCAAAAGTCTATCCCTCTTCCCTTTCAAAGATAAGTGGGTCTATTCTCAATGAACTGATTGGACTTGTGAGGTCACCTCTGCTGCAGGGGGGAGCTCTTAGTGCCATGCTAGACTTTTTCCAAGCGCTGGTTGTCACTGGAACAAACAGTCTAGGCTACATGGATTTGTTGCGCATGCTGACTGGCCCAGTTTACTCTCAGAGCACAGCTCTTACTCATAAGCAGTCTTACTATTCCATTGCCAAATGTGTAGCCGCCCTTACCCGCGCATGCCCTAAAGAGGGACCTGCTGTGGTAGGCCAGTTTATTCAAGATGTCAAGAACTCAAGGTCCACGGATTCCATTCGGCTCTTAGCACTCCTTTCTCTTGGAGAAGTCGGGCATCATATTGACTTAAGTGGGCAGTTGGAATTAAAATCTGTAATATTAGAGGCTTTCTCATCTCCTAGTGAAGAAGTTAAATCAGCTGCATCCTACGCGCTAGGCAGCATTAGTGTAGGCAACCTTCCTGAGTATCTGCCGTTTGTACTACAAGAAATAACCAGTCAACCCAAGAGGCAGTATCTTCTGCTTCACTCCTTGAAGGAGATCATCAGTTCTGCATCAGTGACAGGCCTTAAGCCGTACGTTGAGAACATCTGGGCCTTACTGCTAAAGCACTGTGAGTGTGCAGAGGAAGGCACCAGAAATGTTGTAGCTGAATGTCTGGGGAAGCTCACTCTTATAGATCCTGAAACTCTCCTTCCGCGGCTCAAAGGGTATTTGATATCAGGTTGGTATCTAGGGCTATCTGGATGTTCTTACCTGTAAGTGTGTTGACTTAGTTGCCTTGAAAGATGCCAATTGAAGAACTAAAACCATCCACTTTCTTATTTTAACATGTTGAAGTCACATGTATGCTGAATATGTGTTGCATGTTTGACATGTGTTCTAATATGAAAGGATATTCAAAGGGTCTTGTTTCTGAGAAGGATAAAGCCTGATTGGATAATTCTTAAATAGTGTCATCTAGTTCTTCATGCTGACTACATTTTATTGTTATTATTTTGAATTAAAATATAGAGAAGACAGTTCTTGAATTTAATATGAAAACCTTGGTAGTGCTTAATGAGAATTGCAGAAATTATTTCATTTAAGTGCAAGAAATTAGAAGAGAATATTTGGTTTAATTAGAATAAATAGGTGGTATTCATTCTTAAAGTATTGTTAAATTTTAAAATGTAAACGGTATAGATTTATCTAGTTCTTCACAGATTTAACCATTCAGTCCTCTTTGTGAGGGCTAGGTCCTCTGTTGCAATTCTCTGGTTCCCGTCCTTCATAAAAGACAAGTTCTTTTAAAATCTAGCAGAATAGTTTCTTTATGGAAAGAAAGCTCTTCATTTAGTATCTATCCTGAGAGCTAGAAGACCGCCTCTGGGAACAGTGTTGAGTTTTACAAGGTTTTTCTGACACAGTTTAAAATGTTATTCATGAACATTAGTAACATTAGTAAAGTGCATACCCATAGACTTGCAATTTGTTTTTGATTAGGGTCGTCATATGCCCGAAGCTCAGTGGTCACAGCTGTGAAGTTTACTATTTCTGATCATCCTCAGCCTATTGATCCACTATTAAAGAACTGCATAGGTGAGTGGAGACAACTAATACTGTTAGCTACTTTGAAGTACAGAGTTTTCTCAAGGTACTGTTACTGTGGTAACTGAGACCATCACTATGAAAACTTTTATTACTGGATAAGTAAAAGCAAGGTATCTATTATTAGAAAGACAATCATAATGTGTGGTTCTACACGTTCAGCAGTCACATTTATATAGACATTTCTTTACCAGGAAGAACTACCAGAGATATTTGCTTATCACTGAAGTCATTAAATATGGCAGCATGTCTTAATAGTTACGATCCTCATTCAACGTATTTTGGTGACGACCTTAATGAATAAAATGAAATAAAGATGGGAGGGTTCCAGTGTCTCAGCATTAATTTAACAGTATACGAGGGGGTCTATGGCCCCCTCGTGCTATCATTTTCCTCTGCTTGAAATTGATAAGCTGCTGTGGCATTACTTGGACTTCATTTCCCTATCCTGAAAGATTGTTGGTGACAGAGCTGGGGTCACGTAGTTAGTGGCTGCCAGACACTGCTCACCAGTGTGCACGCTTTCCCTCCCTCAGGGACCCTGAGAGTGTTATCATCGTCATCTAGTGATTGAATAAAAGGACTTTTCCAAAGCTTCACAGTTAAGATGGGAAATTATCTGAAGCACAATATGTGATATCTTAAGCAATTTTACATTTTAATTTCAGCACATTTTTGTAATAGCAGACTTTAACATCTGTTTTTAAATGGCCGGATATTTGTCCTGTTAGGCTTCTGTCTCCTCTTGTCATACTAACACCGTGTTTCTGAGTGAAGACACGAGTGAGGGACTTCAGGTTGGCTCTGAGCGTGCTCTGTGCTTTAGGTGCCAGGAGAGAGTTATTGTTGAAAAATGCACACACACTCATCAGTGACGGTTTGTTTCCATTCCACGCTGCTGAAATGAGCTTAATGGCTCACTTTGTCCTATTACTTGGTTCTCTGTGACCTTCATTGAAGAAATGGCAGTGACACCCACAATAACTAAGGCAGTCTAGAAAGAAGACTGTGTAAATTGTTTGCTAAGCTTATACAAGGATGTTGTTTCTCTTACAATTTTTCAGGTGATTTTCTAAAAACGTTGGAAGACCCTGATTTGAATGTAAGAAGAGTGGCCTTGGTCACATTCAACTCTGCAGCCCACAACAAGCCGTCGCTGATAAGGGACCTTCTGGACTCTGTGCTGCCTCATCTTTACAATGAGACAAAAGTCAGGAAGGAACTTATAAGAGAGGTGAGAGAGGCATGTGACATCAGTCACCCGCACTTGCCTTTAATTGTCACCTGCCTTCATGTTCCTCCTTGTTTTAACAGGTAGAAATGGGTCCATTTAAACACACGGTTGATGATGGTCTGGACATTAGAAAAGCTGCGTTTGAATGTATGTACACACTTCTAGACAGCTGTCTTGATAGACTGGATATCTTTGAATTTCTAAATCATGTTGAAGATGGTTTGAAGGACCATTATGATATTAAGGTAAGATGTTTGTGCTATAGACTTTGATGTAACAACTTTTATACTTGTACTTGGGTGTATAAGAAAAATTCAGCCATGTACCAAGAGTTTTAGTACGCATCTTAAAAACTGTATGTGCAAAAGTCTTAGAAAGTCAGTGTGAAAAAAATCCGAAACCTTTTTTTTTTTTTTTTTTTTTTTAACTGATGGAAGAGAAGTGAGCCTCAGGTGTTTAACAAATGCACTTTGGCCTTCTTAATGAATAGTGCTTACCCATCTTCCCTACCTCAGAATCCAGACACATTCTACTGCTGAAAGTACAACTGTGACATTTCAGGCCTGTCCTCACGAGAAACCAGTGGCAGCTGTCTCGCTTTCCCTGTGCTGTCCTGTTGTGTTTTCTTAGGCTGGATGTTAACTTTGTTTACCTTTTTATTTCAATACAAGATAACGCTGTGTTCATAGCAGGGACTGTGGTAGCCGAGAGCTGCCTTTTCAGGCACAGTGGCTGCAGAGACTTACAAGGAGTCCCATTGCTTCTTAGGGTTAGGGCATGGAGTTTGCTTCTGCACCCTTCTTTCCTGTCTGTCCTGTTAGTCATTTCTCTTTCAGTGTGTCAGTAAAACAATCAAGTAAATGAATTATTTCCTTTTCATGATACTCGCTAATGAGGGCCTTTGGCCTGGCAGAGCGCAGGTGGCTGCTGACAAGTTAACTGAGCCACGGAACCGGAACTCCAGCTTTCATGTGGCTTGCAGTTGTAGGCATTTATAGTCGAAGGGAGAACGAATATTTTAATGTAAATTTTTCAGGTTTTATATGGACTCATTTGAGTCTGCTGAGAAAGTAGAAATTTCTATGAAGTTTTGTTTCCAGTTGAGCATGTTTCTAATTCAGTGAATTTTAGTTACATCACATGTTCAGAAATACTGAGTTTGCTGCCTTCTGGCAGGTGAAATAACACCGTCTGAGGGCGGGGCTGAGGAATGGGTGTTGTAAATGCGTCCCACCAGGTGATTCTGATGTGCAGCCCCTAGTGGTCACCTCAGATAACATTTGCAAAAAATTTTTTTTTAAAAATGTGTGCCATGCTGGGCGTTGGTGTCGCACACCTTTAATCCCAGCACTCAGGAGGCAGAGGCAGGCGGATCTCTGTGAGTTCGAGGCCAGCCTGGTCTACAGAGTGAGTTCCAGGACAGACTCCAAAGCCACAGAGAAACCCTGTCTCTGGGGGGAAGTGTGCCACAATGTGGATTTTTTTGTCATTAGGAAAAAAATGTATCTTTTTTATTCCTTATAGATGCTAACATTTTTAATGTTGGTGCGACTGTCTACTCTTTGTCCAAGCGCTGTACTGCAAAGGTTGGATCGACTTGTCGAGCCGCTACGTGCTACATGTACAACTAAGGTAATTAGGCTCCATTTGGCATAGGAATTATGGGGTGTGGGAAAGGGTTCTGTTATTTCTGGTAAAATGTTAAAATTTGTGACAATAGCTGGGGGGTAGTGGCATATACCTGTAATCCCAGTACTCGGGAGGCAAAGACAGGCGGATCTCTGTGAGGATCTCTGTGAGTTCAAGGCCACCCTGGTCTACAGAGTGAGTTCCAGGACAGCCTCCAAAGCCACAGAGAAACCCTGTCTTGGGGGTGGGGGGAGAGAAGCTTTCTCCTGGTACATTACGAACTCCTGGTTCCTAGCTTTCCTTTTCTCTGCCTTTTGACATTGGATTCGTTCCCTTTCTGTTTCGTGGACACTTTGAGGAGCCGTGGTGTGTGTTTCTTTCTTCAAAGGTCTGGTAGAATTCAGAAGGACGTCTCCTCACTTTTGGGCTGTCTTTCTTGGGAAGTCTTTATTACTATTGCAATGCCATTGCATGTTAGTTGTTTTCTGTTGATGTGATAACGGCCATGGTCAAATTTGACTTGAGTGGGGAAAGTGTTTATTTAATGTTAAGGCAATAGATCTCCGTGAAGGGCGTCCAGGGCGGAAGGATGGAGAGGCGCTGCTCACTGGTCTGCCTCTCCTGGCTCGCTCAGTTTGCTTTCTTACTTACCAGTGCCCCTGCCCAGGGACAGCACTGCCCACGGTGGGCTGGGTCCTTCAGTTCAATCGGTTAAGAAAATGCTCCTCTCTCCCCCCCCACACACACACCCACCTTTAGTACAATCTGATGGGGACAGTTGCTCAGGTGACATTCTCTGTTCTCAGCTCCAGCTTGTATCAGGTTAATCAAAACCTAGTCACTGCAGTTCAGCTTGTTTGTTTGTTAGGGTTTTTTGAGACACGGTTCCTCTGTGTGGCCCTCCCTGGTTGCCCTGTAACCCACAGAGATCCATCTGCCTCTGCCTCCTGAGTGCTGGGATTAAAGCAATGCGCCACTACCGCCAGGCTTGGTTCAGTTTTATAGATCTAATATATCCATAAATTTATTCAGTGCTTAGAATTTTCTATTTCTTTGTGTGTAAGTTTTCATAATATTCCCTAATGGTCCTTTTGGATTTTAGTGGTATCTATTATAAATTTCTTATTTCATCTCAAGCTAACTGACTTGGCTCTGACTTGGCTCTTAGCTCTTTCTCTTGAGAGAAAATGGTTTGTTGGTTTTGTTTGTTTTCAGAAGACCAACTCTGTTTCATTATTTTCTTGTGTTATAGGAATCACTTTGATTTCTGCATCACTGATTTCAGCTCTGATCTCCATTATTTCTTAGTTTCTGCTTTTCAGGGTTTATTCCCGTTGTTCTATATCTTAGGCACAAACTGACCTGAAATTTGTGGTCCAGCCCAGGTTGCCCTCTACCTCTTGATTACTGAAGTCCATCATTAGCTCATGGGACGTTTCTGATTCTTTTTTTCATTGTCGATACTCATAGCTGTAGACTTCAGCTCTATGCTGGACTCTGCTGTTTCTACCCATCCTAGTAAAACTGCTGTTGTACAGAGGGATAGAACCTTCCTAACTAGAGCAGGGTAAGTCTGCTTGCTGTCAGAGCCAGATGAAGACAGCAGAACTGTAGACCATTTCCTCAATGATCCCGAACCAGAAATTCTCACACACTTGGGTGAATTAGCAACATGTTAGAAAAATCAAGTTGGTTTTATTACAGGCTGTAAGGACAATTAATACACAAGTTAATAAATGTAATATAGCACAAAACAAAGAGAAAAACACTATATCACCACCCAGTAGATGCAGGAAAAACTCTTACACAACTAAGCATCGCTTTGTGATACAAGTCCTGCAGAATTGGAAACAAAGGTCATTCTGCACCATATAATAAAGGCCCTGTGCAGTACATCGATGGCCAGCATTATGGGAAAAGCTTAAAGAAAGCATCTCCTCTTAAATAAAAATATGACAAGGTTGTTCACACGTAATGTTCTTACTCAGTGTGGTCCTAACATCTTCAAGTGGTAGGGCAAGAAGAGTAAACTGGAATAAAAAGTTACTGGTCACCGTGTCCCTGTTTCCCTGTGGTTTTACACCTTAAAGGTCCAGTTATGTTCCATTGCAAACTGCAGAGAAGCCATGACAACCAGTACAGAAACCCTCACTAGCCAGAGTGGTTCTGAGCAAAATCCTGCACACTGGACACATCACAGAGTGTCAGTCACAGTGTGCCCAGCCCGGTAGCAAAGAAAGCAGTGTGATACTGATAGATTGACAGAGTCAGACACAAAGATAAAAGGACCAAAACTCCATCTTGGTGAATTAGCCTACACAGCTGCAGCCATCTGGGTTTTATTTTATTTTGTTTGTTTTGTTTGTTTGTTTGTTTGTTTTTATTAATCTGTCCCCTCCCCCTTCTTTTTTCATCTGATTTTTGACAACATTGGAGGGGGAAAAAATCAGCCCTCTAAATACTAATGCTGACTGGGCACCCACATATGGAAACTGCAATTAGATCCCTCCCTCTCTTGATTGTTTGGGTTGGGGGGACTGTTTTTTGTTGTTGTTGTTGTTGTTTGGTTAGTTGGTTTTTTGGAGACAGGGTTTTTCTGTGTAGCTCTGGCTGGCCTTGAACTCACAGAAATCCACCAGCCTCTGCCCCAAGTGCTGGGTTTAAAGGGGTGAGCCACCATAGCCCAACAGATCCCTCCTCTTCTTCTGTACAGAGATCAACTCAGTATGATTAAAAACCCTAAGCTAAGATTTGAAACCATGGATGAAAACATGGTACTTTGATACATTGACATGGACAGTGATTTTTTTTTTTTTTAAATAGGGCTCTTAAAGTAAAACATTGACAGATAGGAAGACATGGAATTAAAAGGCTTCATGTGCACAGCAGAGGAAACAGCGAAGTGAAGAGACACATGTAGACCAGGAGAAAACCTTTGCCAGCTCTTGCTGTGATGAGGGCTTGGTACCCAGAATAGAAACGAAATGACAGCAGATAGTTTAGTACATAGACGAGGAGGGGACTGGACAGGTACTTCTGGGTGAAGTTGTGATCAGTAAGTGAGGAAAGAGGCCATTAAGGAAATACAGATGAACTACTGCTGAAATTGCCATTCACTCTCAAGACAACAATAGGAAACATGCTAATGAGGCTGCAGGGGAGGGAAGTGAATGAGTCAGCCACTGGAGATGAGTCACAGTAGCATGAGCTACCATGACATGCCGTGCAATACATGCATATCATGTTTATTGAAATACTGCTCACAGTAGCCAACTATGGAATCAGTCTGGGTGCTCATGAGGTGAGTGGGTTTTTAAAGTATATAATACATAGTATGTATATGCATATATACATACAAGCAAACATACAATGCAGAATAGCAGCAAGAAAAATGAAATTATATCATTTCTAGGGAAATGAGTAAACAAAACAAGCCAGACTTAGACAAACACGTTTTTTCCCCTTCACATGTAAATTTAGGCAGAACAAAAATGCACAGATCAATGAAAACAAACGGGAGTGGTGGCGCAGGCTTCAGCCGCAACACTCGGGAGGCAGAGGCGCGACAAAGCAGAAGCTAAAAGACATGATAGTAAACAGCGGGTGGAAGTGTAATGTTAGTGCAGGATGAGACACAATTCAGCTTCAGAAAGTGACATGGATGACGGAGGTGCCTGAAATGAGTCTTGGAGAATGAGGACTTTGAACCTTGAAGATGAAGGAAGCAAGTTCAGTTGTATTTTAGTGACAGCAATTATACAGGTGTGCATGGAAGCATTGTTTGATGTTCAAAGAAAATGGGTATTATAGGGTCTAAGTTCCTCCATCTGTTTCTATGAAGTAGGGCTGCACTTTTCAGTCTTTCTATATTCAGGCTTGTGTGCAATTGCCCCTTACTAGGAGAGAGTTAGTGCCTCTAAAAGAGGTTTGATGGGCTCTGTACTCGGTGCCCTGTCTCCTGGGCCTGTGAGGCAGGGGCTTTACATTACCTACCAGGGTTCCTGGCTGCATACCTTTTGTTAGTGTTAAAAGGTAACCTGACTTTTCTTTGTATTGCAGGTAAAGGCAAACTCAGTAAAGCAAGAGTTTGAAAAGCAAGATGAGTTAAAGCGATCTGCCATGAGGGCAGTGGCAGCATTACTAACCATTCCAGAGGCAGAGAAGAGCCCGCTCATGAGTGAATTCCAGTCACAGATCAGCTCTAACCCAGAGCTGGCCGCCATCTTTGAAAGTATCCAAAAGGATTCTTCATCCACTAATTTGGAATCAATGGATACTAGTTAGATGTGTGTTCCGCATGGGGACCATTACCTTTGACCGCACAGTGCACTGAGTCGACAAGGTGACCATAGACACAGGAGAGAAGTGTCTAGAAGCTTCGGGATGTTCCACTTTCGTTTTCCTCCATGGAGAGTTTGTTCAGCTTTCTTCCATTGTTGTTTTTATAGCATTTATTTTCAGAAATCTGTATTTCCATAATCCAGAGGTTGTAAAACCACTAATGTTTTTAGTGGTTAGGGCAACATTTGAAATGGGAACTAAAGTTAGGATTTATGGAATGTGGAGATAGGGTCCAGTATCTGTTTGCCCTGTAATGTGTAGGATTAAAATGTTAAAATTTTGTGACCATGGATTTCTCATTTTATAAATTCTCTCATTTAAAATCAATTCTGCAACACAAAAACCATGTTTCTTCTTGTATGACCTCTTCTTTCAGCAACAGAAAATGATTTTTAACTGGCAGATAAGAATATCCATTTAAGACATTATATATATATTTCAGAGAAATTGGCATCTTAGCAAAGGTAATAAAGTATCACTCTTAAGTATAAGGCTTAACAATACCCCCTTGTGCACTGATTTTGCATGAACAGGTTTACAAATATGTATTGTCTGTAACCGCATGTGCAGATTATACACAACACCAGTTAAAATAAGTATTAATGCGATTTTCAGATACTTTTGAACAGAAAACATTGTCTAGTGAGAGAGGAGTGAATGTTGGAACTGGGTTTCTAACAGCCAGTGTGAATTTATTACAGATGTATTCAGCAAATCAAGTCACAGCAATTTGCAACTCTTTTCTGTTATAAATTATCTTACACACATAAGTACTTAGTTTTTTTTCGGTTCCTCATTTGTGTGTGTTTTTACGGATCAGCTCTCAAAGCCAGACTGTTCGATTCCTGTTGGGTATCTGCCTTTGTTACTGAAGGGTTAAAAACCTCACCTGCGCTTTCAAGTTTCATTTTTAGGAAATCCTGACGCTGCCCATCCCTCATTTTGTTAGCTGAGGCTTCCTTGTGTTGAATTACAGCCTCCAGCCCCACCCCCAGCCCGTCTCTTGTCAAGCTAACCTCTTGTCAAGCTAACCTCTGTATTGTCTTTGGTGAGTGTGGACTGCTGGCTGGGGGAGCAGAGCTTTTGCAGTTGTAGCTGAAGTTTCTAACATTCCACGAGCTCATTTCACACTGTAGCCTCCTCCTTTGGGTTGTGGTGCTCCTGTGAACAGTAAGAGTTATTCTGAAATAAAGACGTCTCGTGATGCTGTGCTGATGCGGTTTACTGCGTTGAAGGGGGCAGTGTTAGTCACCAGTTTGAAACTGCAAGGTTAGATGTAAAACTGCATTAAAATACCTCTCCAGCTAATGGGTGGATGCTCTGAGGGACACAGTTGTTTCTGGTGGTAACAGACTGGCTGTTAGAGAGCAGCTTGGCTGAGTGCTGGGTGCTGCCGAAGACATTGGTACTGGTAAGGATTCCCGTTGGACATTGGACATTGGTGCCATGTCAAAGTATGGCAGGTAACAATTTTATACCATAATTTGCATACAACTAATAAGAGTTTAGTAGATTGTGTACTATGCATTAGTATGGTGTAGATGAGGATATAGTTACGATTTAGGTTAATGGTTTCACAGTGAGGTACAATACATCAAGCTCTAGGACTACACAGAATTGTGATAGTCATGTGTTCTGTGACTGTAGTTAATTACCTAAAGGTAAGCCCAAATACTTTCTGTGGGCTTTTCCTTGGTTTGTCTTGAAATCAAGGTACATGTTATGTTTTTTTATTTTTATTCTGTTTTGAGTCTTACAAGTGAGCTCATTTTCCTGCACTGATAAATGCTTTTCTGAAGAAAATACCTGCTTTAATGGTTGTAGTGTGGCCCTACCTATACACACAGAGCCAAGGAGTCGTATGTACATAGCGATGCACAGGCCATCAGAGGGATGCTCAGTCACACTAGTGTGCCGGGACCTGGTCCAGATCTGAAACGGAAGAAGCAAGGAAGGTAACCCAGATGCATCACCGCTCACTGGAAAGGCCGGGCCTCAGCTGGCAGCTCTCTACCTGGAAGGTAACCCAGATGCATCACCGCTCACTGGAAAGGCCGGGCCTCAGCTGGCAGCTCTCTACCTGGAAGGTTCCTACAAGTCAGTAGTGTGAGGGCAAGCCAATGGCGATTTGTATGAATACATTGAAGTTAGTTTAAATCTCTGTGGAATTATTTAAAAGAAAGCTCAATATGCATTTGGGTTTAGACTGCTTTTAAAATCTAGGAAGAAAGTAACTTCAGAGTTATTTATAAGGTTAGGACTGAATGCTACTATTTAATCATATATTTTATTAGTGATGTCTAAAAGCTGCTTAACTACTACTAGCAGTTAGAATTCTTAAAAGGTTGGAATATGATGGCTTTGTTAAATGTTTGTATATACAATTTACATAAATTAATCATAATTAAGCAACCAAATGAGTCCTTTTTAATCTACGCATTCCTTTCACAAACAATAAGTAATACAGAGACGTGTACACAATTAACTTCTATGGGATGTTTTAGTATTTTTGTATCTAGCTCAGCCTCAGATATGAAGTCATGATTGAAGTTCAAAAGGTATAAAGTTAGAAAGCATGTAAAGTTCAAAAAGTATATAAAACCCTTCGCTGCTGAAGAATTTTGTTCAATTTGTTCATTAGAACCACGTTCACTTAATGTGATGACGTGTATAGTCATGCTTTGTAATTAAAGTGATACTTTGTCACATTAAATTTGAGAATCTTCAGGAAACTGAGGCGGGAGGTTCATGAGTTCAAGGCCAACTTGGACTAATGTAATGAGACCCTTTCTCAAATGTGTGTGTGTGTAAATCAAAGTTGTGTAAATTACGTTTTTCATACTTGGATATGAAAGCTTTCAAGAAAAGTTCAAATTGTAGCTTTTTCTCAATTTGATTTTTCACTTTTAAGTTACTGTCTTCTTCAATCTCTGTGGAGTGGAAAATTGACATTTGATTGAAAAATGGGACACAATACATGTGTGCCAGCAGCTGTCCAGAGCTCATAGGAAAGACAAATGATATATTTCTCCCTTTTCAGTACAAGAGTAGCTCATTTTCCTAGTAATACCAATAAAGATTTTGGGAAGACCGTATCATGGCTTAGAGCATTCTGGTTTCAGTAACATGGTTTTGTTTTTCTGTGTTGGGAAACTCATGTCATCCTAGGAAGCATTTCGTTTTCATGGGGCATTTTAACAACCACTCTGAAAGAACCGGAGAGGTTGATGTGCTAGGCCTACAGTGTCAGTTGGGTTCTGAAGGGTTTTGTTGGGTAGATTGGAGTTCTGTGTTGGAGCCTGCAGACCTTTAATTCTAATATTAGATATCTGGGATGGTTGTGGAATGTTCGTTTTGCTCAGGTCTTCAGAAGAGAAAGTGGGAAGAAAACTTGAAACAAAATCTTTTACAAATGAAGGAGTGTTGGGATTAGCCTATCTAGCCACTTGGTAATAGTTGGTGCTTGTGGAGGACTCATGGACGGATGAAAAGCTATAGAGTCGTACTCGGATACCACGGCAGCCTGTGTTTGCTAGTTTGTAATTTTCTCTGCAGAGTTACTTATTTTATAGGTTTTTTTTCATGTTTAAACAGAACTGCAACTGCTTGCTTAGGTGAGGGCAGCCAAATGTGTATGTACTTGTACTCCTAGTGTAAGACATGTATTTGCTTGCAATCATTACCATATGTAAACTAAGCAAGGCTTTCCTAAGAGATGTGCAAATAAACTCCTGGTTTCCTATTCTAGAAATACAATCCACATTTTCCTTCAGAATTTATATTGCAGTAGACAAAAATATTACTTGAGATTCAGATTTTAGTTGTTGGCACTGTTTGTGCCTACTGAGTGTGAGTGTGTTCTAAGATAGCTCCGCCATGGCTGCTGCCTTATGGGGGCCAGCCCTGCACTCACACCCCTCAGAGACGCTGCTATAAGTCCCAGGCGAGGACCCCCGGCGAGGAGACACTGGTTGCATTGCCGTCTCCGTTGAGATCCATTCTTTTTGAGAAAGAATTTTCTCATTTCCAGCCACTAGATCCAGGAACAGGTTACTAGGCAAGAGTTCTTCCTGGGTGTCAAGTTCCTTCATCTTACTGTGGCTGCTGCTTATAGTCAACTGATTGTGCTAATTGGTATGATTCCATGAAAACAGCTTTGTCACACACAACATGGTGCTCAACATTTTAAATTGCTGACCTTCAGTAAGTCCTGGAGTCTGCTTTCTCTGGCTGTGAAGTGGCATATTTAATAGAAATATGATGATGAGGGACCAGCAATGTAACATGGTGTCTGAAACGGTTGACATTGGTGTGCAGTGAGTGTGCAAGCTTCAGTGACTACCCAAGGAATATTTTCAAAGAGATCTTTTTCATGAGTATGACCATTAATTGGCTTCCTAGTCAGTATGAGCATCTTCCTGTTAGTGCCATGTGCTGACTTCATGCTTCCAAAGCACTTTTGACAATAGCTATTCGAGTCAAGTTGACTAGAGCAATTTTTTCTAGAATTAGCTCAGGATGAAGAGAAGGTGATTTAGTGTGTGAATCTTGACACTCCTGTGGGATTTCTGAAGACTGAAAATGGTAGCCATAACTGGCACAAATTATCTTTGAAATAAGACCATTGAATGAGTGAGTTTAGAAACTCCGTTTGTTGGGGAGAAATAGTAGAGCCAATGTTGATAATTGCTTTTTTTACACAGTAACAAAATATTAATGAGGATAATTTATCGGGCACTTGAGTATAGAATAGTGCCTGGGTTTGTTAACCTTGAACGCTTCCTTGCATAGAGATTTTCTGTGTTGAAGTCTACATTTAGGGTTGCCAGCTGGCTCACAAGGTAAAGGCACTTGCTTTTTGAAGCCTGTTAATCTGAGTTTGACCTGTCCCTTGGGACAGGTTCACGTGGTGAAAAGAGAAACAGTTCCTGCAAGTTGTCTTCTGGCTTCCACATGTGTGGTGTGCTTAGACCTCCCACCCCCCATAAAGTAACAAATTTTAAAAGTAAAATCTACACTTAAAACATGAAACACTTTTCTCCAGCATCAGATCTCTACAAAATAGCAAGCCCAAAGTCAGATAGCGCACAAGGCTACCCAGATGAGCACTACTCCTGAAAAAGTGTGGCCATGGCTCTTACACAGTCTACAAATACACATTGCGGATCAAAGGGGAGTGGGACAGAAGTCAGGCATGTGATTACGTATGTGCACACAGCACACATGAACATTAAAGAGATGGGCCTGTTGCAAAAGAAAGCCCCATTGTGTCACTTCTATGGACCATCAGGTGAAAGGCTCAGCCTCTTAAAGCTGCTATTAGACAGCATGGTAGTGGGAAAGTCGGGTTTGGTGTAGTATTCTGGCCATGGGCCATACACTGTATGTAACAAGACACCATTGGCAAAAGTATGGAGGCATGTCTGCATGGCCAGTTAAGGAATGGCGTGGCTAGTTCAGATGGAGTAGTGAGAGTCTGGGATGGGCATGGGCTGAAGACTTGAATTTGCAGGGACACTAGCAAACTAGAAAAGGGATTCAAAACTGGTCAGTGATATGATGGGTTTTCCATGTGAAAGGTGAGCTGTCAGTCACTTAGAAAATGAACTGAGAAAAAGGCAAGGTGTGGCTGGTGAGGCAGGGCATGGCTGAGTAATGTAGGGAGTGGTTAACTGAACCAATGGCGTTTGGGGTTTAGAACAAGAGTGTTTTATTCTGTGACCACTGTAGGCAGTGTGGAAGGGAGGCATCTGTCCCCATCCCACTTGGGACCCAAGGTGACCAAAATGGCTATTTGCAGACATGCAGTAGAGGGAAGTGGGAAGTGAATCATCCCATTCTGGACTTTGACTTGAAATGACATGCCACATCTGACCAAATCTGAGCAAATCGTGCTAACATCCAACAGTTCATTCAAAAGGTTGGTTAAAACAGCTTGCAGCTGTGTGCAGAAGGCGTTTTGACCATATTGAAATGTTCTCTTTAGACGTATGAGACATTAAGCCCTCCTTCAGGACCACTGCCATCCCTGGGGTATATATAAAACAGGAGTGTGGATTATAGATTCTGTGTCTCCTTGTCACTTCTTGCTTGCCTTCCAACTGGGGTGTTTTGAGTAAAAACGTGGACCCCATGGGCGCATAGGTTTGTATGTTTGCTCCAGTTAGTGAACTGCCTGGAAGGGTTGGGAGGTGTGTCCTTGGTGGAGAAGATGTGTCTCTGGGAGTGGGCTTTGAGGTTTCACAAGCCCATGCCAGGCCCAGTGCCTATCTCCCTGCCTGCCTGCCTGCTTGCCTGTGGGTCAGCCACTGCTCAGTATCAGTATATATATGTTGTGTTGGTCATGGCTTCTCTTCCCAGCAATAGACACCAGCACTCCAGTTGCCCTGCCTGCCTCACCAGAGATGAGAGGGAGGAAAGAACCACCCCACAGGCAAACCACAGTTTTAGGAGTTTCTCTTCTGACATGCATTATTTTCAGCAAAGTTTACATTCCTTTATGATTGGGGGTGGGTGGGAATACATACCTCATTTTTCCCTGTATGGTTACATTAATATTGTAACATTTGTCAATAAACTGCTCTTAAGAGTGAATCCCTCTGTCTTCAGTGTGACGGATGGGCTGTAGATCTAAGTCAAGGCTGTGCTGTTACAGACTGTCCTGTGCCCCGAGGATGCAAGCGTTCTACAGGAGGAATATAGGTAAAGAGTAATGAAGGGAGCATCATCAGTGGGGCATCTGAGCTACAAGATGATCTGGATGGAATGTGTAATCCCCAGCTCACAAGTCGACACGTACCTCATTTCTCAAGACCATCAATAGCCAGGTTCCCAAACTCCCTTAAATATCTGGAGAGAGAATTGGAATATCTTTTCAGGCTTACATAGTTCTAACAGACTAAACAATATAGTAATTCTAATACTATGTACTGTGAGCACATTGAAACAAAATGTGTGGTGATTTGAATAGAAATGGCCCTCATAGACTCATGTGTTTGAATGTGTGACCCATAGGGAGTGGAACTATTAGGAAGCATGGCTTCGTTGTAGTGGGTGTGGCCTTGTTGGAGGAAGTGTGTCACTATGGACACCGGCTTCGAGGTCTCATATGCTCAAGCCACACGCAGTGTCCCAGTTCACTTCCGATATCTGTACAAGAGGTAGGATTCTCAGCTCCAGCACCAGGTCTGCATGCACACCGCCATGTCCCACGATGATGATGATGAACTGAACCTCTGAACTGTAAGCCAGCCCCAATTAAATGATTTCCTCTATAAGAGTTGTCATGGTCATGGTGTCCCTTCACAGCAATAAACCCCAACTAAGACAGTAAGACACTGAAGAGCTTTGAAAACTGGTTTGTTTTGAACGAATTCCTTAGAAACAGGCAAAACCTGCCCCATTTTATTACTTCTGAGTGAGAGTGCATTAAATATGTTAATAGCCAGTTGCAGACATAGGCTTAATTGCCCAGCCAGCCTTGAGAGATTAATTATAAGGTCAGTGCTGTCATTATATTCTGACTGCTTCTCCCGTCAGTAGCCGTTGCGGGCTGGGGTTTTGACTTCTGTCAGAGAGGTTTTGAAATTCCAGGCAAAATCTACCACGGCCTCCTTGGGGAGTTTCTCTCCTTTCGATTTATTTTGATGGGGTTCATGTGGGTGGGCTTTTAGATTTATGAGAACAAAAGGTATTGGTTTCATTCTTTACATGTACAAAGGCAAAGACGCTGAAAAATACTTCAGATGGGAACATAACCATTTAAATGAATTTGTTCCATTCACAAAATGTCTTGAGCCCTTCCTATGAGCCTGGCGCTCTTACAGAGTGGGAACACAGGACTGGGATTAACAGCAGCACAGACATAGGGAGCTCATAGTGTCATCTGAAGGGGGCGATGATACACACTAACAAATGTATCAGGTGTAACAAGTGCTAAGAAGATGTAACAAGGTAAGAAGGTGTAACAAGTGGAAAAGAATAGGATGCTATTTTATCTTTTGTGTATGCCTGGGGAATAATGCTTGCGTGTGTACATATGTGTGTATGGGGACACACATGTGTGTATAGGTGTTTTCTCCTCAATCTCCAGCCTTTATTGAGACAGCGTCTTTCACCTAACCAGGAACTTCTCAATTTGGCTAAACTAGCTGGCCCTGAGCCCTGAGTTCCCACCATTCTCTGCCTCCACCGAGCTGTGGGGTTACAGATACCACATGGCTGTGCTCAGATTCTTACATGCGTGTTCAGAACCTTCATGCTTGCAAGGCAAGTACTTACCCATCGAGCCGTCCCCCTAGAGTAATGGTTCTCAACCTTCCTAATGTGTCAACCCTTTAATACAGTTCCTCATGTTGTCATGACCCCTCCAACCATAAAATTACCCCATTCCTACCCCACAACTGACTTTGTTATGAGTCATAAATATGTGATCTGCAGGATATCTGATATGCGGCCCCTGTGAAATGGTCGTTTGACCCCCAAAGGGTCTAAGGTGCCACTCTAAAGAGCAAAGTCTTCAGGGATAAGGCGACAAATGATGAAGGAATTGAGAGAAGATGGGTTTTCAAGGAGGAAGAGAATGTTAATCAGAGGATGGAGAGACAGCAAGAGCATAGAACGGTAACGATGAGCAAGGTTGAACGAAGAACCGCAGCAAGGCAGCCCGCGAGGAAAGTGGACGGAATGGGGCGAGTGGCGAAGGGTCAGGCAGGAGACTGCACAGGATTGGGAAAACTCGGCTGCTCTCACACAGTTCTGAGGCTGTGATAGTCAGAGTGAGTGATACAACGCTACTAATATACAAGGCCTTCCATAGTAATGCACAAAGTGTGCCCTACAACACAGACGCCTGTCACCTTATACCTCTGGTGACTAAAGTCCAAGACCAAAGTGTGTCTGTGTTTGTGTGTTTGAGAGACAGAGAGAGGGGGGGGAGACAGGGAGAGTGAGAGAGAGTGAGAGAGAGAGACATACACACACACACAGAGAGAGAGAGAGGAGAGTGAGAGAGACATACAGAGAGAGAGGCAGAGGGAGTGAGACAGAGACAGGCAGAGAGGGAGAGTAAGAGAGTGAGACAGAGACATACACACACATGCAGAGAGAGAGAGAGAGAGTTCTAAATTTATACCTTTCCCCTTTTTTTTCCCCATTTCTCTTGGTTTAATATCTGGTAATGGTGCCCAGGGAGAGGCACTATTTGGGGGTGTGCATGTTGGAGTAGACATGGCCTTGCTGGAGGAAGTGTGTCACTGTGGAGGTGGACTTTGAGGCTTTGAGGTCTCACATGCTCAAGTCCTGTCCAGTGTCTCAGTCTACTTCCTGTTGCCTGCATATCAACATGTAGAGCTGCCTCTCCAGCACCTTCTCTGCCTGCACACCACCGTGCTTCCTGCCATGGTGGTAATGGGTTAAAACTCTGGAACTGTAAGACACCACCTCAGTTATAGACAGCAACACGAAAAGTACTGAATATAGGAAATGGAGACCATAAATGAGATGGGAGTGGCTTGCCAGGGAATGTGAAAGAGTTTGAATGTAGGCTAGGAAAGTGCTAGAATGCTGTGAGCACAGTGTCTGGAGTCTCCTCCAAGGAAAATCTCTGGGTGAGTCTGTGAGATGCTTTCTACATGAGGTTAATTGAGACGAAAAGAACTACCCACAATATGAGTAACCTTCCTCCCTGGGCTGGGGCCTTAAATTGCACTGAAGAGAGAAGGCTAGGTGAGCACATGCATTCCTCATTTCGCTTCCCTACAGCAGATGCCACACAGCCAGTGGACCTGTGGATCAAACAGCTTCAGAGGGGACAAAAATTCTGCTGGGAAAGGCTAGCGATCATTCTTGCAAAGAAGATGGTTCCATCCTCTCCATGTCTGAGAATTTCTGTGGGGTCTAATTTCAAATTAATGCACTGATTTCTTGGCAGACCAAATTTCAAGATAACGTAGTATTCAAGCTATGCAGTGACTATTTTTCATGGCTCTTATTAAGATATGTATTGACAGAGAACAAAAGGGTAGTTTTAGGATGTGAAGTTTAGGGTCAGGAGAGATGGCTCAGCAGCCAAGAGCCCTTGTGACTCTTGCAGAAGACCTGAGTTCAGTTCCCAGCACGTACATGGTGGTTCCCGACCAACTGTTAACTACAGACCCAGGAGAGTCGATGCATGAGACCCTCCCTCATTCATGCTGGAGTTCGGACTGGCTTGATTTCGTGCATGCAACCACAATTGCTATAAGCTCATGTGTGCAGTGTTCTTGTCGTGTCCAAAAGCACTGGTTTGCCTCAGTCTTCCCCAGCTCTCTGCCCTCCCTGCTGTGATGTTCCCTGAGCCGTGGGGAAGAGGGTCCCATATGGATGTTGTGTTTAGGGATGAAATCAGCATCATCTACTCTTTGTACTTTAACCAGTTATGGTGGGTTCCTATATTAAACACTATCCCTGCAAAAAGAAGCCTCCTCTGATGAGAGCTGAGAGTCTCACTAATGTCTGTGTATAAAGATAAGTATCTAAAAAACAGATTGACATGCTAAGATGTGGTGGTGTATGCCTTTGGTCCCAGCACTTGGGAGGCAGAGGCAGGAGGATCTCTGTGAGTTTGAGGCCATCCTGGTCTACAAAGGGAGTTCTAGGACAGCCTGGGCTGTTATACAAAGAAACCCTGTAACCCTGTCTTGAAAAACCAAAAAAAAAAAAAAAAAAAAAAAAACAAATAAATTAATAAATAAACAAACAAACAAAATAATGCAACTTGACACGATGCCTGTTTAGGAAAATAATAGTAGTAGAACCTCCTTTTTGGTCTACAAGCTTCTCAGCCACAGACTCTTGGCTGAATTTAAAACACCAGGGATGAGTTCCGTTCTGTGGAGAGGCCCTTTCATCCCATCAGAAAGTGGTAAGTTGCCCCAATACCATTTATGCCATTTTTGCACAAATTGGTATATCTTGGCTGGCTTGTTACTCTATCTCACATGACTCAAAGCTAGGTAAGACTGTTATGTCCTTCCCCCCCTAGTAATCCGAATGGCATTGTCCAGCATTCTGAAAGCTAGTGAAGGGAAAGCTTGGTTTCTCCATGTGGTGCGATCCAATGTGGTGTCTTCAGCAATGGGGTTTTGTAGTTAAGTTCTGTATTGTTTTAGGAGCCTTTAAGAACCACTGACCAACAGCTTGAAGGGAGATTTCCACAACTGGTCCTGGGGTTTTGTTTTACAACTACGGCTTCTTGGAGAAGCATTATCCGAAAACCCCATGTCTGGTAACGTGTGTGTGTGTGTGTGTGTGTGTGTGTGTGTGTGTGTGTGTGTGTGGTGTGTGTTTTAGGAAGCTTATAAATTTTCCATATGGCTTTTCCAAACATCCTCAGTGTTCATTCTACCTACCTATCTACCTACCTACTTACCTACATACACACACACACACACACACACACACACACACACACACACACACACAAAGACACAAGACGCCAAAGGTATGCATGATATCAGAACACAGACAAAAGCACCAGATGAGTCTGTTTAGCCAGTGAGGTCCCAGAAGCCGTGTTGGCACCACTGACTAGGGCAGGGCCACTAGGGGACGTTGTGGCAGAGAGGGCAGGAGTCTTGGTGGCCTCAGTTACAAGTTTGCCTGAGTCTCAGAAGATTCTCTGTAGGAGTTTTGATGTAGCACTGAGTGCGTTTTGCATTATAAGATGGCCATGAACAGAGGACAGGAGTGGATATAAAAAAGGATGTCTTAAAAATGATGTGTTTGGAGGGGGCTGGAGAGACGGCTCAGAGGGTTAGAGCATTGGCTGCTCTTCCAGAGGTCCTGAGTTCAATTCCCAGCAACCATATCTGTAATGAGGTCTGGTGCCCTCTTCTTGCATGCATACATAATAATAAAAAAAAAAACAAACAAAAAACGATGCTTGGGTGTCAAATTGACAAATTGTGGTCAACTTGATAGGGTCTGGAATCACCTTGGTCTCATAGGAGCTTAGCTTAAATGTCCGACCCTTTAAGGATTCTCTTTCTACCTCGGAAGAGGTGGCTCTTGGAGCTTTTACATCCTCACGGCCTTGGCCACCACAGGGGCCTGCTGTGGCCCTGACTCGGCAGTAGCTTTACTCCGGTCATCATTTCCCTCTAGGTCAGTGGTCCTCAACCTTCCTAACGCTGTGACCTTTAACACAGTTCCCCATGTTGCAGTGAATTCCCAACCACAAAATTATGTTCGTTGCTCCTTCATAACTGTAGTCTTGACGCTGTTATGAATCGTCACGGAAATATTTTTGGAGATGGGGCTTGCTGTTGTGGTTGAGGTTTATCTAGTGGAGCCGCCGGGTGCTCTGGCTGCAACCCTGGATCCCAGGGGCTGCTGCCCAGTCTCAGCACCGTCCTGCTTTTGGGGAATTACAGGGACGTGATGGAGGCAGCTGGAGGAGGGGCTTAGCAGCTGTTCCTCTACTTGTGCTTTTCAGGTTGAACGCAAGGTCTCCTGCAGGTGACCTTTGCCCTCTGGAGAGCACCCCGAGAACTACTGTTTCAGCAATTGGGGCTCCCCTCAAATCTCTCGGGGCTTAAATGCAGGTCCGGCTCCCTCCTTTTCTCCAGCAATAGTTCTGGGGACTGGTGCGGCTCTTTTCAGGGGTGGCTCACCCACATTGAGCCCGGGGACTGGTGCGGCTCTTTTCAGGGGGTGGCTCACCCACATTGAGCCCGGGGACTGGTGCGGCTCTTTTCAGGGATGGCTCATCCACATTGAGCCCGGGGACTGGTGCAGCTCTTTTCAGGGGTGGCTCATCCACATTGAGCCCAGGCGCCTCAGACTCTTCTCCTACTTCTTAGCCAAATTCTCATTTTAGGGGGCATGGGCAGTGGCACAAACACGCTCACAGCATCAGGTCTTGGGGATTATTACTCAGAGCCAGGGTTCAGATTCACCAGCATCCTGTGTATTCCAGTTTTCACAACTAGAACCAAATGAGGCAAAACACCCCCCCTCCCCCGGGAAAACTCTCCAAATGAAAACAACAGCAAAAACCTTGAGAACTTATTTTCCCTTTCAAAATAAAACTGAAGGCCAGCTTCCTGGCTCAGGCAAGTGGAAAGCCATGGCCTTTGCCTCTGAGCACAATAATGGGCAGCTGTGGTTGGGTGCTGGCTTGGGGGCTGCAGAAGATGCATGGGCGACGTGCTGGACCAGCTGAGTCCTGGGCTTACAGACTCCATCTCCTCCCATTATTTGGCTGGAGCTATGAGAGCTCCAGCATGGTGGGGGGGGGTTAGAAATGCACAGGCTCTTGCAGGACCAAAGAGGCAAAGGGTGGCAGGTGACCTCAAAGGGATGAGAGAAAAGTCAATTGGGCTGAGGCCGAAGGGCAAATAAGTGATCCCCAGCCCTTTGATACAGAAGCAAGGACACACATGGCCTGTGCAGACGGAGAGAGCCTGGCTCATTGCGGGCCACTTGCAAGGCTGCAGCCAGGTGGCTGCTGGAGCAGGAACGTATGTCGGGAGAGATGTCACACACAGGTCTGACAATGTGTTAGACCACCTCGTACAGCAGGGTGAGATCACACCTTGACCATTTAGTAATGCTTACCTCCTGCCTTCTACTCAAAATGAATCCATATGTCAGGACTTCAAGGGATGTCGGTGGGGGCCGTCACCAGACCTCTCTGTTCTTCTCATTGAATTATCTGCCTTTCTCTGTTTTTCACTGGTACTGTCTTTTTAATTGGCCTACTGTTGACAAGTCGGTAAGCCTAGCTTGTTGGCCCATCCTCTTACCCCAAAAACTCCAGCCACACTGTGATGGGAGATGTTATTCTGTAAATATGTTTCTCATACTGGTTAATGAATAAAGCACTGTTGGGCCAATGGGAAAGCAAGATAGGCGGGGCTAGGAGACAAGGAGGAAAGAGGAAGGAGGAAGGAGGGGTCAGCATGTAGAGTATAGAGAAAGCAAGATGCCGCCCGCCACTCTCCGGTAAGATGAGCCACGTGGAAATACTTAGAATAATAGAAATGGGTTAATCATTAAGACAGAGCTAGCCCATAAACAATAATAGTATCTGGCCAACAGCTTGTATCAAATACAGAGTCTCTGCGTGTTATTGGGGGCTGGTGTTGCGGCGGGACCAGGCGGGCTGGCGGGAAGCGTACACCACTGTTCCTCAGGAAAGCAGTTTCTGACTCTGAAATGTTATTCTCCTCAGTCTGGGGCCTATTACGCTGACACAGTCCATGTGTGAGTCAGCAGTGGGGGTGTGACCCTAGCCAGGTGTTTTTATTCTCCTTGGGTCTGTGAGGATCAGCCTGGAAGCTTCGGAGTTTGGGATGCTGAAACCGGTTGGCAGCTTTTACTAGGCATCATGGGCAGTGTCATTGCCCAGAGTTTAGCTCTCTCGGCTACCAGCTTTAGGAAAGTCGCTCAGAGTGGTCGTTGTCACGAACTGATTATGGTTATGTAAACCAGGCTGGCCTTGAACCCACAGAGATTCACCTGCCTCTGCTTCCCTAGTGCTGGGATCAAAGGTGTGTGCCACCACCACCTGGCTGTCACCATGCTTTTTCTATTCAACCCTTGCCAATGCTGGGAAGCCAAATTCAGACTTTCTGCGGGGTAGAGGAGAGAGATGGGAACTGTGTCTTCTGTTTTTTGGGTTTTTTGTTTTATTTTGTTTTTTCCAATACAGGGTTTCTCTGTATTGCTTTGGAGCCTGTCCTGGCACTAGCTCTGTAGACCACGCTAGCCTCGAACTCACAGAGATCTGCCTGCCTCTGCCTCCCGAGTACTGGGATTAAAGGCAAGTGCCACAACACCCAGCCTGTTTCTGTCTCTCGTTTTTGTTTTTGTTAAGTAGTTTCATTTACTTGAGGAGAGCTGGAGGTCAGAGGACACTTGTGGGATCTCTCTTCTCACCGAATGGATTCTGGGAATTAACCTTGGGTCATTTGGTAGAAAACACCCTTTTCCCTGAGCCATCTCTCTGGTTTTGCAAGGCTAAACCTTCATGAGAAGTTGAATACATTAAAAATAAAGAGGTCCCCAGACATTAGCATTTTTTATATCTGCTACAAAAGGGAGATGCAGCCTAGCTGTGAACTCTCACTATTCCAAACAAGCATAATTAGTATTTGGAAAGAAAACTATAAAGTCCCAGCCTCCTTGGGACACTGTGACTTGTAGAAGCTTTAAAAGTCAGCCAAGTCAAGAGGGTGGGGTAAGAGGGGATGAGAGGCTTGGCGAGAATAGGTTTCACAGTGTCCCTGCCAGGGTGCTTTTCAGAAGGCCATGGGTGCGGAACCTCTGCTCATTTTACAGTTTTAGGGCCCTCCTTCACCCCTCCCCTCCCCGAGCCACTTATCCCATGAGAAGAATTTGTCTCAAACACTTTAAATTGTTACACCAGGGTCCTTTTTGTGTTACATAAATCAAAGCTTCAGAGACAAAGACAGGCAGGATTTTGTGCATAAAAAGCCCACACTCTGAATCATTTGGTTTTGTTTGTGCCAAATGTATGCATAACTTGAAGGTAGGCCAGCTAGGAGTTTAACCTGGGAAAATTATTAGCCTCGTAACTACTGTTTTAAAATCCCTTCAACTCTTTTGCCAAGCCCCGAGACTTAAAATGCAAAGAGGAGGGTGATTATTTGAGAGATAGCCTGGAAATTCTTCTTTTCACTGTCTCTCTGAGTTCCTGCAGTGATATTGCAGGATCTCGCTGTCTCTTGGATAAGGAGCACTCAGAGCTCCGGGGATTGCCTTTCCAAGGGCTCATTACTCAGGTTTGATGTTATCGTCGTCTCTCAAACATCTGACAATGACATGCTGCACGTTTGCCTGGTACCTTCCTTGTTTGCCTATCATTATGCTAATTTGCCCGGACTGGGAGAAGCAGTGATTATAGGATTGTCTTTGCCTTTCCTGAGAATTTAGGACAATTATCTTAATTTTGAACCTGGAACCCTAGCACTGCACCCCACCCCCTCTTGCAGACCCAGTCCCTTCTTCCAGAAGGTGGCGCTAGAACATCAGACAATTCAAAGTAAGCACTGTGAGTGTTTTACCCCTCAAGACCTACCATTGTGAACTCCTTCCTGCCCAGGTTGGATTGCCATACACAACCTCGCTGAAGCTTTTTCGATGCAGGGTTTGACACCTGTGTCATGTGTGAAGAGAGGAGGGAAGAATTTTGAGCTCATTTGTCCCTACTTTTTCCTTTTAGCGTTGGGTGTAGGAGACATGGGCTAGACTGACCTCTGGCTGCAAGGTGATGCATTTTACTACTCTCTGAAGATGATGCTTTCGAATTTAGAATTATGGCTTTTAATCTGTAGACAGACTTTCTATCCCTCCTGGTCCCACAACCGTTCAGCCCCAAATAAACACAATCTTATACTAAACAAAAACTATTTGGCCAATGGCTCAGGCTTCTTACTGGCTAGCTCTCTCTTAATTATTAACCCGTAACTATTAATCTATATATTTCTACATGGCCTTATTTTACCAGAGAATGCCCAGCGTCTCTGTCTCTCTCTGTCTCTCTCTGTCTCTGTCTCTCTGTCTCTGTCTGTGTGTGTGTGTGTGTGTGTGTGTGTGTGTGTTCTTTCTCTGCCTTCCTCTTCCCAGAATTCTCCTCATCTGGTACCCCACCTATACTTCCTGCCTGGCTACAGGCCAATCAATGTTTTATTCATCAACCAATAGGAGAAACATATACAGAACATCCCCCAGCACCTAAACTACTGTGCAACTATGTGCTTTAGGGGACAGTTGGATACTATGGGGGCCTTTAGAGATTATTTTTAATTTTCAATATTTATTTCTTTATAGGCAGGGTCTCACTGTGTGGCCCAGGTTGGTCTATAACTCATGGCACCCTTGTCTCTGCCCCATGGGAGCTGAGATTACAGGAATCTGCTCCCATAACCAGTATGTATTTTTGTTATTAATTGGTTCATGGTCATTGCATTTCTAGGGTACATGGTGGCTTTGCCATATGTGTTCTTTCCATTTTACATGCACTGGTGATTTTGCCTGCATGTACATCTGTGTGAGGGTGTTAGATCCACTGGAACTGGAGTTAGAGAAAGCTGTGAGCTGCCATGTGGCTGCTGGGAATTGAATCTGGGTAACTCGGGAAGGGCATCCAGTGCTCTTAACCACTGAGCCATGCCCAGCTGCTTTGCAGTATGTGTATGAATGTGTGTAATATGTCATATAATAGGCAATGGCTCACCTATCACCTTAGGCACTGATCTGTGTGTCGGGAACATTCAGAGAAGGCTTGATGTTATTTTTCCTCACCAACTACTCCTGGATGCTTTGTCCATATGGAGGCTAATTCCAAAAACTCTTTGTATTTCCTGTTCTGCTTGGTGTTTTCCACACTGCTTCCTGGTGGTTTTCCCCCTTAGGCCAACCTTACGTAAATGAAGCAAGAAGGCCTTGGCTCAGAAACAATTTCACACACCTTGATGGGTGTGGCCACTTGGGGTCTTGCTTGTTTCCCTAACAACTGCTTTCTAGTCTCTTAATGGGAGACAGAGGCAGTCATCCAAGGTTCCTCCCGCTGCCTGTTTAGAATTAGCTGCCCCTCACTCAGAAGGATCACATGAAAGTGTCTGGTTTTGCTTTTTATTGCATTGAAGGTTTTATTACAATAAAATGCTAGTGATTTAGCAAGAACAATTGCAAGCAAAATTGGAATGGGTATACACAGGGATCAAATGGAAGGTTGAGTATAAAAAGAAAACCCAGATGTATGTAACACACACACACACACACACACACACACACACACACACACACACACACTATGGCATTCCTCGGTTGCAGTATTGTACAATTGTAATTGCTTGATTCTGGGTCAATTTGTTGCTAGCTTCTTTCTCTGACATAAAGCTTCTAGCCTGGGGATGGGGAGATGGAGCAGCAGTTAAGATCTCCTCTTGTTCTTGCAAAGCATCTGCATTCAATTCCCACCCCTATTTAGTGGTTCAGTTGTCTGTGATTCCAGTTCTGGGGGCTCAACATCCTATTCGGACCTCCTTGGGTACCATGATATGTGGATTAAGCAAAACTCTTGTGTGCATAAAGTAAATAAATCTATAAAACTTCTTTAATTACATTTTTAAAAGTACATATGGATGGCCAGTAAGTACATTTTTAATTCACTCCTAATATTAAACATTATTAAGCTTCTGCTTCCTGCCAGGTCCTGTATTAGGTATTAGGGATGCCAGACCTGCTGAGTTCAGGTGTGCTAATATAGAGGGGCTGGCTTGCCATGTCAAGGTGCTGAGTCTACTTTGAGAACACAGATGAGTGTTCGAGAACACTGGTGTTTTCAGTGTCTTTAATAGTGTGTGTGTATGTGTGTGTGTGTGTGTGTGTGTGTGTGTGTGTGTGTGTGTGTGTGTAAATGTAGGGTCAGAGGATAACTTGCCAGAGTGAGTTCTTTCCTTCCACTGTGAGGTTCCTGGTATTGAATTTAGGCTCTCAGACTTGGTGGGATGCACACTGCCTTTAAACTCTAGAGTCACTGTGTGACTTTGGGCAACATATTTAAGCTCTCAAAACCTTCATTTTCTCATGAGAAAGCACGTTGGCTGGCAAGTCTGCTGTAGAGAGTCAGCAAAGAACATAGGTAATGCATTCAGAAACCGCCCATAGGCCAGACTCTCCAATAGTTGGAGCTATTGTAACTATTTCTATTTATTTCCCTTAGGCTGAATTCCCTCTGTCACATCTACTCTTTCTCACCAGCTGCCTGGGTCCCACTGCTGCTTCAGCCCCCAAATAACACATGAGACACTATATTAGTTATGAAACTGTTGGCCGATGACTATCATATCCTATTGGGTAACTCTGTCTTAATTATTAACCCATAATTATCAATCTATGTATTGCCATGAGGCTGTGGCTTACCCAGATGTCTGCCATGGTTTTGCTCCTCCAGTAGCCTACATGATGACCGCTCAATGTCTCCACAGAGAAGAGAACGATTTCCTATTTGTCCCTGCTTATATAGTGTTTCTGCCCAGCTACATCACTTCCTGCCTGTCTGTACAGACCTCCAGACTTCTATGGTTAGCCAGTGGCAGTTTCTGCCCAGCTATGTCACTTCCTGGGATCACATGACAACTCCTCTCTGTCTACACTTCCCAGAATCCTCCTTGTCTCCTAGTCTTACTTATCATCCTGCCTGGCTAATCAGTGTTTTATCAACCAATAAGATAAACACACACACAAGAACATTCCCCATCATCCCTCTGTCGCCATGTACTGGGCAACTTTTGCTTGTTTGTTTTTCCTCCTTTTCTGTGGCTCTGGAGATGAATCTAGTGTCTTCTGTTTCCCCCACTTAATTCCCAGGAAACACCCTTCCCAGACACACCGTGTGAGGGATTAAGTTATGTTTTAAGCTATAATCACATGCTTAATAGATCTATAAAACAAAAACGCCTCTTACCCATAAGCCCAACTTGCCCAAGGACAAATAACTTCCTGGGGGCCGTTGAGAGATGACAAGCCATGTGTCTTCACTTCTGTGAACAAGGTCGGTTGCCCCAACTGCACAGGGTGTGATGATCACACATAGGTGGGCGGTGCTTAGGCAGGAAGCACGTCAGTATATATGCTTTCTGCTCTGGACTCATCCAGACACCTCTGACTGTTCTCTCCCTCACATCTGCAATAAAAACCTTCTCCTCAGCCATACCTAGGAGCTGTCATGTCCTTATTTTCATTACTTCCAAAACACTTCACTCCTAGATGCTGGGTGCCCAGTGTACACAGAGATGGTCACTGGTGTTTCTTTGAACCTGGCCAATAATGGGAACTTACATGTCACAAACGGACGTACAGAACAAAAGGTATATATACAAACTTGAGTAACTACCACAAGGGAAGAGGTAAAACTTGGAGCTTCCTGAAGAGAAGGACAACCACACCCATGTGCAGAGATATGCACAGGTGCTTTAAGGTGAAAAGAAAACAACTTTATTTTAGTTTGGCATATTTAAGTGCAGAGTGGGGTTTCTGAGAGTGCCCGGGTTTATCTAGCGCATTAGAGGGCACAAGGGTTCAGAGCTATCTTGTAAACAGACTTCCCCCAAACCACACAGAAAGGAATTTCCCCCAGGCTATCAGATTGCCCAACTGTATTCTGCAGACAGGTGAATGCCAAGGGGAGGTTTGTCCTTGATGACCCTCCAAATTATGAGGAAGAATTATGAGGAAGAAAAATCGGAAACTTAATCTGTACAGAGGTGAACATCTCAGAGATGGAGTTGTGGACAGGTTGGCTCCTTGTGAGGGTGAGACAGCTCCCCTCCATCCTAAGTCCTGGAGTCTGTGACAGTCTTGGTATTCTGCCCCGACCCTCGGGGCAGTCAACAAAGAACTAGGGGACACCTAGAAGAAAATGGGGGACAAGGGATACAAAGAATGGACAGCAGGACAGTATTCTGATCAAGCTGACAAATGTTATTTTCTCAGGGGAGGCTTATACAGGGCCATGTACAGGATGTGAGCAGGGTTTGTACGTAACCGGGGCATGGGCACTGGCAAGTGGGTAGAGTGAGAAGGTCAGTGGAAGGAATACCAATGCCCTAAGTTGTTTAGCTAACCTGTAACTGGCTGTTAATTACAGTGGGAGAGATAGCCCCGTGAGCTATATTTTTTGACTGGCTGTGAAACTGAAAGCCTGTACCTTGGAATGTTCTACTGAACATTGTTATGAGTAGGTTTTTCCCTGCTGGTCTGGTCCCACCACCTTGCCAGCCCCAAATAATACACAGAGATGCTGCATTTGATGTATTTCTGTTGGCCAGTTACTAGTTTCTTATCGGCTAGCTCTGTCTTATATATTAACTCATTTCTATTAATCTAAGTACTTCCACGTGATCTCATCTTACCGGAGAGAGGGGCTGGCATTCTTCTCTTTATCCTCCATCTTGACTTTCCTCCTTCCTCCTTCCTCTCTCCCCCTTGTCTCCTAGTCCCGCCTATCTTGCTTTCCTATTGGCCAACAGTGCTTTATTCATTAACCAATAAGAGAAACAGATTTACAGAATGATATCTCCCATCAGGACATCCTGTTTATTTCTTAAGAGACAGTAATTTCTATCTCAGATACCTGAGGTTGTGAGGATGGGGATGGTCCCCAACAGTATTCCTTGGCTTCTGTCACATCAGTCCACTTTCCAGCTGCATCTTCTAGGATGGCCTCTCCCTGTCTCCTCATCTCCTGCTTTTAGAAAGGCACCAATCCTGCTGGAGTAGGGGCCCACCCACCTGACCCCAGCTTACCCTCATCTTTATATTATTAGATATGCAATGAGCTCGTTTTCACATGAAAGGCACATGAGGGATCAGGCTACAACATACAGATTTGGGAAGATGTCCTTCAACCTCTAACTTGGAGGGGGAAAAAAGATCTCTCCAAGGAAAGAAAGGAGGAGGACAATTTAGGACTAGAGGTTTCTCTTGGGGCTTTCTCATTTAACATACATTCAAGAATGTGACCCTGTTTTGTTGTCTGTTCTACAGTTTGTGATAATCTATCCTCACCTCCCTTCCTCTCTATCCTCTGAACCTTGTATGCCAATAGATTACATCTCAGCTGCTTCTTGTACCAAGACTTACAGGTTAGTGTGTGCATCAAAGTGTCTCAGGATGGTGTACACCCACCACACACCTTCCCAAAGCATCCCTTACGTGTTTCTGGGTTATAGTTTTATCCTCTACAACAGACTTGTTAATGTAAGCAACGTGTTCCCCCTAGTTCTGTGAGCTGTTACCAGCAAATGATTGAACCTGGGCAGAGGGCTGAGTCAAGGCCAGATGATGGGGGTGTTCTTCTGTATATATGTTTTTCTTATTGGTTGATGAAGAAAACACTGATTGGTCAGCAGTCAGGCAGAAGTATAGGCCAGGCTACCAGACCAGGAGGATTCTGGGAACAGGATGCAGAGAGGAGAGGCCTAGGAGAGATGCCATGTAGCTGCTGAAGGAATAACACACTGAAGCCTTCTCTGGTATGATAAGGCCATATCCTTGTCATACACAGATCAATAGATATGGGTTAGTAATTAAGAGAGAGCTAGCCAGTAAGAAGCCTGAGCCATTGACCAAATAGTTTATATTTAATATAAGCCTCTGCATGTTTGTTTGGGGCTAAATGGCTGTGGGACCAGTTAGAACAGAAACTCCGTCCACAACCCAGCTGGTTAGCAGTACAGGAGCCCTGAACTCATGATTGGCATCCAAAACAAGGACAGCCCCTTGGTACAGGTTGCTAACCTAGATAGCTGGCATCAAGAATGAATAGATATAGGTGTCCTACTTAGGAATGAGTAGGCACTCAGATGGAAATGTGTTGCTGGAAAAACGGGGGGAGTTGTAAGGGAGAAATGACCACAATTCAGTGTATACCTGTGTGAAATTCTCAAAATTCAAGAAAAAATGAAAAATAAAGGAACTGAGTTGCAGGACCCTCAAAAGCTGGGCGGGGAAATGTCAGGTCAACCTGCATAATTTGTTGTCAGATGTGCCCTGTGAGTAAAAACTGAGGATAACAGCTAGAAGAGATTCACCCACCTTGAGTATACTGCTCAGGACCAGGCAAGGCTATTGCAGAGGGCGAACAATACTTCTTGTTACCCTTTAATATTCTTTGTTTCGTTCATGACTTAAATTTTCTAGGGATAACAAGAGAGGGCGAGCAAGATGGCTCAGGTCTCTTGCTAAGAAAGCCCCATGAGCTGAGTTCGACTCAGGAACCCACAGTAGAAGGAGAGACCAGACTCCTGAAGGTTGTCCTCTGACCGCCACACATGACGTGGCAGGCATATGATTACATGTGTGCATGCGCATAAATCTCTGATCCCCCTGCTGAGTGCGCACCACAGAGGGGGATCAGCTCCACGGTGATGAAATCCACACCATAATCCCAGGGCAAAGCTTACAGGTTGACAGTCTTGCAGCGAATTTGAAGGAAGGAACTCAGAGCCCAAGTGTGGGGGTTTGAAAGAAAGGGGTCACAGGGAGGGGCACTATTAGGAGGTGTGGCCTTGTTAGAGGAAGTGTGTCATTGAGGATGGGTTTCGAACTTTCAAATGCTCAAGGCAGGTCCAGTGTCACTCTTTCTTTTGCTGCCTGATGATCCAGATGTAGAACTCTAGGCTCCTTCTCCAGCACCATGTCTGCCTGGGTGCTGCCTTGCTTCCCGCCATGATGATAAAAGTTGCCATGGTCACAGTGTCTTTTCCCAGCAAAGAAACCCTAACTAAGACAGGAGGGTTTGGATGCCACAGTAAGATGGCCATTTATCCAACATGGAGAGGGACCCTGGGAATTCAAGCGGAGCTTAAACAGAGCCGTGCATCGGAGGTGTCACTCTGTTGACCCTACATGATGGATTGGCAGGGATGGAATCTGTGGTGGGACCCCGTACACACAGGTTTTATAAAGATGGATAGGAGCAGGCAGCCGCAGGGTGGGAGATGGAGTTCGGTGGCCGAGCACTTGCCTAGCACGTTATGAGGCTTTGCCTTCTGCCAAGCAAACACGCAGTAGTCTGGCACTCACTGTGAAAAAAATAAAGTAGCCGGGTAGTGGTGGTGCACGCCTTTAATCCCAGCTCTTTGGAGGCAGAGGCAGACAAATTTCTAGAGTTTGAGGCCACCCTGGTCTCTGGTCCTCAGAACGAGTTCTGGGACAACAAGGACTTCACAGAGAAACCCCCGTGCATCCCCCCCAGCCCCCCTCCATCAACCGCAAAAAGAAAGTGTTGGTGGTAGCGGTGGTGGCATTTGCATGTAGCCTAGCCTTTTAGAAAGCTGAGGCTGGATTATTGGAGACCAAACTGGGCAACATCCCAAAAAGCATCATTTGATAAAAAAATAAACATTTGCAGAGCCTTCAGCTAGCTATTAAGCTGTGAGACTGAGACCTTTGTGATTTAATGCTCTTACAATGGAGAGTGAAGGAGCTATCTGCCCCTTCACCACGGGAAGACAGCAGACGGCTGTCTCTGAGGACATCTAGGCACAGTAGCATGCATATACCGCGCGTGCAGCGCGCACACACACACACACACACACACACACACACACACACACACACGGAGAGGCACATGAACATGGAGAGGCACATGAACACACCTGCACAAATACAAAAGCAGGGAGCTGAGCGTAAATGCACAGTTTGATTCAATTGTTGAGTTATATAACAATAGCAAAAAAGTAGCCAGAACAGCTGGCAAGTGGGCGTGGTCTGGCAGAGGCTCTTGGTTTGATCAGTGGATGCAAGGCTTTGTGCACTTGGGGAGGTCTTCACCCTCACGGTGCAACTGGTCTAGTTCTAACTATGCCTTTTGACACTATATTTCTGAATTTTAAATTTGCTTTTTGTGTCTAGTATGATGTAATAATCATTATTTTTCTATATTAAAAAACAGCACTTCAGAAATAAAACCACCAAGTAATTTCTGATGCAGAGCTATCAAGATCATTGGGCAAACCTAAATTCCTTGATAAGGCCAGGAAAATTTAAAAAAATGATATGCCCACAGGACATGAAAAATAATAGACCCTATAGCAGATATACAGATACTCTCCTGTTTAAAAAGTTCTAGAGGATAGTTTGTTAAAATATTGAAGAATATATGTAATTTGCACATATATTCTGACATAGATATACAAACATGCATAGTGTGGTGATTTGAATAAGAATGACAACCGAAAGCTCATATACATTAATTCTCAGTCACCAGGGAGTAGAACTCTTTGATAGATTCAGACAGATTAGGAGGGGTGGCCTTGTTGGAAGAAGTGTGTCACGGCGGGGGGGGGGGGGCTTTGAGGTTTCAAAGGCCACAGCCCACCCAGGTTTCTCTCTCTCTCTCTTTCTCATGTGTGTGTGTGTGTGTGTGTGTGTGTGTGTGTGTGTGTGTGTGCGTGTGCGTGCGCGCGCGCCTGTGTGTCTCACACGTGTGAGCATCAGGATGTAGGATATAGCTCTCAGCTACTGCTCTGGCTTCTGGCTCCTATCTGCACACTGCCATGCTCCCTGCCATGAAGATAATGGACTAAACCTCTAAAAGTGTAAGCAAAACCCCAATTAAATGATTTCTTTTTGTAAGAGTTGCAATAGAACAGTGACTAAGACACACACACACATACACACACACAAATGTATTTAATGATGCCGCATCCACTAAGTGGAATGTGAAAAGTCCTATTGGGCCCTGACTGAGACCACTGCTTTCATGTAACTGAGGTGATTTATTTCTTTCCACAACTTTAGCATGGCAGATCACAGTATGAATAATCTCCTCTCTGCTAATTGGGAAGCATCTTCTGAAAGAGCAATAGATCATCTTAATTAGAAGTAAGGTTTAGGATGTTAAGATAATGGCCTTGGCTTTGGTAGCCTGGGCCAAGTGTATTTAACACAGGGAGCACAAACCTACCCTGGGCTGCTGTTCACGGGGTTGATTGGCCAGCAGTCAGTGGGAGCTCCGGTCAGCCTGAGCTATAACGAAGAAAGACATGAGTGGTTATATGGCCATTCCTGTTCCCACTGGCCAGTACAGCCTCTTATGGACCTTACAGGTGGCAGAGCCCTCAGAACCCTTGAGTTTGTCAAACCCGGTGATGTGGGGGACAGAGGACATTAAGCACCAATCCCCTATTCCTCTCCTCCCTTTTCTCGCCTCCTGTCTCCTTCCATTCTGCTCTATGTAACCACGTGCACTGTGTTCCTCTTGTCCCTGCTGGTGGTTAAACCCGGACACACACACACACACACACACACATGTTTGTTTGTTTGTTTGTTTGTTTGTTTGTGACAGGGTTTCTCTGTGTAATTGCCACCCTGGTTGTCCTGGAACTTGCTTTGTAGACCAGACTGGCCTTAAACTCACAGAGATCCACCTGCCTCTGCCTCTCAAGTGCTGGGATTAAAGTAGTGTGCTACCACTACCTGGCAAACCCGTACAGATGGCATAGCACTGAAGTCAGGCGCCTTGGCCGTTCTTTTCTTTTAAATGATTTGTTTAACTTTTGTTTTACATGCATTCGTATGAAGGTATCAGATCCTCTGGAACTGGAGTTGCAGACAGTTGTGAGCTGCCATGTGGGTGCTGGGAATTGAACCCTGGTCCTCTGGAAGAGCAGCCGGTGCTCCTTAAAGCACAGAGCCTCCTCTCCAGCCCCTTCTCTTTCTTTTTTAATCTAAGATGATTAAAGCTTTGAATTGCTTCATAGCTTCAAATTTGCATCCCCGCTGTCTGCCTCAACCTCACAGGCAGCTGAGGTCACAGGCCTATGTCATTAGCCAAATTTACTTCAATTCTTTTTCCACTCAGGTAGTATCCTTAATTAGGAGGGAGACTGGGTTAGGTCTGGGATCACAGAATAGCATAGGGGAGTTGTAGTCTGACTCAAAGTGCCAGTCTGTGGGATGTGAGCAAAACCCCAGCCATGCTTCTCTTCCATGCCTTGCCCATTTCCCTGCCTAGTGGTCCTGTTCCTGCCCGCCAGTCACTCTGGGAGCCAAGTCCGCTCAGACTGAGCCTAATGCACTCACCTACCTCCTCTGACCCTCCATTTCTGTTCAGCAGGAAGGCACGGCATAGCGCTGATGGCTCTGCGTAAATAATGATCACTCTGGCATAGTCCTCAAAGCCTTGGTTCCAGAGTGGCCTTGTGTATTGCTATGGTCCGTGGTCTGAATGTGACATGGCCTCTGTAGGCCCTTGAGTTTGACACTGGGTTCCCAACTGTTTGCACTACTTGTCAAAGCTGTAGAAACTGTAGGAGGTCGAGCCCTGCCTACAGGCAGGTCACACGGGAACATGCTTTGGGAGCTGTGTGTTCTTCCAGACTGTTCTCCTTCCTTCTCCCTCCTTCATGCCCACCATAAGATCCACAGCTCGCCCGAGCCACATGTTTCATTTACTGTGATATTTTGCTCAAACGCAGAGGGTCTAGAAACCATGAACTGAACCTTTTCTAAGGCCATGCTCCAAAAATCAACCCTCCCCCCTCTGAAGTCATTTTTGTTTGTTTGTTTGTTTGTCTTTTTTATTTTGTTTTTGGTTGTTGACAAATGTGACCAATACATATATTTACTACCCCATCTTAAAAATTATAATAGCACAATTACTTAACATAGGTTGGGAATATGTGTCTCTATAGACAAGAAAGGTGAGATTCCTATTGAGAATAATATTTTTTAAAAAATATTTATTTATTTAGATTTTTTTTTAGACAAGACTTTTCTGGGTAGCCCTGGCTGCCCTGGAACTTGCTCTGTAGAGCAGGCTAGACTTGATCTTGGAGATCTGCCCCTCTCTGCCCTACAAGAGCTGGGATCAAAGGCACGCGCTATCACCATCTGGCTGACAGTCACACTTTTCTAAGGTGCTCGATCTTAATTGTCAGCCATGTTCTGTTTTGTGTGTATGTGCTGGAGGAGTGTATTCATGCATGCATGTGTGTACATGACTGCACGTGTCCATATGTGCTTCTGTGTGGGTCAGAAGTAGACACTGGTATCTTTGTTTATCAATCTCATTACTGAACCTAATCAAGTCTCTCACTGAACCTAATCTCAATTGACTGGCCTGGAGCTCACTGATGGACTAGACTGACTGGGCAGCAGGCCCCGCAGACCCTCTTTTTTTATGCTTCCCAGTGTGAGGAAGCACGCAGGCATGAGCTGTGACCCAGTGTGAGGAAGCACGCAGGCATGAGCTGTGACATATGGCTTTCCTCATGTTTGCACGGTCAGCACTTTGCTCACAGAGCCATCTCTCTGGCCCTTGAGGCTTTAGAACTATTCTTCCTGCTGTCTCTTTTGGAATCTACACGGAGTAGACTGTGTGATGCTCTCCAAACACTAAGGGATAATGCGTACGTAAGTGTGGCAGTACAGAGTAGACTGTGCGCTTCTACATCGTTACCCTATAAGCACAATACCACATGCACCGTGTCTTTTCCTCCTAATGCATCCCAGACAAGAAGAATGAATGCGCAGGGGGGTTTGCTAGACTTCTAGGACCCCATGATATCTCTCAAGATACCCTAAAATTTATTAGCATCAAAAAACCCAGCCTTGGGCATGCAGGCTCTATGTGTTCAGTTTTATATGTATATGTGAACCAGTAATCTCTTAACCAACTGGCCCAAAGAGAAAATACAGGTGACTACAAGTTTCTGACTAGGAAGTATTTGGCAGGCTGGAATTTTAGAACGAATGCAAATCCCATTATCTCCAAAGATCTATGATATTTAGGTAAAGTGTTTGTCTTAGTTGGGGCTTTATTGTGAAGAGACACAATGTGACCACCACAACTCTTACAAAGAAAAGTATTTGACTGGGGCTGGCCTACAGTTCAGAGGTTTTATGTATTGTTGTGGTGCTGTGCAGGCAGACATGGTGCTGGAGAAGTAGCTGAGAGTTTTACATCCAGACCCACAGGCAGCAGGAAGAGAGGGACACTGGGCCAGGCTTGAGTGTCTGAAACCTCAGGCCACGCCTACTCCAACAAGGCCACGCCTCCTAACAGTGCCACTCCCTGTGAGTCTATGGCAGCCATTTTCATTCAGAGCACCTGAAACCTCAGGCCACGCCTACTCCAACAAGGCCACGCCTCCTAACAGTGCCACTCCCTGTGAGTCTATGGCAGCCATTTTCATTCAGAGCACCTGAAACCTCAGGCCACGCCTACTCCAACAAGGCCACGCCTCCTAACAGTGCCACTCCCTGTGAGTCTATGGCAGCCATTTTCATTCAGAGCACCGCAGCGTTCTTGGTTCGCTTCCCCTCTGCTTGTAGCTCTGGGAGTATGGGTTCTCTGCAACCTTCTCCATCCTTCCTTCCCATTTAACGGGGTCAATGCTGGGGAGGGATAACCCATAATTGCAATCATGACCTATGGATCATAGCAGGCAGTGTACTAATTGGATTCTATAAACATATTACTCTACAACTGGGGGTTTAAGGCTTGAGTATGTTACTGTGGGGGGGGGTGTGTATGAAGACATCATTCTTACTCAATCACTGAGAATAAGAAGTGTCTTCAACAGGAGCATGCACCCACAGCTAAACACTGAGCCGAACTCCTGGAACCCAGTTGCAGAGAGGGAGCAGTGATGAGCAAAGAGGTCAAGACCAGGCTGGAGAAACCCACAGAACCAGCTGACCTGAACAAGGGGGAGCTCATGGACTCCAGTCTGACAGCCAGGAAACCCAGACCCCCTGACCGTGGGTGTTAGTTAGGAGGACTGGGCAGTCTATGGGGCCTCTGGCAGTGGATCAGTGTTTATCCCTAGTAACAAATGGACTTTGGGAGCCCATCTCACATAGAGGGAAACTCTCTCAGCCTAGACACATGGGGGAGGACCTAGGCCCTGCTCCAGATGATATGACAGACTTTGAAGATCCCCCATGGAAGGCCTCCTGGGGAGCAGAAAGGGGATGGGATGGGGATTAGGAGGAGGAAAAGGGAAGGAGAGGAAGGTGAGGGAACTGGGATTGATTGACATGTAAAACAAGCTTGTAGCAAATTTAAATAAAAAAAAAATAACCAAAAAAAAAGAACTGTCTTCAACTATAAATCATCAAAAGGTATTCACAGTTAAGTAAAACTGCACCCAGTTCCAAAACTCTGCTTTTTTTATGTCTTTGTCTTAAAAACAACAGCATCCTTCAATAACTCCCTACTAGATCTGATTCAACAATACCAGCAATTGAAAGAACGGAGGGAAAAAGCACTTTGAGTAAATTAGTCTTGTGTTGACTTAGCTTCTTTCGTGGAGAATTTCATTTATCTTTTGAAAGCCTGTTTTTATTGAGGTATAACTCATTTACAAAATAGCAGGGGTTTATGTTTGGATTTCTGGCAGCCTCATTGGAGGCCAGCATACCATCTCAGTCAGGATATAGAAAATTCCCTTGAATGTTTTGAAGGCACAGCACTGGCACTAGCCTCAGATAGATAGCCACACTAGCCTCAGATAGCCACACTAGCCTCAGATAGCCACACTAGCCTCAGATGGCCGCACTAGCCTCAGATAGATAGCCACACTAGCCTCAGATAGATAGCCGCACTAGCCTCAGATGGCCACACTAGCCTGAGATAGCCACACTAGCCTCAGATAGATAGCCACACTAGCCTCAGATAGCCACACTAGCCTCAGATAGCCACACTAGCCTCAGATGGCCACACTAGCCTCAGATGGCCGCACTAGCCTCAGATAGCCACACTAGCCTGAGATAGCCACACTAGCCTGAGATAGATAGCCACACTAGCCTGAGATAGATAGCCACACTAGCCTCAGATAGATGGCCGCACTAGCCTCAGATAGCCACACTAGCCTGAGATGGCCGCACTAGCCTCAGATAGATAGCCACACTAGCCTCAGATAGCCACACTAGCCTGAGATAGCCGCACTAGCCTGAGATAGCCACACTAGCCTCAGATGGCCGCACTAGCCTCAGATAGATAGCCACACTAGCCTCAGATAGCCACACTAGCCTGAGATAGATAGCCACACTAGCCTCAGATGGCCGCACTAGCCTCAGATAGCCGCACTAGCCTGAGATAGCCGCACTAGCCTGAGATAGCCACACTAGCCTGAGATAGCCTGTCTGCAGCACCAGATGCTCAGTCTCTTCCTGTTCACCACAGGCTGAAGCTCGCAAGCATTGTCCGCACAACCACTACCGACTCTCTGTGTGTCTGTCTGTCTCCATCTCTCTCTTTCTCCTCTGTCTCTCGGGTCTCCCCACGCAGCCCTGGCTTGCCTGGAATTCACTATGTAGAGCATGCCATCCTTGAACTCACAGAGATCTATCTCCTCTGTCTTGCAAGCACACCCAACTTGCAACAGTCCTTCTCTTACTCTCCAGATCTCCAAGGCTAGATCGGGAATCCTCTCCTTGGTTTCTTCTTTCTCCCTGGGGTCCTCTAAACACTTCTATGTTCGGGGGACCTCAGATAGTCCTCTATTTTTCACTTGATTGACTTCCCTGTGCCTCCTTGGAACCAGAGACATATTTCTCTCAAAACCCTTTCAAGTGTCCTTTACAATATCTTGTTCAATGAGTGCTATAAATAGATAACGTTTGCAGAGTGTGAATGAGCATCATTTTCTCGAGACTTAGACTCACTCCAGGCAATCTCTTTGGGCCCCATCTTGTACTAAGAGCTCTATGCGCACGCCCACTGCACACAGGGACCCATTAGCTCACTCACCCTTTCAACCTCATTCTTAACTGACTAGCACACGATTGTCTATCTTTGAGGTACTGACCCAGAGCATCATCTGTCTATTAGTGGTCCATACTAAATTGGGATTTTAATGCTCACAATTAACTAGAATAGCATCTTTCTTGGACTGAAGCCATTTCATTCTCTCTTGTGGGTGGAAAAAAATGTTTTTTGAAGAACTATCAGGGCTGTGAAAGTAGAAAGAAATTTTCATTAGCTCAGTGTTTTAGGAGAGGTAAAAGGAAAAAAAAATTCAAGTTTCATGAAAATATTTCTTAGACATTATAATTGTCCTGAAATGGCATTAATTAACGCCAAAAGATAATTCTGTTGAATCACATTTTATCAACTTGTTTCTATTTGTAATCCAAGGAAGTCTTGGGGAGTAAGGTTGGCCTTATATATATATATTGATGACACAAATGAATAGCTTTTAAATAGGATTCAAAGAAAATCTATAGAAATGAAGTTTTATCAATTTTATTTAAGCCCAGTACCAATGGTTTTCTCATAAGATTCTATAGAAATGTTTAATGTTGGATAGGTCACCTCTTCGATTTTCTCTTGTGGCTGAGTAATTTTTTTTTCTTTCTTTCTTTTTTTTTTCCTTTGAGAATAGCTGAGCTGGAATGCCCAATCCTCCTGCCTCAGTTTTCTAGATATGCTAAGATTTCAAGCACGCTCCACTCACTGAACCTGACCAGGATGTAACCTCAAACAAAGCTCAGACTCTGTAGAAATGAAAAGAAGGGAGTGTGGGTGTATAATTCTTGTCTGATATAATTAAATCAATGAATGATCAAGAAGTTGGTGAGAATGACATATAACCCAGGACAGGAATATTTATTCAGAACACAGTAATCTGCATTGCTATGCAAGCCTGTAATCCTAGCACCAAATGTCCAAGGGAGGAAAAATCACACACACACACACACACACACACACACACACACACACACACACACACACACACACAAGTTCAAGATACTTCATTGACTGTTTATCAAGGTCACAAAATGCCAGTGTGCAAATTCATATATTGTTACTCAGTTTCCCTAGCCGCAGTCAATGCTTATGTCTAGCTTCTTGTCATGGAGGTAAAGACATAATTCGTGCTTCTCATTTTAAAAATATGATGATCTTAGAGCAGCCAGTGCAGGCATTGACAGGGTCAGACATTTTGACTGTTTCCATTATTTACTTTTTGACAAGTTTAGTTTATCTGAAAAAGTCTGCTTCCCTTGGATGGTGAAATGCTTGGCCCTCTGAGAATACAATTCCCTGCTCCCTTCCCCGGGCAATGGTGGGGACTGACACCTTCCTAATTGGGGCTGTTGTTGGCTATTGGGAAGCTTCCTCCTAGAGAGCAAGCACCAAGATCCAGACTGACACTCCTGGACTTTGTAAGTGACAGGAGCCCAATGTGTAAGCCAAAGAGAAGAAAATGGCCCCTGAGATTTGGAAGCTGGCTCATGGGTGGTGACAGAGACAAGTATAGTTGGTTTACCCTGTGTCCGTCCTGCCCTGCCCCCACAGCTTTCTTCCCACACTGTGCTTTTCTCTTCTCTCCTCAAGAGCAGTGCTGCATGAATTCATGAGCGAGGAGCAGGTTAGGGCGCGTGGGAAATGCAGAGCTGTAGGGGCAGAGTGTGTGTGGCTGGCGAGGTTTACTTAATTTGGAATTGATTACCTAAGGAACTTGACTGGGTAGGCATTTAGCCCTGAGGTTGTAAACCCGAGATAAATGTAGGATTAGACATGCACAGCAAAGATATGTTGGCCTGCATTGTTGGCTGCTGCTTTTCAATAGTAAGATCAACAATAGCTCAGACTTGGGATGTTCGCTATGTGCAAGGCCCTGGGTGAAGGCTGCATTGCGTCATGATTTCCCATCAGGGCAGGCTACTTATGATCTGAAATCTGGAGAAGCTCAGTAGTCTCAAGGGACCTGAAGAGAGGCATGGCGTGGTGAGGAAACCATGCACTCAACACACACCCCCATTCTTTGGTTGCCACAGGTGAGGATGGAAGGGGCCAGAACTGAGCTGATCATTTTTTCTTCCTGGGTCACAGGTCAAGCCTGAAACAGAATGCAGATTTTTAATTCAGGTCTGTTAGAAGCTATGGGGTCTAGTTTGCTTCTTTGTTGTTTCAGAAAACTAGAGGTTGAAATGAAACAATGGAATTATATTAGAAAACAGGACACACACACACACACACACACACACACACATACACAGCACACACACACACACACACACACACACACACACACACACACACACAACACACACTCATCAAAACAGCATCTGGCTTTGAAATGCAGAATGACCCAACCCAGGGTCATGTCTGAGCTACCCTGGTTGAACAGCAATATACAACTGTGCTGGCTGGTTTTGTCTCAACTTGATGCAAACCAGAGCCATCAGAGATGAAGGAGCCTCAGCTGAGGAAATGCCGCCATGAGATACAGCTGTAAGACATTTTCTCATTTAGTGATCATGGGAGAGGGCCCAGCCCATGGTGGGTGGGTCTTGGGTTCTATAAGAAAGCAAACTGAGCAAGCCAGGAGGAGCAAGCCAGTCAGCAGCATCCTCCATGGCCTCTGCATCAGCTCCTGCCTCCAGGTTCCTGCCCTGCTTGAGTTCCTGTACTGACTTCCTTCAGTGATGAGCCCAATAAATCCTTTCCTCCCCAGCTAGCTTTCTGGTCATGGTGTTTGATTGCAGCAGTAGAAACCCTGACTGGGACCACCTCACGGTGAGGGTGGATCAGAGACCAAGGACGACCTATCGGTATAGAATTTGTCCCTGCGGCATCCATTCCTATGGGCGGCTATGGATTAGGACACCAAGACCAGCCTATCAGCAATGCAAGCTCGAGGCAGTTTCAGGATTTTCCCACCTGTCTTGCTCATCTTTTCCCATCACGGAAGTGAGTCTGTGCTCATGGCTGCTCTGGCTGCTTGGAGAGGAGACAGTCGCTGTTGTCAGGAGCCAAACCGGGTCACTTTGGGGCTGCAGTGGCGTTCAATGACATAGAGTACATTTGGCTTGTTTGTAGCCCCAAAGCTCAACTCCTACCACACACAGAGACACCCCACCCCCACAGACAGTTGGCATCATTGCCTCATCAGCTCTATAAACCGCACCTAGGAACTGTGGTTGAGAGACATCAAAATGGTATTATTTTGTCATCATGGTCATTGAAACTAGTTCCCTGCAGTTGAGGGAAATAAGCGGTAATAACCTGAAACTTTACTATTGGTTGGCACTTCTGAAGTGTCTTACTTTCCTCTGTAAGACTTTACAAAATGATACTGTATCCATTCCTGAGGGTTTTTTTTTTTTTTTTTTTGATTTTGTTCTTTTCTTTCTTCAAGGTATCTGAAGGCTTTCAACTTTAAAAACTGGGTCATTCCTTTTCTTTCTTTCTTTTTGTGTTTCTGTGTAACAGCTCTAGCTCTCCTGGAACTTACTTTGTAGACCAGGCTGGCCTCAAACTCAGATTCACCTACCTATGCCTCCCAAGGGCCGGGATCAAAGGCGTGTGCCACCACTGTCCAGTAGTGCCATCACCGCATGGCAAACTGGGCCCTTTGTTTCTATAAAAATGGATTTCTTTACCATAAAGGTCTGGAAGCGACTTTATTCTCACAGACCTGATTGGCTTTGTGTGAGAAGAGCAGACATTTCTCACAGGCAGTGAGCGATTTGCCTGTATTCTGGTAGTGGGCAGGTAGGAAAGCGTGACCCACCTCCAGGCTTAGGGCGGTCCTTCCTTACAGTAGGTGTGGGTTTCTGTTTTAGAACAGATATGGACTTGAGGGGCCTCTTTGTACACCTCAGTGCAGAAGGAGAGAAAACAAGCAAACCCACAGCAGGTTTTGTAAGAAAACCAAATGGGGAAGGATTGGAAAGGAAGTCATTGGAGACGAGGGCCTTTTTACCTTGGGAACAGGGATGGTGAGAACTACTGCAACTACCATTTCCAGCAGTTTCAAGGCACATCCATCTAGCTTATGTCTTCTGGAGATGAGCAGTCTGCCCGGCTCTGCTTTGGGTCTCGTAAGGCTGAAACCCAGGCCTGGAGGGCTTGCATGCCTGAATATCAGGAGAACAAGCGCCTCCTGCTCTATCCTGCTGTGACTTGAAGTTCTCAGATTCTTCCTTCCTTCCTTCCTTCCTTCCTTCCTTCCTTCCTTCCTTCCTTCCTTCCTTCCTTCCTTTCTTCTCCCTCCCCTCCCCACCCCCTCTCTCTTTCTCTCTCTCTTTTCTTCTTTTTTCAGACAGGGTTTCTCTTTGTGTCCCTGGCTGTCCTGGAACTTACTCTGTAACCAGGCTGGCTTCTATCTCACCGAGATCCACCTGGCTCTGCCTCCCAAGTGCTGGGATTAAAGGTGTGCGCCACCACTGCCCACAGTTCTCAGTTTTCTGCTGGCTGTCACAGGACATTGTTCTCAGCTCCAAACTATGTAACCCAGTGTCATGTCCTCTTCCTTGGAGTGTACAGCCAGCTAGGACTGCCTGAGTTCTTGTCTGCTGTCACATTCCTCAGACCCCCTTTCCTTCCCATTTCTCTGTCTTTGCTTTCTGCTGATCTCTCTGACTCCAGCCAGGGAAATGCCCAGGCTTTAAAAACACAAGGGATTAGATTGAATACATGTGGATAATCTAGACTAGTCTTTCTATTTTAAGATCTGGGATCTTAATTCCATTTGCTGGATTATGTCACAACAGGACAAACTTCCTTTGTGACGGATTGATCCGGAATGAGCATCTTGAGAATTCTGTTTATCTGGATAGCTAACAGTGGGTGCATAGTGAAACATTATTCAGAGCTCCACATCACTGCTGCTCCTTATTGTGAGAATAAGGCCATCACTTGCACCATGAACTATGTGGCCAGCATACAAAATTGAAATTTAATCTAGAAGTAAATGAAACATGTATTTACTGGCATGACTTACTATTTTGGTCGATGAGATGGCCCAGTGGGTAAAGGTGCCTGCTGCTAAGCCTAATGACCTCATTTTAGTCCCTGGGGACCCACCGGAATGAGGCAGAGAAGTGACTCCTACAGTTGTCCTCAGATTTTCTGTCTCACAGACATGTGCACACAAAATAAAATGGAATTTAAGGTGTAATCATACAAAAAAAGGTCACTTTTTTTGCTGACTTAGATATGAGAAGTGTGAGGCATAAATGGTGCATGTTCAGCAATGTCACCTTACGTGCCTCCAGAATCAGACTAGGTTCTCTAAAACCTGACTTTCTCATCTGCGCTGCCGGCCACAGAGATACAGTGATGGCTGGAGACGGCTCTCCTGAGCCAGTGGGATTGTGGAAGTGATGGCAAGAGTTGAGTTTTTCTGGCTAGTTGAATTCCATCATCAAAGAAAACTAAGGAGGGAATTTAGGGGTGTGGGGGAGAGTTCTCAGCATTAGGATACTTGGAGTTAGAGGTTTTTGTTTTGTTTTTTACTTTACCAAGGAATGAAGACGGGAGCTATGATCAGTAAGAATAAATTCTAAAAGCCAATTCTGTTAGATAGTTTCCAGTGACTTCCATTTCCCACCTCTATGTTAGTAATTCTCACCCCTGAATCTACAATTTTTCAATCTACCAAACTGTGGGTAGGTCGCCAGGGCTAACACCATGGAAACTAGCACCTCATAAATGAACTTGACCTAAACCCATTTTTGAGCCAACAAAAATTCACATGGGTTTTTGCTTATGTCAGTCCTCTCATGGACTCTGGTTTAGGTAGAATAAAAAACGGACATAAACCTTAGGACAGTGTTTCGCCCCACAGACTAACACAGTAGACTCTGCAATCTTGGAAATACCATTTCATTTGCCCTGCTGTGCATTACCAAAGGCTTCCAATGTGGGGGACTCATGTGCCCAGTAGAGACCTCCGGACACAGCCTGTGACCACTGAACTGTCAAAGACAGTTGGGGTGCATTTGTTTGAAAGCTGGTGTCTGAATCATGCTTCCTCCTGGGCCACCAACTAGCTCCCAAATCTCAACATGGAGACTTATCATTAATTACGAATGTTGGGACTTAACTTTAGTTATAATTTTAGTGTGTTTCTTTTTATCTAACATTTTTGCCTTGAGGATTTTTATCCATTTCTTTCTGTATGTGCTTCTGTGTCTGGCTGTGCAGCTTCCTGGCTTCTGGCCCTGAGCACGCCCCTCTTTCTCCTTCCTTCTCTCCATTCTTCTGTCCTCCAGATTAGACTTCTCCTCCTATTTATTTTCTCTGCCAGACAGCCCCACTTATCCCTCTCCTGACTAGCTATTGACCATTCAACTTTTTATTAAACCTATGGGGTATGTTAGTCAGGCAAGGTGAAACAGATGCAACTCATCTTTTCAAAGTTAAACAAATGCAACATAAACAGACACAACACATCTTTACATTGTTACCAAAGGCAGCAGAAGCAAAACTAACATCTTCACAAAGTTAAATATTCTGCAGCATAAACAAATGTAACCATCTTTGATGAGTTTAAATAATATTCCATAACAAGTGTCCAATGCCCGGTTCTTTCAAGGACACTTCTGACTTAACTAGGATGTTTGATTGACAGAATGGCCCTTAGCCTAAATAGTATGTGGATGGGTTAATTTGGGACCTTAATTTGGGATTAAGCCTGGCAGTGAAGTGCAGGACTTGGTCATGCTGAGCTGCAAACCAGGAGTCTGTGACAATGACCACAGGAGTCTGTGACAATGACCACAAAGCATTTAGTGTGAAACCAAACAGCCCCAGCCTGAGGCCAATCATCATCAAATGAATGAAAGTTACATCTGTAAGTATCTAACCCGTCATTGAAGGCTACAGGATTTAGAAGGAAGTACCATCTCTTAAACCTCAAATTGTCTGGGAGCTGAAGTGTTGTCATTTCCAGCATTTCTCACAGCCACACACATGGCTGTCAGCATTCAGGCAAAAAATGCCTAATCATTCCAGGGCCTTAGCACATGTGCAGTGAGGCCACATAACCTACGCTGCATGTGCATGGCATGCACCCCCGCCCTCTGTAAGCCCCCACATGCAGGTGCTGAGTGGCCTTTAAAAACAGACACGTTTGTCCCCCCCCCCCCACTTCCAGACAGGCCTGCAGAACCCCCCTCCCCCGTCCCCCTTCCTTTCCCCTATTCTTTACTAATACAACTCTAAATTTTAAAGTGGGCTTTGTTGAATAATCTTGTGGTCTGTTCTCGTGCTCAGTAAATAACAGTATTATTTTAACTATGCAAAGGTGTTACTTTTGTTTCTGCTTTGTTTGTTAACGATGCAAAGGCTTGTTACATATGTTTGATTAAATAAACTTAACCTGGGGTCAGGAGGCTGAGTCAGCAAGTAGCTGACAGAAAGTGGTAGAGAGGAACTAAGTGTAGTCAGGGTTCGTAGTGGGGGCTGAGCAAAAGGATGCCTCCCTCCTCCCCCTATTCAGGAGATATGAGCAAGGAGAGAGGGTTACCTACTTGCTCTTCAGCCTCTCTGAGCTTGCAGGATTTCACCTCAACCTATGAATCCTGGGTTCTATAGAAGGATAGCGCTTTAGATAAAGTTTCCTTTAGTGGCTGTGATAGAGCGGATGCCTGCTGGAACAGAATTTCTGCCTGGCTGCAGCTGGTGCTGCCAAACCACTTAGCTGTGGAGTTGCGATTGTTGGTTGGGACAGCAGCTAATGCTTAAGGTGCAGCCATTATATTGACTGTAAAACAGCAGGGCAAGTATGTCAGCACTTCGTCATTCCGAGAGGGTTTACCTTGTGAGCTGTTTGCCTATCAGCAAAAATGAGAATAGTATTCAAGGGTTCAGGGTAGTTCAGGATGAGTAACCGTTCGCTCAGCATCCTTTAGAATGTTGACTAGGACGCACGGAAAAACTGACTTCCTTCCTTCCTTCATTTCTTCCTTCCTTCCCTTCTTTTTCTTTTTCAAGACAGGGTTTCTTTGTAGCTTTTTGGGGCCTGTCCTGGAACTTGCTCTGTAGACAAGGCTGGATTCAAACTCACAGAGATCCACTTGTCTCTGCCTCCCCAAGTGCTGGGATTAAAGGAGTGTGCCAGCAAAAACTTGTTTCTTAGTGGACATTCTCAGGATGTCCTATGCTGCATGGGGATAGGTGGTTTTGACACCATAGATATTGAGAACTACACTGATATAGTTGGACTGTCACATGTATCTGTGGGTTCTGTTTGTGAGGATTTAACCAACAAGGATTTTAAAATGTTCCAGGAAATAATTGCATATCTCCTGAACATGGATGCTTTCTCTTATCATCACTCCTATGCAGCACACCGAAACAAATATTCACATAACACATACATTGTACCAGATATTCTAACTACTAACAAATGTCCAAGTTCCAGTAGGTATTCAGTCCACGAGGCTGGATTCTCGGGTGGCCTTCTGTATACGATAGAATTCCCAAGAAGGAGGTCCCAACATCGGTGAAGGAAGGCCAGAGCAGGCAGGCAAAGAGAGCAAGCTTCCTTCTTCCAGAAGGTGTGGTCCAGATTAAAGATGGATTTTCCTTCAAATGATTTAATTAAGAAAAATCCCTCATGTACCCAGCTTCTTGGGTTTTAGTTAATCCCATATGCGGTCAAGCTGACAATCAAGAATGTCCATCACTATGGAATAACATACCCGCCAGAGATGCTTAGGTGGGGTAGTGCTGGAGTGATGTAACCATGGAAAATATTATGCTATTCCAAAATCATTGATGCATTTTATCTTTGCTGAATTATTTTTAATAACGAGATGCCAGGTTACTTTACCTACTTTGGCAAATCCCCAGGGGGATTGAAAGCTGAGATTTATTGATACTACAAACTTTAGAGGACCAGGTTTTATTTGCTATGGTCCTTAAGGTGAACCTTCAATCAAGCGTGGTCTCGGTTGCATCTTAGCTGATCTTACTTCTCTCCAAATTCTATTATGGTGATACTGGCAAGGGAAAGGGCAGGTTCGTAGGGCTGGGATTTTGAATTTTAATAAGTTGGTGATAAACTGGACTTTGGAATACTTTGTGTGGTTAAAATTTATGAATTCATGTGATTAATTTCAATCTCCTAAGACACTTAAGACATTTTCCCACCTTATATTGCTTTGCGCAGAGTCAGTACATAAAGACTTTCCATAACCACTTACATTCTTGACTGTATTTTTCAATAATTAGAGACTCCTGCATTAATTTCTCCCATTCATTATGGTAAGTGGCTTTTGTAACCTGGTATTCCATTACAGAAATAAATTAGCTGTTGGTGAATAGAAGCATCATAAGTAGAATGCTATATGAATTTTCTCCTGAGCACATTTTAAAAGCATTAGAATAAATGACAAAGAGCTCACTGGATGTTTATGACTTTGGTTTATGCTTTTGAACTAATGGGACAAAGGGTTAATCTATCAGTAGCCCTTACTGCATTTAATTAGCCTGGATCCCCATTTACAATCGTAGAAATAGCATATACCTATTCCCCACTCCCCACCCCAGGACAAAAGGACACCACCAGGAAATAGCCACCTTTAGTGCAGGGTTGATAGAAATTCCGAGAGAACGAAGCTCTCTGGAGTAGATGGACCAGGAGTTCCACCTCTGTGTGTGTCTGGGGGCTCTTGACTATTGCTTTCAGGTGTGGATCCTGCTCCCTCCATGTGTCATTGCCGTCCTGATTTCTCTGGCCTCTGTCTGGAACAATATCCTGAACTTGGGGACAGTTACAGAGCAATGACCGGGAGGTAGCAATACTCACCGGTCCTTGTCCTTGTATAGAGAAAACAGCTGTGTTTGTGTTTCTGAATTGCAGTTTCCTACCTTTAAAACTCCCTGAAATCATCATTACTTGGTTCTGTTTCTCGTCTGACAGCTCGCACATTGTCCTTGATTGTTGAGTTTATAGCAAGCGTGCCATGAATTTTTAACAAAAAGAATCCCGGGATTGCAGTGATCGGCAAGGAAGCGACGTTTCTTAGCATTCTATCAAGTTATGTGATTAAAAAGTGACCTCTGTTTCAGGCAATAAGAGTCTATCTTTCTGAGCCCCGGTTTCTTGCCAGTATTCTGTTTCAAAGAGACTTGGGCCTTGGCTGGATGCAGACACTTGGGTTCTGCCCTTAGTTAGGGCTTCTATTGCTGCCAAGAAACACTGTGAGCAAAAAGCTAGCTGGGGAGGGAAGGGTTTATGTGGCTCACACTTCCGCATCACTGTCCATCATCCAAGGAAGTCAGGACAGGAACTCAAGCAGGGCAGGAGCCTGGAGGCAGGAGCTGATGCAGAGGCCATGGAGGGTGCTGCTTACTGGCTTGCTCCTCATGGCTTGCTCAGTCTGCTTTCTTATAGAACCCAGGATCTCCAGCCCAGAGATGGCGCCACCCGGCATGGGCTGGGCCCTCCTCCATTGATGACTATTTAAGAAAATGCCTTACAGCTGGATCTCATGGAAGCCTTTCCTCAGCTGCGGCTCCTTCCTCTCTGATGACTCTAGCTTGTGTTGAGTTGATACAAAAGCAGCCAAAGCATAAGGTGAGGCTCAAATACTTGATTGTATCCAATTTCCTCCTCCATTTGTCTTTCTTAAATAAAAGGAGACTGGCTATGAGCTGAGCTGGAGGCCACCGGCTCCTAATGCTGACCACCCAGGAGGTCAAGACCTGAGGGGCTGAAGTTCACGAGATTCCTTTCACAACATGCTATTTTAAAAAGCACGCCAGAGGAGTATGGACTTCAGAGTCGTACTGCCCATCCACCTCGCTCCTCTCAAAGACAGAATGTCTGGATTCATGTTCCAGGAGCGCCTTTATAGGGGGCAAGGGAGAGTTTTCTGCTTGGAACAGAAAAGTCTGACAAAGTTCCAAGCAAGATGACATCTCAGTTTCTATCGCGTCTTTTAATTTTACTTAGAAGCCACAGAGACTCTTCAGCAGGGAAACAACACGAGAGACAAAAAAGCAAATGCTTTCAGAAGAACACAGTGAGTCCTGTCCATGTGTGTCTTGATGTTTTAGCCATGACTACTGTGATTAATGGTGTACACTGCAGATGGTAGGGAAAGTAATTTTTAAAAAAAAATCAAAATATCCTTTTCTTTCTTTCTTTCTTTCTTTCTTTCTTTCTTTCTTTTTTCTTTATCTTTCTCTCTTTCCTCCTCCTCCTCCTCCTCTTCCTTCTCCTTCTCCCCTCTCCCCCTTTGTTTTTTTGAGACAGGGTTTCTCTGTATTGCTTTGGAGTCTGTCTGCAATTTTCTTTGTAGTCCAGGCTGGCCTTGAACTCACAGAGATCTGCCTCCTTCTGTCTCCTGAGTGCTGGGATTAAAGGCATTGGACACTACCACCTGGCTTTAAAAGATATCCTTAACCCTTCTTTGACAATTTCATGCATGTAAACATCTTTATCGTAGGCACCCAAGGAAGGCACTTTATAAACCGTCATTCTCTTAGCTACTTGCTAAGTGTCAGTGTTTATCACTGACAACAAACCAAATAGGTGACATTTTAAGAGACTCCTGTTGAATTTGATACATAGAAATAATTTTCTTGGTTAAAATGCCCCTGTCTTAATCAACTTCACCATCTAATTTTGTTGAGTACTTAGGATTTTCTGGGTCACAGTTATCAAATACACTGTTTTCTTAGACTGATTTTCCTGTTTGTTTTGAGACAAGTTCTCATTATGTATGTCGTTCAGACTGTCAACGGCAATCCTCCTGCCTCTGACTCCTAACCTACTTTAAACTTCTTACATTTTTCTAAATTTCCAGATTAATTTTTAAAAGTAATCACATTGTTTATAAAAATGGTGAGGGTGGAGAAATTAAAAGAAAAATGAAGACTTAGCAGAAAGAAAAAAAAAAAAAAAAACCTATACTACATCCAGAACACAGCAGGCGGGCAGCTGCTCCCTTTTCTGAGTGAGTGTGTGTGTCAGGTTGCCTGAGATTGCACTGGTAAATGGAAACCAGCTTGAGAGCTGCTTCTCTGGTGTGGAAATGTGATGCTATGACCTAGATATGAACAGCGAGAGTCAACGCTGAGGAGGTAGGGGAAGGGAGTCAGTATCGGCGGCCTCATGGCATGGCGCCTTTCACACACTACAGGGCTCCTCTGGTCCAGAGTCCATTCGAATGTGTTTCTCTGGGACAGGACACAGCAACCTGTGTTTTCGTCAGCTCGCAGACCCTGCGATCTCTCTAATAATGAACCATGTGTCACCATGGGTTTAATGACAACATTAAACCCATTAATGTCACTCCTAGATACAGGGGGAAATGTTAGGGTCAAGACTACTTACATTTGAGTTTAGAAGGATCTGTGAAGCCAAGAATCAGGAAAATATCCCTGCAGCTAAATGGCAGCCACCATCTTCAAGCCCTCTACCAGCGCAATCTCCCTCAACAGGGAAAAGGTCAGCCACACACTGTGAATCAATTCCTGTCACACAGCAGTGTGTCTCTTCCGGTCAGAGAATAAATCTTCGTAGAGACAAGCAGCCACCGGTGTTAACTCTACTGTGGCTCTGGACTTTGTTAGTGAAATCTTAACCAGCTGTTCATCCACATGGCACAGGCATGCCCATCCTCCCGAGGTGGGAAGACCTCCCAGAGCACAGAGCCTGAATGAAGTAGGGTGAGTGTGGGCCTCCAGGGCTGGGATTTTGGTTTCTCAAGCATAATAATCTCAAGCCCTTGGAATGGAAGAAAATTTTAATTAACCACCTATCTGTACTTAATGGGCAGCATGATGTCAATGATGCTTGTCAGGTGTATAAAAGTTCTGAGAGCGTTCTCTGACAAACTTTTTAGACTTATGTAAAATGTGGAAAATGACCTCAAAGCTCCCATGTCAAAACAGTCTGGAAGTCATTGGAGTCAAGACACCTGGCGGCCCAGTTCTGATTCTACAGCCGGATGAGGGTTGTTCGTGTAACTATCCAGCTGTAAAGACACAGGGATAAAACAAGTTGGCTGTCTCAAAGAACTCATAATCTAGCGGGAAATGAGGTGTGGGTGGGGTCAGGGAAGACACATGAACCAAGAATTGAAATGCAAACCCCAGTGTCCTCAACCAAATCTGCTAGTGTCATCAGAGTCTCTGGACAGGAGGGGAGGCAATCAGCAGCGACTGGCATTGTGTGGACATATCATCAGTTACTTTTCCGGCAGAGAAGCTCGGTATATTTGAACAAGAGGGTTGTTTGTTTTGAACAGTTGTTATTATAAGATTATGTTTATTCACTGCTCACCTGTTTGATTCCTCCTTAGACAAGAGTGGTGGGTTTGTGTGGTAGAATTTGGGGTCAGAATTCAATGGGTAAGGGTGTGTTTGAGGATGGGGAACAGCGATGTTTTTACGTGGTGTGTTGTGCAGACCCCGGCCCATTGTCCTTTTCCAGCAAGGCCTTCGTGGTTCATTCTTCATTTTCCCCTGTGACTGCTTGGTACCCTCTCCTACTCTCTGCTTCGGGCATTTGAGGCCAGCGGTCAGTTTCCTGTGTGTGTTTGTAGTCATCTGGACGATATTGCCATTTACATTCTGCTCTGACTATTCCTCCGGGACTCGGTTAAAGGAGAAGAGTGAGTGAAATCAGCCCCCTCATGGGGGAGCAGGTCCACTTAGGTCACTTGTAAAATTTATCCCATTGCCTCTTGATATCCAAGGTGGAAAATCTGAGGTCGCGAATCATAAGCAGTTGGGAAATAGGACTACAAATTATTTTTGAAGGGATTCTTCTTTGTTGAAAACATGAGACCGCATAGCTGTATGATACTGCATAGAGGCATCATAATGCCTGATACAACATGGTACAACATAGCTGTATCATGACACATCGCTGTGAGCATAACCAACAATGAGATGTGGACACTGCTCATCAGAACGGACGCCAGTGCTAAACCACTGCCATGACCATCCGGTACCCCCAAGTGAAGGTCAGCTGTGTTGGCATTTTTAGATTGTTCAAGCAAATGTGATGTGATGTGAATGAGAACCCACACGGGGAACTGTGTAAGTTAGCCATGGTCACGTAGTCTATCCTCTTGGGAGAAACCATTAGGGAGACAAAGGAATTCCTGGTGCTCAAAAGTGAAGTTGCTAGGGGTCAGTTCAAACCTGGATCCTCTTGAGCAACAGAAAGCAATCCTATGGATTTAGAGGCTAGAGCTCTGAAGTTAGAGTTAAAAGCCAACGAAAGTCAGCGTCTCACACCATTGGCTTTGCCTACCTAAAACTGACGGTCAGTCAGCAAGTTTACTTCCACCTTCCTGGCTTATCCCCACACGTGCTCCATGGTATTATTAGCCGAGTAAGAGAAATTGCTGGTCCCATGGGTCTTCAGGAGGCAGTGACCCAAGGATCTGACAGAGCTGACATAATTAGTCAGGGGCGCTGTCCTAGGCAGGTCACATGCAGTGATGTCCTGCCTCATATTTTTCTCATGATGATAACCCTTGGAAGCCTTCCCTTTCTGCTGGAGAATTAAAATCATCTCCCTGGGCATGTGCCCATTAGTGAAAGGAGGCATAAATTAGTCACGATATTTTCTAAAGGACAGACGAACCACAGTCATCCTCTATAATTAAGGACCTGTTATGGACAGTTGGAGAAACCGGATATGACAGATGAGTTGGTGAGGGGGACACAGCCGAGCAGCACTCTTGGCAAACTGCTTAAGTCAAGAGTTTGCCAAAAGGGATGGAGATGGATGATAGCATCATTTGTTTTTCCATTACATACAGAGGGGAAAAATACAGAGGGGGTCCATAACCACGGTTCCAAAAAAGAAAATTCCTTTTGATAAAAAACGTAACTATTTTCTTCTTCCTGCTAAGATGACATTTTCTGCACAGTCTAGGTAAGAAATACGTGTGTCCCTGTTCATTTCAGAAAAGAAACACTATGTCAATCAAGAATTTAGTCCAGGCTCTCTGGATTGAAGTTTCTATCTGCTCCCTGCCAGCGTGGGCTCCTCTGAATGGACGCTTGCTGTGGAGAAAGACTGTAGGCAGGGAGAAGACTGCTCCTTTCCATCTTGGTCTGTCCTGGTTTGTTGGGATTCTAACCTTTGCCAGGCAGGAAGCTGGGCGAGTGGAGGAGAAAGGAGGGGTGGAAGGATCTAGGTGAGTTAGCATCAACACAGACTTTGCACTCTGCGGGCATGGCAGGAAGCTGAAGGGCGGTAGCCTTTGTGGGCTATGCTTTGCTGGCTTCTCCTGCTTCATTCTGGGCTGTTGCATCCAGAGCACAGTTTAATAAAGGACAACCCGTGGGTCACAGCCAGCCTACCACCTGCTTCTGTAAACAGTTTTACTGGAACATAGCCACGTTATTTGTTTACAGAGTGCAATGGCTCCTGTCAAGCTGGAAACCTAGAGGCTGGATTGTTATACAGATCATGTAGCCTACCAAGCCTCAAAAAGTTTCCTATGTGGCCCTTTATAGAGAAACACAATCGTTGATCCCCCCTTTGGGTAACACTTTGCCACTCTTTCAGGAAGCAGCAGACATTCAGCTCTCCTCCCCTCCCCCTCCTCCTTCTCCTAGTCTGTTATAGCCCAGGCTGGCCTTGAACTTGCTATGGATCTAAGGATGACCTGCGACTCCCGACTGATCTCCATCTGCTGACCGCTGGGATTACCGGTGCCCTTCACCATGCCTGGTTTATGCAATGCTAGAGAGAACCCAGAGTTCGGCACACTCCAGGCAGGCACTCTACCAGCTGAACTTCAGCCCCTGCCCTCTCTTAACTCCATCTTACTAGGTTCTGCTAAACCATCCAAACCATCCAAAGCTGGCCCAACACTGCTTTCTTCAATGGCCCACTGCTACCGATTGAAAGGCAGCATCCCTGCAGTTCAAGTGGAGCTTGATGTGGTGGTGGCATAGCAACAATCCTTGGGAAATGCCTTTCTCATGTTCGCCTTTATGAGTCCTGGATCTGACTATGTATCTGCCCTGTATCTCCCACTGTCCACTGAGTCTTAACGGTTCCTTTGGAAAGCCTGTGGACATGCAGTGTGTCACACTCATTCTGGCGAGGCTGTGGCTCCCTCAGCTCAGACTTAGAAGTGAGCATCATATAAAGTTATATCCCTGAAAAATGAATACTAAATGAATGCACTTGGTTATAGTGAAGCAGCATAAGTATATTCTCCCGTGATGGCTTAACTGTCTGTCCCTTAGGAATGTTGAGAAATGATAGGTCAAGCGCAGTTACGTAGGTTTTTCCTTAGTAGGACTTCTCAAACTTTAATGGGTCTTGCAAAGTGAATGAGACCAGTTGTCCCATTCCTGCCAGGACACCAAATTGTCCCATCAATGCTCAAGCCTAAAGGATGAAATTGTGTAGTATTTGCACATAACCTAAGCACACCCTTTTGCATACTAAATCATGTCTAGACGATACAACACCTCACCCATTGTACATACTATGCAAAGAGCTGCTATAATGTTTTAGAAACAATGCAAGGAAGTGTTCAGGGCAAACACAGAGGTTTTTTGCCTTTCTATTCTCAGTTGGTTAAGTCTTTGGATGTAGGGCCTACGGACATAGAGAGTCAACTGCCTCACATTCAAAATACTTGTTCCTAGAACCTTTGTCTTAAAGACGTGCTCTCAACAGTAATAACCTTAGGATCTGCACATACATCTGTGGATGAGGAATGACTCTCTGTGTCACGAGATTTCCTGAAGAAGCTCAACTCTGTAATCCTAGTGTCTTAGTCAGGGTTTCCATTGCTGTGACAAAACACTATGACTGAAAGCAACTTGGGGAGGAAAGGGTTTATTTCAGCTTACAGCCTCACATCACAGTCTGTTACTGAAGGGGATGGGGCAGGGACCTGGAGGCAGGAGCTGATGCAGAGACCATGGAGGGTGCTGCTTACTGGCTTGCTCCCCGTGTCTTGCTCAGCCTGCTTTCCTACGCCATCCAGGAGCATCCAGAGGTGGTGAACCTGCCTACAGTGAACTGGACCCACTCCACCAGGCCAGTCTGGCAGGAGCTTTTTCTCAGTTGAGGCTCCCTCCTGCAAAATGACATTAACTTGTGTTGACATAGAACTAGCCAGGACAAGTGGGTAGGGGAGAAACACCATACCCCAGATCTTCCCAAAGAAAGGTTAAGCTCAGTGGGCAGGGCAGCCTTTCATCTGAACACAACCCTTGTCATCTCTTTCAGCGGAGGCCAGGAAACAGGTGCTAGGCTTCTTAGCATTCTTGAGGCCTGCCTCTGTTCCCCACTTTTAGAGCAAGAAGGAGCCTTGGAGATTATACCTGGGGAATGTCACAGCTGGAAAAGATCTAAAGAGGTCACTAGGTCAAATCCCTCCCTTTCAACAGAGAAGAAAATCAAGCCCACAGAGCTTAGGTTCCAGCCCCAAAGCAGGAGCTCAGACTTCTAGCATGGCGCTTTCCACTTTCCACGGTGTTAAATTTTCTCCTCCTTCTTGGAAAAAGTTCAAGAGTCCAGCTGTGTCTGTTGCCCCTGAGCAAACAGTTAGGGACCTAGAAGTTCAAATCAGACCCATTTCAGAATAATCCTCTTAAATTAAACTGGATATATGCATCCTTTGAAATTCTGATTAGCCCAGGGTGTTTGATTCTGATAACTCACTAGGGAGGGAATTACGTTCTGAGGTCCAGCAGGTACCAGAAGCCAAGCTGGCAGCTTAGTACCAGCCCCCCCTCCCCATTTCATCAGCGAAACAGCTAGAAACAAAGATTTGAGGCTCCCAGGCAGGTGGGGGGACAACATGAAGTTGGCACATAAGCGCCTCTGCTCCTAAAAAATAATGATTGACGATGTTGTTTTATTACACTCACATATGAAACAAAATGGTGGCGTGTGACAACGGAAGGTTATAAATACGGCTGTCAAAGGCAATTTCTTTTTTGGTACTCTTAGAAGAACATCGTTTCCTTTCCAGTAGATACCCATCCATTCATGGGACCATTCTTCTTCTACTCCTTCCCGATACCCACACCTCACCTTTGGGTAGCTGCCACGGGTGTCATATTGAGCATGATGAATGTGTTCAGATGACAGCACGTTAAAAAGCAGTAACACATCTCAAGTTCTACACCCTTTCAGCTAGGCACATTTATTGAGTACCAACTATACCCTGAGTGTTATGCCACGTTAAGATTTAATATGGAGTTGCTAGTGCTCATATCTGGGAGATGTCAGATAAGGGAAAACATCACAAAGGAAGTTAATACTCTTATGTAGGAGAGGTAAGATAGGAAAAACACATCATAAAATTTGTGACAAATGCTCAGGGAAGAAGGCATCTAGTGTGGTGCATATGCTAGCCAGGGTTTCTCACACTTGGTGGTGTGTGGCAGGACCACATGCCTCCAGAGTTGCTAGGCAACTTGGATTGTATGTATGACAACCCAGTGAGTTTGATAACATCTGAACTATTCTTTAGGCTATCTGACAAGATGAGTCTATTGGTTAGTGTGTGGGTCATTTTACTACTGAAACCCTGCAGGCCTTTCCAATTCCTATTCCTCCTTTTATCATTCGTCACATTGAGAACGGCTTATGGGTCAGAACGAACTTGGGGGAGCTCTTAGATTGTCAAATTAAGAAAGCCCCCTTGAAGTGCTCTTTTGCATCTTGAAGGACAAAAAAAAAAAAAATTAAAATCAAGATGGGGAGAATTCTAGATGAAAAGAATACAGGGCCAGCATAGCTGGAGAGTGTGAAGGATGGGCACTGACTCAAGATGACGTGGTTGGGCAGTGGCGGTGTCACCTCAACACCTCAAGCTTTCTTCATCATAAGGGACAGTTCTTGGGAGAATGGTAGTTTGGCCACAGTCGAGCTGTTCTGAGCCCTTGAGAGATGAAGAAGGCATTGGGGGCAGGTTAGTTCAGGCCAGTACAGTGCTATAGGGTGGGTGGCTATGGGTGGCAGAAATTGTTCTTGCTGTTTGGAGGCCAAGAAGTCCAAGCTCAGGGTGCCAGCAGATTTGATGCGTGATGAGGATAGATGGACCCTGCTCACTGAATCCCTAATGACTGAAGAGATGAGGGCTTCTTTGGTATGGGTCCTAATCCCAATGTAGGGGACTCTATTTTTGTCACTTAATCAACCCCAAAGTTCCAACTTTCAAATGTCATCTTGCAGATCAAGATTTCAATATAAAATTCCTTCCTTCCTTCCTTTTTTCCTTCCTTCCTTCCTTTTTTCTTGCCTTCCTTCTTCCTTTCTTTCTTTTTGTGTGTGTGTGTGTGTGTGTGTGTGTGTGTGTGTGTGAGTGTGTGTGTGTGTGTGTGAGGGGTTGGCAGAGAAAAGCATTAAGACCATGCCATGAGTATAAAAGTGAGATCCAGGGAAACTAGATAGTGACCATCACAGAAATCCAGGCAGCTCAAGTCCCGCAGTGCTTGTGGTGAAAGGGAAAGAAGTCAAAGGTTAAGGGAGTGATGCAGAAATTCTGCTAAAGGGAGGATGAGGATGAAGGGAAAGAAAGAGAAAAACCTCTCCAGGTGCCTCACTAACCATGCCAATCTTCACTCTAAGGCAGACAAAGACTATCTCTTTGTTCAGGACTATAAGACCTTATCCGGCCAGGGAAGTTTCCTAGCAGGGAATCTAAGTGCGTTTCCAAGTCCTTCAGAGGCTCGGCCAAGATTCACATGTGTTTTCACACCTGCACTTTGCCTCCATTTAATGTCCCATTTATGGAACCAAATGAGAACCAGTTATCTTTCAAGGTGTTTCCTGTCCAGCCCTCTTTAAAACCCTAGATCTGGAAGGTATTGATACATATTAGCGAAGAAGGGATACTCATTCATAAATAAGCATCTTTTTTTTTTCTTTCAAGAGGAGGAGATGGTAAACACGGCCACAAAAGTTATGCCACTCTTCCCTTTTGTTTTTGAGAGGGTTAGCACCCCTTGGAACATTCTACGAGAAAGAACGCTACTTGGAAGCTGGAGCAGTCTCATCCTCAGCATCGGGCTTTTGTTTGAGTTATGTGGAGACAAGGGGAGTAGGTGTCTTGTTTTTCTCCCATGGTTCAGCTAGTACTGTGGTGTAGACACCTTTGTTGAAATTTGGAGCATGGCCTCATGCCTGCCTGGCCTTGCAGTGCTAGCTCCGAGTTGAGGACTGCCAAGCCAGCTTTAAGAGTCTGTCTGCAGCAGCACGGTGAATGTGTAGGCTGGGGCAGTGTGCCCTATGAAGAAATTAAGTGGGGAAGGAAGAACGTGGAATGCTAGCCCAGTGGCCTCAGTGTCATCCATGGAAGGGAAGTGAATTTCCCATTGGCACTGAGCAGAAAGCAGTGCTACTTAGAAGTGTGGGACCCTCTCCATCCCCACTTCCTACTGGTCAGAGTGTGGGACCCTCTCCATCCCCACTTCCCCCTGGCCAGGGTGTGGGACCTTCTCCATCCCCCCTTCCTCATGGCCAGGGTGTGGGACCCTCTCCATCCCCCCTTCCCCCTGGCCAGAATGTAGGACCCTCTCCATCCCCCCTTCCCCCTGGCCAGAGTATGGGACCTTCTCCATCCCTACTTCCTCCTGGTCAGAGTGCAGGATCTTCTCCATCTCCCCTTCCTCCTGGCCACAGAGGTCAGTTAAGGAACCAGTTGATAAGCAGGGGCTATTTCTTAGCAGGGTTTCTGCATCCTTGACAGAAGGCGCTGGGACTCACTCACCTGGACTGGTGACAAAAGACAAGACTTGGGCCCAGTAGATCTGAGCATGACTGCAGACTCTCCTCGAGGCCGGCATTGTGTGTGTGTGTGGACCACACTTTGAGCAATGAGGCCAGTTCATCCATCTTCGTACTTCAGCATGTCTGGGAATGCCTAGACCCAGCTCCTACACACCTGTGTTTCTAGTAGATGTAAGTTAGTAGATCTGCAGTGAAACCAAGTGACTGTTTATCTCAGTTGGTTTCCTTTAGAGTGTTGTAATTTAAAAAGAGGGACTTGAGAGAGAGAGAGAGATGCCATGTGACAGAGTTCAAGGGGAGGCTTTTTTTTTTAATTATGAGAAAAGGATCATAAAAAGGAAAAAGGGGAGGGGGAAGACTGGCCTCCAGGAAAAAGAGAAGTGGGAGAGAGGAAAGAGAGGCAGAGGCAGAGAGAGAGAGGGAGTGAGAGGCAGAGAAGCAGAGAAGCAGAGAGAGAGAGAGAGAGAGAGAGGGAGAGGGGGAGGGGAAGGGAGGGGGAGAGGGGGAGGGGGAGGGAGGGGGAGGGGGAGAGGGAGAGGGAGAGGGAGGAGGGAGAGGGAGGGAGAGGGAGAGGGAGGGAGAGGGGAGAGGGAGAGGGAGAGGGAAGGGGGAGGGGGAGGGGAGGGGGAGGGGGAGAGAGGGAGAGGGAGAGGGAGAGGGGGAGGGGGAGGGGGAGGGAGGGGAGAGAGGGAGAGGGAGAGGGGGAGAGGGAGAGGAGGGGGAGGGGAGGGGGAGGGGAGGAGGGAGGGGAGAGAGGGAGAGGGAGAGGAGAGGGAGGGGGAGGGAGGGGGAGGGGGAGAGGGAGAGGGAGGGAGAGGGAGAGGGGAGAGGGAGAGGGAGAGGGAGAGGGAGAGAGGGAGGGGAGGGGGAGGGGGAGGGGAGGGAGAGGGAGAGAGGGAGAGGGAGAGGAGAGGAGGGAGGGGAGGGGGAGGGGAGGGGGGGGGAGAGGGAGAGGGAGAGGGAGAGGGAGAGGGAGGGGGAGGGGAGGGAGGGGGAAGGGAGAGGAGAGGGAGAGGGAGGGGAGGGGAGGGGGGGAGGGGGGAGGGGGAGAGAGAGGGAGAGGGGGGGAGGGGGAGGGGGAGGGGAGGGGGAGGGAGAGGGGAGGGGAGGGGAGGGGGAGAGAGGAGAGAGAGAGAGAGAGAGAGAGAGAGAGAGAGAGAGAGGGTCCTTTTAAAAGAGAACATGGTGAATCGGCACAGGTGGTAGGTACTGTTAGCAGCAGCAGCAGCAGCTGAGGGCTTTTCCTGTCCAAACTCTAAAGGCAGGCCATTACAAATGCCTAAGTACTATCAAAGAGTGCGTTGGAAACTTAGACTCGACTGAGAAAGTGTTGGCAGGTGTTTGGGCCAAGATGGTGGCACCCTCATGGTGGGTTCATGAAGGCTGTTGTGCCAGTTTGTGCCAGAAGATGACACAGCAGGAGGGCTCTCACGAGATGCCGTTTGCTTTTAGATTTTCCAGCTAGATTTCTGTTACCTGTAAATCACCATGCTTGTGGCAGTGGAGAATGGATAGAGTCATCAGTGTTCACTGTCTAAAATTAAGACAGTTCTCTTACATAATTGCAGGACAATTTTCCCAATCAGAGAATTAACCTTGCTGTAGTTGAACAATCTAATCTACAACTATTTTTAAGTTTCTCTCTTTTTCTTTCATGAGACAGGGTTTCTCTGTGTAGCTTTTGGAGCCTGTCCTGGATGAGCTCTGTAGATCAGGCTGGCCTCGAACTCACAGATAAGCCTGTCTCTGCCTCCTGAGTGCTGGGATTAAAGTCATGCGTCACCGTTTTAAGTTCTTTAATTGTCCAGATCATTTTCTTTAAAGCACATTCACCTTAAAAAATATCCAGGTGCAAGCCAAAGGAGCCAGATGCTTCACTTAAGATAATATAGGCCTAAGACATTAGGAGACAGGAAAATATGGCGGAGCTTGGCTACCCAGGACGAATGGAATGTTTGAAGAAAGTTAAGCTACAATTTCTTGAAACCCAAGGTGCTAGTTCATGTTGTGGTCCCATGTCACAGCTCTTCTCTTCCTCTCCTGCAGGGAACCATGCAGTTGCTTGGTCCATCTGCTTTGAGACCTGCATCATTGGTTTCTCAGGAGAGGGTCCGTGGCTCCTGAGGCAAGGTGTGCCTTCCAGTTCTGGAGGGACTGTGGTGCTCCTTCAGGCAGTGAAGCCTTCAGGCTGCTTTGTCTTTCTTTGCGTGTTCCCTTAGAAGGCAAGGAAGCATGGAAGCTTGGCAGGACAATGAGTCTTGTATTCCCTGTAACGTTTGCAAATATCACCGTATCCTGGCAATTTCAACAGTATTGATCCTGTCAATCACCACTATATTCTGCTTCCCATAGGAGTGTAGAAAGTCTGATTGCTCTTAATAAAATTGTTACAGCCTCATCTTCCTGTGGCCCCTCTAACTGGAACCTGGCTTAATTCCTCAGCTGACCATATCAGTTAACCCGGCCCCAGTAACTATGCATGGGTGCTTACACTCTCCTATTCCTACTGCTGTGTCCTTGAAGGCTGAGGCTCCCAAACCTGAGGCTCAGTTCTGTCCATGGCTCCTCTGGTCCCCTCGTGACTACCATGCTGTGCCAGGATGCACAATCCCAGTTAGTTATTATGCCCACAATGCTGGCTGTCTCTCATCCACTCAGATGAATGGATAAATGCTGGGTGTGCATGCCAGGTGGGCCGGCAAGCCCTTTAAGCTTGTTAAACACGGAATAAAATATTGCTTTCACAACTACTCACGTCGGTGCTGTTGACCTAGGCGGTGCCAGAGACTATGGCCATGCAGGGAAGGTGATGGCTGCTGGGACCGTGGCTCAACATTGCCACTGAAAACAGCAGCCAATGTCAACCCAATGTTTGGATTAGCTGTGACCCAAAGAAGCTGCCTGTCTCTGGAAAGACATACGGTCTCCCGGCTCTGCGGAGAGGAAAGATGTCATGGGGCATCTGCCGGCCAGCTGTCACATAGATATCTGACCTGACTGTGAAACTGGACTCTGGGCCAACGACAGCACAGTGCGTGTCAACAAGGGCTCTGCCCTGCCCCTGACATAAGCAGTGCACAGTCCTTGCCCCTCAGTGTCACGCACAAGTCTGGCTGGTCCCCTGGTGGCCAGATGCAGGTCAGGATTCAGATGGATACAGGACAGTGGTTCTACACATCGCCCTCCTCGAGTCTGGGGCTACAGCCCGCAGCTGAACACATCACAGCCTGAGTGGCACAGGGGGTGGATAAAACTGTTCATCTCTACAAGCATTCCACTTAAGGGTTACAGCCGTGAGACTCAGGCCACGTGAAAGCTGCACTCTGACAGGGCCAGAGCTCTTCCTGGTTTTCCCGAATTGTGCCCAAGTCATCACCAGAGCCGACGTGTGAGGACACTGGTGTATGTGACCTGTTTATGCTGCCTAAGTCACTCCTTGGGGGTGCTTAGATGTTTAACTGCTCCATGAAAATATTAGCAACAGCACACCTTTTGAAAGTTATGTGTAGGGAGTGGGGGTGGGGTGGGTGAAATCCAGGATTCACTGTAAAAATCAGAAGATTCATGACCATATTTCCTACGCAGGCATGATTTCATGCCCGAGCTCTGTCTTGATCAGATTCCACTCTCTTGTTTGTCTCCAGTCCTGTTCGTCTGTATTGTCTCTACATCCCTCTTTCCTCCCTTTGCTGCATCTCAGCCCCAACACACCCCTCATTTATTTCTCCTACTTTTCAGACTTGTTTTCACACTTGTTCTCTCTGGCTGGAGCTCTCCTCTCCCTGGGTGGGAAGGGGGTAACAACGCGGCTGCTCCCTCGTCCGTCTCCTACCAACTGTCACTTCTCAGTGTCCGGAGCTGTGCTCACTCCACCAGCACACTGCAACCCCTGCATCCCTTCCTCTCGCTGATTTCCTGTGAGCACTCTCAGTGCGCTGTGTGTTTAACAGCGAGGAGTCTGTTCGTAGCCTGTGGGTTCTCAGAAGTCAAGCCTTTTCGTCCTCCGACTCCTCTCCTGTATCTTAACTACATCGGGAAGTTAGCAATCAGGAACTACATCTGACACAAAGCAAGTGCTCACCGGAGAGGATTTGTATCGCTGCGATACAGCAGAGGGATACAGCGCTGGCCTAGTGTGTATACAAGCCCAGGTTTGGTCCCTAGCACTCCGTTCAGCAGGCATGGCGGTGCACATCCGTAATCCCAGCACTGTGGAAGCAAGGCATGATGGTCAGAAGAAGTTTGAGGCTGTCCTCAGGCTATGTAGTGAGTTCAAAGCCAGCCTGGGGTGTCTGAAATCCTGCTTCAGAAAAATATTGCTGAATGGTTGCACACATTTCATTTCTGTGCTCAGTCTGACCTTTGCTTTTGGTGACAGGTGTCAGAGTTAGCATCCTCTGTGAGTAGGAATGTTGCACAGTGAAATGTAATGTAATATTTCTGCATTTTTAAGCTGGCTCTCCACATCGCAAAAGGGTACTTGGAGTGAAAAGCAATTCGCATCAATGGTAAAACAGAACATAGGACACCACAGAAACTGAAAACAGAAGCATAGAGGGTCCCTGTCAGCAGGAGGGACTTCAGGAGATGGCTTGAAGTCTACAGAAACATGTCTCAGAGGGAACTACTTTGGGGGAAATTTCCTCTTCTCAAGATGGGACCCAGCCCGGCAGCTCAAGGACATTGATCTTGTTCATGGGTCTGGAGGAGGCTGACTCATGCCGCCAAGTTAAGCCGAGACTGGCTGAAGAACATTCTAGAACAAGGGATATAAAGTGAGGAATGAAAAACGAATCTGGCACAGAGAGACAGGGACTCCCTTCTACTTGTCCAGGACAGCATCTGCTATCCCTCTTGGCAGGTGGGACACACATGACATTCAGATGTTGTGGCTGAGGGTAGAATAAGGTCATGTGAATTCTTAGGCACTTCCAGGAGGACCAACACCCCACTGAAGGGGAGATGTGATCCTTTTCTCCATAGGATCAGTTGGTAGTTGGTCATGCCAACTATTTGTTTATTGTGTGTGATACACATGTCACACATTCATGTGTATGTGTGTGTACATATGTGTATATGTATATGGAAGCCAAAAGGCAATGTTAGGAATTGTCTTAGTTAGGGTTTCTATTGCTTCAATGAAAAACCATGACCAAAGAGTAAGTTGGGCAGGAAGGGTTTGTTTGGCTTACACTTCCATAGCACTGCTCATCACTGAAGGAAGTCAGGACTGATGGGAGGCGTCAGTCTGTAAATATGTTTCTCGTATTGGTTAATGAATAAAGCACTATTGGCCAATAGGAAAGCAAGATAGGCGGGACTAGGAGGCAAGTAGGAGAGAGGAAGAAGTAGGAAGGAGATTCAACATGGAGAACGGAGAGAGCAAAACTCCAGACCCTCTCTCTGGTAAGATGAGACCACGTGGAAACATTTAGATAAATAGAAATGGTTAATATTTAAGACAGAGCTAGCCGATAAGAAACACTAGTGACAGGTCAGCAGCATCATACCTAATACAGCATCTCTGTGTGTTATTTGGTGCTGGCACAGCACCGGGATCAGGCCGGTGGGGAAAACCTACTCATAACACAGGACAGGAACTCAAACACGGCAGGAACTTGGAGGCGGGAGCTGATGCAGAGGCCGTGGAGGGGAGCTCCTCACTGGCTTGCTTCCCATGGCTTACTCAGCCTGCTTTCTTATAGAACCAGGACCACCATCCTAGGGATGGCCCCACTCACGTTGGGCTGGGCCCTCCCCCACGGCACCAGCCTTACAGCTGGATCTCATGGCGGCATTTCCTCACCTGAGGCTCCTTCCTCTCTGATGACTCTAGCTTGTGTCCAGTCGACACCAAACAAGCCAGTACAGGTATCTTACTTGATCTCCACCGTGTTTTATGGGACAAAATCTCTCACTGGACCTGTAACTCACTGATTTACCTAGACTGGTTGACCAGTAAGCTTCAGGGATCCTCTTCAGTGCTGGGACCACAGGTGCCCATCGCTATCCTGGCTTTTTATGTAAGTGCTAGAGATCTGAACTCAGGTGTTCTTGCTACATAGCAAGCACTTTATTGACCGAGCCAACTTTCTAGCTTTTGGAGCCATTCTTTTGTTTGGGTGTGTCAGTCAAAGATTGGCATCACCACAGAGCTGGGTGTAGCTTTGGTCCTGAGCTGTTCTGCTCTTTACGGTGAATAAGGGCCCATCTCTAACACCTCTGCTGACTTGGTGATTTAGGAGCAACCTTACAGTTTATCTCCTCAAAAAGACTGGTTCCTCACAGCTTCCAAAGATGTTCTAGGGTTCCTAATTAATTGAAATAAAGACATTGTCGCCTTTGCCTCCCCGCCTACCACCCCATGTCATCTCAACATCAAACAATAGCTTTGGAAAACAGCACATCTTCCTTTAGGATTGTGGGTGTGTGTGACTGCAGAATGTGACATCTAGAATGTGTGCCCACTCAGGGAACTATTAAAATCCATTGTGCTTTCTGGGTACAGTCTGTGTGGAGTCAGGTCATTAAATGCCTATAAGTTTATTGAAGAGACATCTACTGGGGATGATGCAAAAACATCGTCACACTGAATTCTGCATCCCTGGGGCTGGCAGATTCAGTGCCAACAGAGACCTCTAGTGTCCTGAAGAAAGCAGACCTACCAGCCTGGCATTCTCAAATGTCTGCTCTCCTTTTCCACGAGTCAAAAACAGGAGTGAGGTGTCCTGCACAGCCTGCCACTCCTTACACACACGAGCGAGACACCACCTTCTTTAGAGTTGTGTCTCTGCATATGAAACTTCACGAGCTTAAAAATAAGGATATTTTCAGCGGAGCATGGAGGACCGGGAGCTGTAGCCTATGGCAATACACATCACTTTGCAAGTGTCCACCCACACTAGAGCTGCATTCAATCCCCAGTGACCGTTTTATTGCTTTTCTCTATGTGTTTCAGACAAAGACTCAGAGACGTCAGAAGGTCAAATACACAAATGTAGGTGGCTGCAAGGTGGAGAGATCTTATCTCACATCTCTAATTCTAAATCCTACACGTTTAGCCTTGAGACTTTGTGGCATAAATCTGAAATCCAACTAAAATCTAGTTTTGCCTTTTCTCCCCCTTTTCCCCTCCCTCCTTCCCTCCCTCCCTCAGGATGCAGAACCCTAAACATGGCACCTTGGCCCTTGGCAAAGCAGCTAAAGCTGGGTAGACTGTCACTGTTGACCCTTTTCCTCTGAAGCCCCTCCTCCCCATGGAAAGGAAGCTCCTTGCCTCTGAAGACACGGGGACACAGAGACCAGCTCACACATCAGGCCCCACCGTGTCCCACCCCAGTTTCTCACTATTCAGTTTCAAATCTAGCCACACCTTCCCATGGCTGTCTCCTTTGTCAAAGTAGTATTAAAGAAGATGCAGTTTCCAGCTGCATTGCTAAAGCGTTTGCCTTACAAGCATGAATGCAGGGTTTCCAACCCTAGAACCCAAGTTTAAACTAAAGCAAAAAGGCTGGGTTTGGGAGTGCATATGTCTAATCTCAGTGCTGGAGAATCAGACACAGGCTGATTCCTGGGGTTCACTGGCCAGCCAACCTATCCTACCTTACTCTTTCCAGGCCCGTGAGAGACCCTGACTCAAACAAAGCCCAAACCAAACCAGACAAACCAAGTTGGCTGATGCCTAAGGAATGACTCTCAGGTGTGCACGTGTGTGTGTGTGTGTGTGTGTGTGTGTGTGTGTGTGTGTGTGTGTGTGTGTGTGTGTACAGAGAGACACAGAGAGAAAGCCAGAGAGACAGAGACACAGAGAAAGACAGAGAGGCAGAGAGAGGACAGACAGAAAGGGTGAGAGAAAAAGACACACACAAATAGAAACAGAGACAGAGAGAGAGAGAGAGAGAGAGAGAGAGAGAGAGAGAGAGAGAGAGAAACATGCACATGCCTATATATATATATAGAAACATACACACACAGAGAGAGAGAGAGAGAGAGAGAGAGAGAGAGAGAGAGAGAGAGAGAGAGAGAGAGAGAGAGAGAGAGAGAGAGAGAAGGAGAGGCAGAGATAGAGACAGAGACCGAAAGACAAAGCAGAGAGAGATAGACACACACGGAGAGAAACACACACACACACACACACACACACACACACACACACACACACACACACACACTACTCCTGTTCCCTGTGTCTTTCGGTCTTCCTTTCCTTATGAAGTCTCCTATCTATGGTAAAGCGCGTGCTCTGTTGTCTGCATGCTTTGGGCTTGTTTGTCTGTCTGTTCTAGACCCTCATCCGTGAACCTGGCAATGCTCGAGGGAAGAAATCTTTTCCTCTCCCATGCATCCCTCTCTCTATTTTCCCAGCTAGCAGATGTATCTGGTTTTCATCAGGAGGTCTGTAGCCTTTGCCACGGGAGTGGATTTCTTCTCGTCAGGGCTATACTCTTAATGGCATTTTGACAACCGGGGGAACTTGGTGTGCTCCGTCCTGACAGCGCTAAATGATCTCCGGCCTGAAATCAAAGCTGGTATTTCACATGTCACCTGTGGGTAATGGCTTTTCTTGGGTGGTATCCAATCCCGAGAACTGGTGCCATATTTTTCCCTCTGGATGAAAATTGTTACTTGGTTTTTTCCAATCTTAAATTATTCTGTCTGAAGATCTTCAAGTCAGCTGCGCAGGTGAGCCTGCCACAGGGGGGTTGAGCGAGAGGTCTGTTCCGTTCCAAGCAGAACACTCAGAACCCTTTTATCTTCCTAGAGTGTCTGCAGCGCGGCTTTCCAACCATAAACAGGCTTTTGTCTTTGAGGGTGTATGCTTTGTTTCTGGTTCAGTTTTGAACTGGACCCAGGAGGGAATTCTTCAGGCCTTTCATAAAACTGTATGATTGGGCCACGATGGGGAGAGCCTATGGCATGAGTGGCTGAAGGGAGGTTCTAGAGACATCTTTCCCTTGCTGTGTAAACAACTGTCTGCTCTTAGCTCTCAGCTGGGAAATTTCTCTCCCTTCTTGGGTGGTACTGCCGAGTTTATTGTTATGTACCTGGACTAGTCATGCTCTATCCTTCCCAAATCCAGATGTGACCTGAGGTGGGCATGGGGCTCACACAAAGCCACCCAGGGGCCCTTTGGAGGCAATAATAAGGTCCAGTGAGAGGACCTGTCCTTCAGTTGTGTGTGACTATGCCCTGGGCCATGCAGTTTCCATCTTTGGGAGATCAGCTGCATGGCCTTTCAAAAGGATCATCCCAGCTGGGATTGTTGACTGTTTACACCCACTGGTGGAGGGATTGAGAGGGTCACAAGATCTGTGAGTATCCAGCAGCTCTCTACCACCTGTTCTATGTAAGCTGCCTTAATTGTATGTGGCCTGGGGAGAGCCTGGAATATATAGCCTGGGGAAGACTGGGCTGGTGATGGTGGGGGTCCAGGAGTCTACATCCATTCAGCTACAAGGAAGCATCCCTTCCTGCTGGGTAAAGGCTGTCCAGGTGCTCCCTTGGGGGTCGAACCCCAACACCCCTGGAAGTAACTCTTCACCTCTGCTCTGTAAGTAATCCCAGTAAGCTCATTGGTTCCCAGCAAACTCATTGGCCCTTTATTTTGAAAAACATAAATCAGTATTCTGGGTCCTGGTACAATGGAGTGTGTTCTATCAAGGCCATCAAGCTAAATATAGCCTCCCTCAAAATCAACCATATCTTTAAAGGACCCGTTGTTAATATAACTCAACAGAAGGGGCCATTTGGCCAAGATGGCTCCAGCAGTCCTGAATCCCATTATAAACAAAATGAAACTTCAGCTTCCTCCAGTCAGAAAAAGCCAACTGGGCTTTCTCATTGTCACCATGAATCCTTAAAATGATTTTTTCTAATGGGCCTGGCCTCCAGAGTGAAAACCTGAGCGTGAAAAGATAATCCCCACCATGAAGATTATGTCCTGGTGAAAAGCTTGTTGGCTTCTGGTCTTGTTGACCCATGTCTCTTTCTCTTTTCCCATAAAATCTCACAGGCAATTTCTCTCTGTAGACAAAGAATACACTTGTACTGTTGGCTATTTCCTACACAATTCAATTTTGGGGCGGAACTTTCTCTAGCTGCAAAGGCCATCAGTTGTTTCCTTAATGATTTGGGGGGTATTTTTGGCAACAGTGGTGGCTTCAGGAGAAATATGGTATCACCTCATCTTTCTTTAATAAGAGAGATGTTTGCATTGCATATATAATGTAATGCAGCCATGTCTCCTTCCTGGGTGTCCCTTAGTCATGCTCACTTTAGTGGGTCATGGCACTCATAAGTACACAGATTCTATTGTTCATGTAACTGACATTGCCATGTTACCCGTCCTCGGTGGAAGCAGTCAGAAGAGAGCTAAGTGGGGTATGTGGAGCATGTCTTTCTACTCTTTGGCTCAGTCTTGTATCGGCTCAGGTGGTTTTTCTTTCCTGATGGTTAAGTAGAAGTTCTGCTTCCATCTCCCTCATACACTCCTTATAGAAAGCATTTGTGTATAGCTGATTAAAAAGAAGGAGGAGGAGGAGGAGGAGGAGGAGGAGGAGGAGGAGAAGGAGAAGAAGAAGGAGAAGAAGAAGAAGATTTGGGAAGACGAGGGATTTCATTGCTGCTGAGCTCACAGTCTTTAAACAGAAGGTACCCGCACTGGTTTCCAGCCCAGGCAACCTCAGCTCTCCACTAGTGCTGTTCTCTTGAGCTCTTCTCTCCCAGGCCTTCCGACTCAATTTTTCTGGAACTTTCTCTTCTGCATCTCTCCATCAATGTAATGCTCCAGTTTCTCAGTCTGCTTTTGGAAAGTTTTTGCTTTTCCAAGATAGGATTTTTCTGAGTAGCCTGGTCTCTCTGTGTAGACCAGGCTAGCCTTGAACTCGGAGATCTGCCTGCCTCTGCCTTCCGAGTGTGTGTCACCACCACTTGGCTCTGGTCTTCTTCTTAAAAAAAAAAAAATACCTCAGAACCTAATTTTCTAACAGCCAATAGGCATTTCAATGCATTTGGTAAAGAAAACACAATTCTCTCTTAAAAGAAATTTAACTAACAGATTTACAATAAAATCCTGTTACCCCCTTACTACTTGAAGTCTGTGACATATTCAGATTTTAGTATGGATCAGCATTATTTTTACAGTATTGCCAAAATAAGCGATATGGGGACTCATTAAGGAGCCACACGCTTCACAACAGTCTGGATTTACATTACATTTTAGGGAGGGCAATTTCTTTCTATTGTAGTCCAGGGAGGAATCCTTTCCTACAAACAGGCTTATTATTCTCCCCTTTAAAAAAAAATGTTTTGAGATGTGGTGGCACACACCTTTAACCCCAGCACTCAGGGTACAGAGGCAGGTGGATTTCTATGAGTTGGAACCTCCAAGCCAGCCAGGGCTACATGGTGAAGCCCTTAGATGGTTATACTTCCAGGACGTTGCGGGTTAACTAGAAATAGATATTAGAATGAAAACTATACCCTGACGTCTATCCAAGGGTGCAAAAGCACACCCCTGCAGAGCAGGCCACCACTGCAGCCTCCCATGCTCCTTCTGTCTCTCATTTCATCTTTCCTCCATACCTGTGCCATGGCTGTTTGATAGCAATAAACAGAGTATGTCTGCAGAACAGAGATCACATGCTGGACGTTAGTTCATTGGATGAATCCTTACAGTAGTACCCTGGGGCAGGAACTGTAAAAGGGTGACAAAATTTCAGCGAGAAAAGGGTAGAGTTCGCGCCCCCAACCACTTTTCTTTATGCTTGTAGTCCTTGTGTCGTTGTGTTGTGAGTGTGGACATGGGCTTTGACCCTGAGACTCAAGTTCAAATCCCAACTCACCCACTTAGTCGTGTAACTCTGGAGAGCAGATAAACATCCCTGGCCCTCAGTGTCCCCATCTATAAAGGGAGAAAACACTAGTCCTGTTCTGAGTAGAATACTGCAGGGAACACTATGGATTAGAGTGCCTGCCATAGTGAGTGTGATGGATGTTGCCTCGTACGATAACCACAATGATGCCCTCAGCATCCCTTTCACAGAGTGAGCCTTGGAGATGTGGGAATCTTGCCCACGATTAAATGACCTTAAGAGACAGGCTTCGAGACTCTGTCCAGCTCTGTATGTCACTGACCATGATGTCACCAACAGTAAGGCGCCCTGTGGTTACAGCAAGAGCCTGCCTGATCAAAGTTTCCTTGGTTGACAGCTATGTGTGAGAATTTCCAGACGAGCATTCTTGAATAAAGTGAGACGAGAGTGCAGAGCATGGAGCGGGTCATGTGACTGTGAGCGCGAATCCTGCATCATCTCAAGCTTCTGCCCAATGCAGAAATCTATACTTCAGCTCTTGTTGAGGAACTCTTTTATTTTAATACATTTTTAAAAATTTAAGTTAGAAACAAGCTTGTTTTGCATGTCAATCTCAGTTCCCTCTCCCTTCCCTTCTCCCTTGGCCCCTCTCCCAATCCCCATCCCATCCCCTTTCTGCTCCCCAGGGAGGGTGAGGCCTTCCATGGGGGATCTTCAAAGTCTGTCATAGCATTTGGAGTAGGATCTAGGTCCTCCCCCATGTGTCCAGGCTGAGGGAGCATCCCTCTATGTGGAACGGGCTCCCAAAGTCCGTTCGGGCACTAGGGATAAACACTGATCCACTGCCAGAGGCCCCACAGACTGCCCAGTCCTCCTAACTGACACCACATTCAGGGGGCTGGGTTGGTCCTATGCTGGTTTCTCAGCTGTTTGTCTGGGGCCCAGAAGCTCCGCCTTGTGCTGAGGAACTCTATATCTCTTGAATTGATTACTCCAGCGCCATGTGCAACATAAGGTCATGCGAGCAAGGGCAGCCACAGAGGGCAGGCTGCGTGTATTTCTATGGTGGCTTTAGGACTGTAATGGAAACCTTATGCTTCATTTTTTTTTCTGTTTTAGACTAGGTAATATTAGCGGGTCAGTCTCATTTTTATGTAGATATGGCTGTTCCAGCTTTCCAGCTGCCTTTCCTGGCGTTTTTTTTTTTTTGTTTTGTTTTTTTTCCAGAGAATTCAGAATTTGTACCAGACACTAAGCTTTGTAAAGAGTGAAAAACCAGACGGACATTGCCACGCGCTCTTCTGGCTTCCAATGTGGAACATGTGTTTCTTTGCCAGAGTCCTTATGACAGAGGCATGGCTAACCCAGTCTCCCTTCCAAAGGGTGGTGGAGTGGTGCACAATGAGGAAAGAAGAATATCATGAAGAAAGACTTGTGTTCGTCCTGGAGACCCTCAAAGAGAGTAGATGGGATATAGGGATCACATCTGATTATCTTGTGGAACTATTGGCATTTGCTGGCATAGTTTGATTGTGATGATAATTTTGGTTTTATAAAGAGAACAGCATTCATTTCAACCCTCCTGGAGCCCTTCCTTTGACCCTCACAATCCCTGTCTTTCTGACAAAGGTTTAATTTCTTGGGGGAACAGCCTCAGATCATTCTTTCTCACCTAAATTGTGCCCTCCCCACCCAGGGCCACTTCTCTCTCCCTAGAGGAAGATCAAGGCAGACGGAAGGCAGTCTTTGAATCTGATGGTGATGTTAGAAGGGGCAATCTCAATCCTAGGGGAGTTCTCTTATACCAGAGGACTGATTGATTCTAATTTTCCCTTTACTCACCAGGATGAAGGATTTCTCAGATGCATTCCTCACCATCAGAAGGACAGAGACCCCACCCATCTGCTGAGGAGCAGGTGGGTTTAAGCCAGGCTGGTGAAGCAACACCAAGAGCTGGGGTAGGAAGGGAAACAGAGGGAACTGTCTCTGTGTGTCCTTCATGAGTCTTTACCTTGGCTCCGGGCAAGTCACGCTGTCACTGTACTTTCCTGCCACATGCATGGGGCTTTTTAGAAGTACTAGCTGCTGACGAGGGCAATACCCTCTGCTGCTGACCTCTTATGACCCGAGTCCCTCCTCTTATCCTGCTGGATTTTATCCTACAGTTGTATTTCTGGAGCTTCCCCACTGGTTATTCCTCTTGCTCTGGGCTGGGGTCCTTTGGTGATGTTTCCTGATACATCCCCATGGTAACTACCAGACTCACGAGTGCTCCAGCACGCCAAGGTAGTCTAGATGCTTCCGAAAGCTCCTAGTGCAGAGAGAGGCTCACTGTACTATGGCCCCTGCTGGTCCTTGCTCATCTGTTATCTCCAATTCTCCAGTAGTACAAGTCCCCTTCACCCAGGGCAGAAAGTAGCTGGATGATCTCAGGAATCCCTTTGACACACATTCCTGAGGATTTCCACTGTCCTCTGTGTAGTCTTGTAACACACTAGTCTGGGGACTATTTGGCAAGTTTTGGTACCAACCCAGCAGGTTGCTATAGCCCGTGGAGGAAAAGACTTGCTATTTAGTGTTTTCACTTTGGGGGCTTCAGCCAAAATGCAGAGATAACTGGAAAATCCCTCCCTACCTCACAGAAATTTGTAGGCTGCAAGTTGCTAAGAAGAACTTCCTGCACCAGCTGCACTTGGAAATTTCTGCATGAGTCATTTTGAAAGATATTTCCAGGCTGTACTATCTCTGGGAACTAGTGCCTGTACGTCTGCAAATGCGTGCAAGTCTGAGTCTGCACCATCGATTGTTTGCCAGCTAAACAGAAACACAATTGATGTGTCTACATTGGTAACCCTGTATAGCTATTGCTAAAATGTGTTTCTTTGCAAAGCTCGACTCTGTGACTTTGAACGCTTTAAGGCCTTGCTGCTATTGTACAGTGAGCCTCACTCTGCACTATGAGCTTTCGGAAGCATCTAGACTACCTTGGCACGCTGGAGCACTCGTGAGTCTGGCATCAGGAAACATCATCAAAGGACCCCAGGTTAACATATAGGGCCAAAGTCACACTGACAGAAGAAAGTGTATCGTGTAGGTGTCTCTCGCTGTCATAAGACACTAGGATCAAAAGCAGCTTAGAGACAATAGAGTTTACTTCAGCATACGACTCCTCAAGCCATTGCTGAGAGAAATCAGGGCAGGGACTGAAACAGAGGCCATGGAGAAACAACGCTGACTAGTTTTCTGCTCATGCCTTGCTCAGCCTCTTTTCTCAGACCATCCAAGGAGCCTCCTGCCCTGCGGTGGCACCGCCCACAATGGGCTGGGCCCTCCCTCATCAATCATTGATCAAGAAAATACAGCACAGACTTGGCTCCTGGGCCAACGTGGTGGAGCATTTTCTCACCTGAGGCTCCCTCTTTCCAGATGACTCCAGCCTGTGTCAAGTTGCCTTGAAAACCAGCCACCACACAAAGGCATCCCGAAGCCCTGTTTCCCGTTTCCAGTTCCTGCTCAGGGGCGTTGTGTTCTTCTAACACTGGGGTTGGACTGCATCGAGGAATGAGACCGTCTCTGCCCACCTCCTGGCAAAGCCTTTCAGAGTACCCAGGGAAGGGGGTGGCTTCTCAAAGTCAGGCCTGCGGGTGGTGGGTTGGGTTTCCACCGGTTGATATTCCTGCAGTTGGGATGAGAAGGACACATTCTAGACAGATGAGAGCATCTTCCCATTCTGAGAATGGTCTCCGGTCTTGACCTTCGTATGGTCTGACCACTGGGAGAGCTGTGACCGGAACACAGCGAATCTGCAAGGGATGATACGGTGGCCGCTCCTTGAATTACCATAGGCGTTCATGCTTGCACACACCTGCACCCCTCAGGTAGATAGCATGTAGAATGAGGGGGCTGCACATGGCTGAAGTGTGGTCACATCTACTTCAGCCTTTTTTGTGCATCCACGAGAAGGGAGATTAGCCCATCAAAGGAAATTGTCTGAGGTTTCCAGCGGTGGGCAGTGAGGAAGCCCCAGGGCAGGACTTATGGCAGAGCAGAAATGAGAATAGGTGTCAGGAGGAAGTGTCCCCTCGGAGAAGGAACAACAAACAGTCCTCTTCCCAATAGGTTCTTGGCCGGGGGGGGGGGGGGGAGGGTCAAGACAGGGTTTCTCTGTGTAGCCTGGCTGTCCTGGAAGTCTGTAGACCAGGCTGGCCTCAAACCCAGAGAGGCACCTACCTCTGCCTCCCGAGTGCTGGGATTAAAGGCGTGCACCACCACTGCCTGGACCCAGTATGTTCTTTTTCTTTTTTAAAGATTTATTTATTATGTACAGTGATCTGCCTATGGGCCAGCAGATCTCATTACAGATGGTTGTGAGCCATCATGTGTTTGCTAGGAATTGAACTCAGGACCTCTGGGAGAGCAGCTAGTGTTCTCAACCCTGAGACATCTCTCTGGTGCCCCCTCCCCGCAAGGGATCAGGAGCAAGTGTCCCTTCAGAGACTTCTGTCCCTGTGTCAGGGCAGAGGGAGGGAAGATGCTTGGCCTAGCTCTTCCTTACTGGTGTCAGAGACAACAGATTAGAACAAGGTTTGGCAGAATGGAAGCCAAGGCTGTCACGAGAGTTTCCGAAGAGTTTCTGGAACTCCCCGGGGTGGCCGGTAAAGAAGGCCAGTGCTCTCGTCTTCAAGGGAGGAGAGTTTAGATTAAACAGCAACCTGAGTCAGGCACAGAACCTCAGCCTGGCACCAACTTCTCACGCTCCATCTGAGGCTATGCAAATGCGGTGGAACTATGGTGCTTGCTAGCCCGATTTCGTTTTGCAATGCACAGCGCCTGGCTTTGTGATTAGTATGGAGACTTCCTGAGGCTGGAGCTCATAGTTCAAGGGTGATGGGGAGTCACTGACACCATGGTGGTCTCGGAGAGGTGGGTGTGCATAGATGCCCTGGGCTCTCGGGGGACATGCAGGCTTTGCAAAGGGGAGCTGGTGTTCAGGGTGACCTCTTGGAGGAAGCGGTATCGAAGGGAGGGGCTGTTAGAAAGTCCAGTGTAAGCCTGGAGCATGGTGAATTGAGGGGTGGGGGTGGGAGGGTTGTTTTGGGCAGAGGGATCAGAACTTGGATAAGAGCTCAGACTCTGACAGGAGTCTTACAGGACAGGGAATGGTCAGAGGGGAGGTAGGGAATCAAGTTGGGGACTGATGGTGATGGAGCTGACACCAACTTATGCGTAGACAGTGCCACCCCATGATTTCATAAGACCCGCGAGGATTGAGTGAGTCTTACTCAAGGAAGTAGAACCAGACAAGATCACTTCCGGGTCAAGGCGTCAGTGCAGGTAGCAGGGTCAAATCACACCTAATGCCTGTTTTGCCGCAAAGATGTTGTTTTCCCTGCATTACGCTTCCTTGCTTTTTCAGTTGGGAAATGTTTAATCAGTTCAAAATGTGGTCTCAGTTAACAATGTCTGTCTACAATAGGCCTCTGTTCCACCCCGAGGTAAACATTCTTGAGTCCACTTCGGTTTAAATGCATTGAAATTTATTTGAAAATATTCCCCACTGAGCCTGATGGAGGCAGCAAATCACCAAGAACTCAGCTCAGGTTTGGGCTGGGCTGCCCTGGCTGGGAGCAAAGCCGATCGATCGGAATCCCAAGCCAAATCCAGCCAGAAGTGCACACAACACTTACAAAAAGACTAGTTTGTTCATGATCTTGGTTGAGTGGAGTCAGATACTAGATATGATAATGCTTAGCATATTAGAAAAGAAAGGTGGGGGAGCTGTACTTACACTTGGTGTTGCCAGGCTTCCCAGGGGTAGCTGCCCTTCACGGGTGGGGTGGGTGTGGTGGGGGTGGGGGGGTGGGGCTGGGTGGTACTTATCAGTTTGCCTTTTTGCTCTCTTCCTTCCTTCCTTCCTTCCTTCCTTCCTTCCTTCCTTCCTTCCTTCCTTCCTTCCTTCCTTCCTTCCTCTCCCTCCCTTTCCAGTTAAGGAAAAACTCCAACATCGATGCGGTATTTAAGTTCTGGAAAAGGTCAACAAAAGCTTGGGGCAAATAGTGTCATGACCACTCCAGGAGGAATTCAGTCCCCACTCTGGATGGCTGCTTTCTCTCCTAGACACACTTGGGGGCAGCCCTTCCCTTTCCTCAGAGGACTTGGGGCTTCAGTGACTTGAGGTCTGGGACTGCAGGGCTCTGAGGATTCTGGTGTGTGTGTCTTAGGCATGGCAGGGATACAGTCACAGAACAGCCACAAGTGTTAGGACTGTCAGCCCACCTCCTTTTCTTCGCCAGCGATTTTCTTATCCGATGTCTTAGGGCCAGTGTGTCCTTGTTCCCTTTTGCCTTCTCTGAAGTGATAATCTGGAAAAAACAACAACAACAACAAAAGAAAACAAACAAACCAAACCCTTAAAGTTGGTCTTTGGATGGGAGGAAAGGGCAATTATGTTGCCAATAAAAACTAACTCTTAGATAGCCCTACTCACGCTGCAGATCGTGTGGTTCTGAGTTCCTGCACATCGACTCATGGCATCACCCCAGTGGCCCTGTGCACTAGACATTATTTTCTCAGGATGTCCTCATAGGAGGTCACATAGCTAGAATGTGATAGAGACATGGCCTGGACTTAGGATGCCTGCTGTCTTCCATACCCTTACCGTATTTGAGAATGACCACTGCCCGTTGTCCAAGATGCTACAAGCACTGTGCTAAATATTATAGTGCATTGTTGTGTTTAGTATTTTTAACTGGGTTTTGAAATAAAGTTTTATAGCCTCCTTTTGCAAAAGTAAGGCAGAGGGGTGGAGGCCTAAGTGATCTGCTGAGGTGTCATGCCCAGGATACAGTAGGACAGGAGTTAGAACTGTGCTTTCAGTAACCACAAATTCTGAGTTCTTTCCACGAGAATGTTCATGGATTTGGATAGCCAATTACACGGAAAGGTACCCACTCATTCTGTTAGGTGGCTGCTGCGAAGCCAATGAGTTTCACACGCTTAGCCATGATACCCTGCAGGCTGGTGTCCACTAAGCTATGCCAGCAGGGAAGCCTATGCCACTCTTCCTCTGTGTCCAGCCTGCTGTACTTGGCCATCTCTACCTTGGAAGTCCTTGCCATGCTTGAGCTATCACCTGTGAAATGAAATGTACCTTCCCTGTGTTCCCATCTGGGAAGTGTGTCACACTTCTTCCTAAGTGCTGTAGATTCTGCCTTGTATGAAAGTTTCTAATCTGTTCACCTGTCTCATAGTCACATTGTCCCTTGTGGATCATTCGTCCTGTGTGTGTGTGTGTGTGTGTGTGTGTGTGTGTGTGTGTGTGTGTGTTTATAATTACTATCATCATCTCTAAATAATCCCCTAACATCTGATTTATTCTCTCACAACGTATCTACAAGGCTGCTATGTTATAGTCACTGTGATATGGAAATCTGAGCATGGCCTTGCCTCAAATCTGTCGATGACCAGCCAGGACCACTCATAATTCTCTCCACTATAGGCCACATGCTTCTGTGATGTGTTCCTGGGGAGACATGTTGCCTTTGAAAAGTGACAGCAAGCAGAAAAACAAACAAACAAAACACTCTTTAATCTCAAGGACGGTTTGAGGCTTAAGGAGGCATTTGTGTTTCTAGATCATTCAAAGCATTTGTAGACAAACGCTGCCCATCAATCCTGGTTTCTACATTTGTAATTAGTTGTAGTCTACATTGAATTTAAAATTACCCACAAGGCCAAGTAGCCAGCCTTGTTTTTATCCCCACACTATTGAGGAAAGGCTGGAGACAAAGCCTGACGAATAGATAAGGGGAGTGAGGGCCAAACATTACCAGTTTCTTGTGACAGTGGCTTTATGCCAGCTTGCCTAGAGAGGCGTGGGAGGACAGTAATTGCTGAGCCCTACCTAGGTCACACAGGTTGAACTGCTCGTGCGTGTGGCTCACCATAGTCACATGCCATAGTGGCTTGGTTTCAGTTAAATAGCAATGCCTATCTATTGCATCAAAGTGTTAGTAATAGGCACTCACTGGGTTTTGCCTTATGAACTTGCTTTCGATTTTTTTAGTACATTGTAGTCAGGGGTAGAGGTACACCCCTTCAGTCCTTTGGGAGGCAGAGACAGAAGCAGACAGAGCTCTCTGTGAGTTCCAGGACAGCCTGGACTAAGTAATAACTTCTGGGATAGCCAGAGCTATGTAGAGAGATTCTGCCTCAAAATAATAAAAAATAGTTATATACATCTATACCTTGTCTATGAGCGCATATTTTAAAATCTTGCTGTGATTAAAACATAAATTCTTTACCAGCCTGGTCTACAGAGCCAGTGCCAGGAGAGGCTCTAAAGCTACACAGAGAAACCCTGTCTCAAAAAACAAAAAGAAAAAAATTCTTATACTGATAATAATCAATGATTTTTAAGTTACCCATAAAGTTTCTCGATTCTGAGTGTGAGGCATTTTGATGTGTAAGATCATCGCTGAACACCCGTGGACCAGATCCACCAAGAAAGGAATAGAAAGGGATGGAGGGGAGAGACGCTTCCACAGACCTAGTGGCCAACCCCAACATGGCTGCCCATGGGAAGGAAGGTTCTGCCCACGAACCAAGGCCCTGACTCTGTCTCCTAAGCTACAGTCTTGTTACCAAAGTTTGACTTACTGAAAGAGCGATGGGACCAGGGGAAGGGAGGAAGGGGGTGGGAGGAATGTGAGGTGCAGAGGGAAAGTCAGAGCAACATCCCAAGGGGGAGGTCAGATGCAGCCGGATTCCTCTCCCCACAGCATTTCCCACTGGGAAGCTGTCAGCGGATCAAAGGGAGGCATCCACTCTGCCGCTAGCTCCCTGGCCTGCCAGCGCCTTCCTTCCACCCTTGTGTAGCTTCCCAAGGAGGAATGACTGATCTACATAGACTTTTCTGTGTACTCTATTTTTAGTTCGGGAGGCATGTGCCTTTAATGTTTGTATTCTTGTGAGTTCCCATGAGCTGATGTGGGGGTAGGTCAGGCAGCTGGCTACTGGGAATGGGCGGTGGGAGATAAGTAATTGACAAGGCCAATCTACTCAGTCTGTCATCCAGGCCCTTGCCAGTTGTGGGATTTCTGCCTAAGGGATGCTTAGCTATGGTGGGCGCCTGGGTTACAACATCACTCTCAAACGGAGGATTAGGGAGTGCTGTGTAGCTAGCCTTACCCTGTAAAATGGAAGACATATCTTCCTTTCCACTCTCCCTCCTTTTCCCTTTTCCCTGAAACACTCAAGAATTGCCTAAAGTTCTAGGTACTAGGCCCGGCCTAGTTAAGCCTTTGCCCCTCATCTGACCTGACAAAGATAAAATAAGTTCTCCCTACAGCTGCAGATGTGCACAAATGCAACCAGGGAAGGTGTCAGTGTACCTATTTGCTTTAAAATCTGCCTTTAACTCTGCAGTTGGAGGTCCTTGCGTCCCATAAACACAATGTCCGCTCGTTTTGAATAGGGATTCTTCCTCCCTCCGTAAAACACGGCTGGAAAACACCTGTTCTCATTCATGCAAAGCTCAGCGATGGGAACGATGTAAAGCAGGTGACCCATGCGAAAGACGTGTTTGGCCTTGAACATAATCAATGCAGAGGTGAACGTGTGTTACTGGGCTTAGTAAGCTTTTTCCCCTTTAGAGACACTGCAGTCCACGTGTGTGAAAGTCATTAGAGGAATAAGGCGCTGGCTGCATACCGTCTAACAGCTGTGCTGGATGAGCTTAATCGTTCCAGCAGACGGAGGTAGTCCGTGAGAAGCAGTCATGGATAGATCTCTCTGGCAGACACAGCCTTCTAGTAGTGCCTGAAGCACAGGTCAGAGGTCGTAAACCAGAGAGCATGTGTGAGGGTGGACGGTGCTGTCTCATTGGAGCCTGATCCTTTATAACATTCTGAGATATAGGAGATATAGAAAATCACTGTCTTGGTTAGGGTTCCCATTGCTGGGAAGAGGCACCATGGCTGTGGCAATTCTTATAAAGGAAAACATTTAATTGGGTGGCTTACAGTTCAGAGGTTTAGTCCGTTATCATCGTGGCGGGAAACATGACAGCATGCAGGCAGACATGGTGCTGGAGGAGGAGACTAGAGTTCTCTTCCTCTAAAACAGTGGCGCTCAGCCTTCCTAATGCTGGGACCCTTTACTATACATCCTCGTTGTGTTGACCTCTAACTATGGAATTATGTCGTTGCTACTTCGTAACTGTAATTTAGCTACTGTCATGAATCATAATGTAAATAGCTGAGAGGCAGGATATCTGCTATGCAACCCTTGTGAAAGGGTCTTTCAACCCCCATGGGGTCTCCACCAACAGGTTGAGAAACACTGGCCTAAAGCCCGCTCTTCGAGTCTACCCAGGAGGCTGACTTGACTTCTGAGTTCTGCATCCTGTATATCTCCACTAACACATTGCTAATGTTTTAGTTTTGGTATTTTTTCCTTTGGGGGCTAATCCGTATGTGTTGATCATTTACTTATCTGTTGAGCCAGTGTTGGGCCAGTGTGTGAGCAGCCTAGAACATATACAGGTGACAGTGACAAGGGGTGATACGGTTGACCAGAAAATAGGGACAACAGAAGAGAGAATGGGAACCGTGGCTCTCTTGAAGAGGACCAGGGTAATCCCTCCGCTCCTGATGCTCTGTCTTCTACTTTTTACTTTGTCCTCTCTTTTCCTTCCATCCATCCTTCTTTTCCTTCCATCCATCCTTCTTTTCCTTCCATCCATCCTTCTTTCCTTCCATCCATCCTTCTTTCCTTCCATCCATCCTTCTTTCCTTCCATCCATCCTTCTTTCCTTCCATCCATCCTTCTTTCCTTCCATCCATCCTTCTTTCCTTCCATCCATCCTTCTTTCCTTCCATCCATCCTTCTTTCCTTTCTTTCCTTTTCTTCTGTTTCTGGAGAGCCATTGAATGCCACTCAGCATCTCCTACCTCATGGGCTTCCAGTGACGGAGCAACTTGAAGTCACCTTGTTTTTGTCCTCCTTGCCTGGCAAGATCCTACCCTGCATTATTTTTCCCAAACACAGCTGCCCCGCAGTTTCCTCTGGCTGCTCTCTGACAAGTGACCACAGGTTTCCTGTTTATGCAGACAGGGACAGAGAGTTATGGTCTCAGTGGGATGAAGACTGGGGGCCCTTTGCACTTGGGCCTCTCTCTCTCTCTCTCTCTCTCTCTCTCTCTCTCTCTCTCTCTCCCTCCCTCCCTCCCTCCCTCCCTCCCTCCCTCCCTCCCTCTCTCTCTGTCTCTGTCTCTGTCTCTGTCTCTCTCTCTCATGTTTAGGTTAAGGGCTGGGGGAAAATGCTCTAGGAAGCTAACAGGCCCTTGTGCTTAATGAATCTGCTCCTGAGCCCTCATTAGATGGAATCCCTCACCAGATGATCTAGGGTGGAGCCAGTAATATTACATCAACTATTCAAACGAGGACATTAGCGTGCATTCCCCGACCCTGGCCCCGTACTCCTGCTAGAATTTTAATAATTTCAGCTGTGACCTTCAGCATTTTTTCACCCATCGACTTGCTAGCCGTGACTTACTATGCCAAGTGGTAAAGACACACTAGCCAAGTCTATGGGGGACTTCCGAGGCACCGCTGGCGTTATTAATGATGGACACTGTTTACTCTTCTCTCAGCGGCCGCTGGGGTTCTTGTTGGGGTTTCCTAAGCAGTCCACACCTCAGGAAGTGAACTAGCAAGGGCGCACATTCCTCGTGTTTGACGGTTTCTCTCACAGACCCACTGGCTGCTCCCTGGCTTGAGACACAATCCTTCAGTTGGTTCTTCTTCCAGTGACCTGGAGTCCTGCTGCATGTCCAACTTGTGTCTCTCACTGGTAAGCGAGCAGAGTTTTCCAGAAATCACACAAGGTCTTGAGTCACCTTACATGAAAGACCTGGAACTTTGGGGTTCAAGTTCATTTTCCAAATTATGATGAGTGACCAGCCAAAGATGCTTTGGTCCCCAAATCTCCCCACAGGTCTTCTTGGGAGGTTTCATTTATTTATTTAATAATTTTTTTTTCTTATTTTACATCTAGGTCTCAGTTCCCTCTCCCTCCCATCCTCCTATGCCCCACACAGACCCTCCCCATCCACTCCCCAGGGAGGGTGAGGCCTCCCTGGGATCATCAAAATCTGTCAGGTTATTTGGGGTAAGGCCTCGGCCCTCACCCATATCTTCCGGCTAAGGGAGTATCCGTCCATGGGGAATGGGCTCCTGAAGTCTGTTCCTGCACTCAGAATACATCCTGGTTCCATTGTCAGAGGCCCCATAGACTGCCCAGGCCTCCTAACTGAGACCCACATTCAGGGGGTCTGGGTCAGTCCTATGCTGGTTTCCCAGCTATCAGAATGGTTTTTGAAAGTTCTTTAGTTGAATTCTTTCTTTTTAATATTCCTTCCTTCCTTTTTATCCTTTCTTTTCATCTTCTTTTCTTACTTTTAAGAATGAATGTGGTGTCAGTTAGGAAGCTTGGCAGTCTATGGGGCCTCTAGTAGTGGGCCAGTATTTATCATTAGTATACAAATGGACATTGGGAGCCCATTCGAGGGATACTCCCTCTAACATAGACACGTGGGAGAGGGCCTAGGCCCTGCCCCAAATGACAGACTTTAAAGATCACCCATGGAAGTCTGTTCCTTGGGGAACAGGTGCAGGTGTTGGCTTGACAACACAGCTGTCTCAGTGTCTATGAAGAATGCACTTTTATTTCCCTTTATCACATTCTATCATCAGAGCAGCAACACAATGCACACCTTAATACACCATAGAGAAAAGCCAAGTTGGATGTGTTTGTCGATTTACTTGGTTTTTAATGTCTTGTCTGCTTCCCCTTCACTCATTCTCTATGCTGCAAAGATAGCATTTGCCTGATGTCCTCGGAATGTAGTTACAGAAGAAGCAGCCTTCTCTAGGATACACTGAGTCTTCCCTTTGAAACACACTGTAGGGGGACAAAGCAGCAGCCACATAGGCAGAGGGAAAATAGAGCTCTTCCTCAGGGAAGACTGCCCTCTTGTGGAATTTAGCTTCCGGGCTAATCTGCCTGGCAGCAAGCTATCTTTTGCAGCTTTTTAAACCAATGGGTAATTTTCCCACGTGGATTTATGTGTGAAGCTATTCCTAGAAGGTTTAAGCACAATGTCTGGTTGCTTTTAGTACTAATCAACAATTGACAATCTCAATTCGGTGTGCAATTCAAATGCCGGCAATTTCTCTTTTTTTGAAAGAGCCATTTTAATGGAGAACTGTGTCCCAAATAGGTGTGTTGTATTTGTTATTATTATTTTTGGTTTTTTTGCATTTTGGTGCAAAGCCTTTTAAGATATGATTTTGTAATTAGATTTAAAAACATTTCTCCTGCCTGGGCAGGGTTTAAACAAAGCCCAGACTGTTTAAGACTATTTTTAGTTCTGATTACTTATTCAGCTGAGATAATCCCAAGTTCAGCAGTTTATCTGGAGAAGGCTCGACAGCTGGGCATTTGAAGGCAGCCTCAGGTCAAAGCCGACATCTTTATAAGGGTCACGTGCTTCCCCTCTCCCTCCCTCGAGTATGGGAGAGTGTTGGTGGTGGCATGCTCTGGGATGCCCCGTGTCATTTCCACCAGCCTGGAGTGGGAGAAACTGCTGATTCAGGGGCCTTAGATGTGGAAAATAGGTCACTAATGACATGTGGCCAGAAGCCAAAAAACAGTGGCTGGGAGCTCCGAGAGGTCTGCCAGGGGCAGGATCCATTTTACTTGAACTGGGGGGGGGGAGGGGAGAGGGTAGCAGTGTGCTTTAATTTGCTTAACTGTCACAAGGCTGCAGGGGACTCTGGCTAAAATTGTGGTTTCCCCCCCCCTTCCAAGCTCTTATTGTTTCTGCTTATCCTATTTGTATTCCTGTACACTGTGATATCTCCAGAGTCCCTTCTCTTTTGAATATCTAAGCTGATGTATGTGTATATATATATATATATATATATATATATATATATATATATATATATTTTCTTTCTCCCAGGCAGCCGGGGCAACTGCAGACAATGGTGCTATTAGCCACATGATTTCTTCAGTACTGAAAGAACCCTACCCTAACCCTAACCCTAACCCTAACCCTAACCCTAACCCTAACCCTAACCCTAACCCTAACCCTAACCCTAACCCAGTCAGCTCCACACCCATCTCCACCAAGCATCTCTGTGATTGATTGGAGGGAGAGGGGTCTGTCTGGTGTGCTCAACACTCGATAAAGCAGTGCTTTATTTCATCCCGGGGGCCATCACTCTGGATCTCTGTTTCCTAGTAATGTTACTAGTTCCATGTAGGAGGAAGAAGAGGAGGTCTAGAATTGGCCAGTGGCCTGGTGTGATCAGAGGAGTATCCAGAGGAGTTTAAACCACAGGTTATCAGTCTCCCCTGCCCCAGCACAGACACACACACACACACACACACACACACACACACACACACACCAGAGAGGTGTTAAACTGACACTGCATGGACAGCTTCTCACACAGCAGGCTTGTCAGAGGAGCCTAGGGATGCACACGTCTAATGAGTGTCCTGGTGACGGTGATGCTGGTGGCCAAAGGACCACCTTTGGAGCAGCTTGATCAAGGGCAGTCTTGGCACGCCATGCCTCATGAGTAATTCCCTCGCCTAGAACTTCCTTCACAGGTCAGTAAACACTTTAGAGTAGGGCCATGCTCGTCTTTCATCTCCAGGGTCCATGCATGACACAGAGACAGAACTCAGGGTGGTTGTGGAATGAATGAACCTCTCAGGGGACATGTTTTTACAAAATGAAATGGGCCACAGAGAGGCATTTTCCTAGGTCTGGGTTGGCCTGAGTGGGACCGTGATTTCACTGAATGGCAGTGACATAAACACTAAGATTAACATTTGAGACTACAGTGAAGGGAGAAGAAGGTTGGCAACACGATGTCAGCAGAAATGCTGAGGTTGAGATTATAGGAAAAGCGAGCCTGCCAAAGGGACCGAGGTGTTGCACACGCTGTGATGAGGGACAGATCTCTTTGTGAGCAGAGTTAAAACAGTGACCTGGAGGTTGGGGCATGACTCCAGAGGTCAAGCGTCTGCCGTGCAAACACAGGGCCCTCAATCTGCATGCTTGTCATACATGAAACAAGCTTGGCCCAGGGGCACACACCTGTAACCCTAGTGCTTGAGAGTTGAACATGGGGGTGGGGATGATCCCTGGGGCTCGTTGGGTAGTTACTCTCCCGAAGTTGATGAGTTCCAGGTTCAATGAGAAGTTCTGTCTCAACAGATGAGGTGGAGAGAGGTAGAAAAAGATGCCTGATGTTAGCCTCTATCCTACATGCACACACACACACACACACACACACACACACACACACACACATGAACACACACACGCATGCACACACACACACATATGCACACACACATGCACAGACACACACAGAGACACATATATATGCATAGACACACGCACACACACACACAGACACACACACACACACATGCACAGACACACACACACACATATGCACACACACACATGCACAGACACACACACAGACACATATATATGCACAGACACAACACACACACACACACACACATATATATGCATAGACACACACACATGCACAGACACACACACAGATACACACAGACACCTAACGCCCAGACACACACATACATTCAGATACACACAGACACACCACAAACACAGACACACACATAAACACAGACACCACACAGACATTCAGACACATATAGGCCCAGACCACACACACACACACACACAGACACACATGCATGCAGAGAAACAAACACACACACAGACACACCCAGACATACACACGGAGGCACCCAGACATCCAGACACAGACACACTCACACAAGATCGCCTGAAAACCTCCCTGTGGAGGAGCTCCTACTTGACTCTCAGAGCAGAGCCTGAGTTGTGGTCCAGTGACTCTGGCACATGTTAGAAGCAAGTGTCCTGTCTGAGGGGACCAGCTCCAGAGCCTCCCCATCTATGCACTTTTGTCTGGATGGACACAACGAGAAGAAGGACAGAACGTCTGCTTGATCCCACCCAACAGCTGCTGCTTGAGTCCCTCTTTCGTTACCTTCTGCTTTGTTCTATGAATACTGTCTCCCTGGTGTTGGCCTTCTGCCTTTGAATCCCCTCATGCCCCCTGCTTACCTGCTTACACTGACTCTCTACCCCCTAACCATCCCCAGCCTGGATGACTCAGACTTTCCGTGTATAAGTTTGATTAGCAGCCATATCTTCCAGATGGAGTCTTTCCTGTACCCCTGGTGACTGTGAATATTGCTGTCATTTACTGTTGTCCATCAAGCAGGTATAGCCAAGAGTTTGACTTCAGGAAATCAGACAAACCCAGTTACAAACCAAAAATTCACCATGTTTCAAGTTGATTGTTTTGTTAAGGGCTGCCTTCACTGCTCTCCAAGTTTGCATGTGGCCTGCCCGTCTCAGGTTGGACATGGCCTGGTTGAATCTCTGTAGCGTGCTGGACATGATGAGGTCACTGGAGATGGGCTGGAGGAGAATGCTGTCCTTAGGTAGCTCACTGTCTAGCTGGAGGCTGCTGAGAAACAGGTAAATAAGTGAGGCAAGTCCTGCCATGAGCATCCCGTGTTGTGGAACTACGGTTGACATCTGGTGCTCACTGTATACGTCACAGAAGGGTTTTCAGATGAAGTAACATTTTGCTCAAGATTCAAGGGACTGATGAGAGTTTAGCTGAAGAGAGAGAGAGGACAGGTCTTTGTGAAGGTCGTTAAATGTTCATGCGGTTGGCTGTAGACCCCAGACCTTGGGCATTGATGCTTCTTTATGGCTCTGACTCATAACACAGCACCTGCCACATAGCAGATGTCCAAGGAAATGTCTGATGAATACGTGGAGAATGAAACGAAGAGTGAGTTTATGCAGACATGATTGACAAGGGTGCTTGCAACCTCAAAGTGTAATTCTTAGGAAGTGAAGGTTTCTGGGCTCAGTGGCTCTTGGCCCTGCTTCTAATGTGTTGCTAGACACAGGAAAGTTGTATGGACTTTGCGTAGCTGCGCTTCGTGTCCCCAGTAGGATTGCTAATGTGGTTTCCACATGCAGCAACGTGGTCCAACCCAATGCTTAGGAAGCAGATGTGTGATCTCCCAGCAGAGGGCTGACAGACAAGGTTAGAACTGATGGCACGTTTGAGTGCGGCTCAGCTCCTCAATACATCAAACTGTGGTTTCTGAAACAGCCCCATGCATTTCTCTTATGATTGGATAAATACTGAGATTTCTTGTTGCTGTTGTCAGCTGTCTTTCCGAGAGTGCTCTGCTGTGGTTTGGAGCTGGGAGGTGGTCCCCCAGGCCCACACAGAGTCAGAGCTCTGGGTCTCTGAATCACCTTGGGAAAATAGGAGCAGCAAGAAGGGGTGTTGTGTTTTCTCAATGAGTGTTAGTAACTGAAGTGCCGACTCCTGAAAGATTGGCAGGGAAGCTTGTGAAAGGGGCGGGGACAGCCCTGTCACCCCAGGAATCATTTTACTAAGAGAAGCTCTGCCTCAGACCAGGAGAGGCCAAGTGGGCAAGAAGCTGTGGGTGGGAGAACTTGGGTGCCGTGGTTGGAGAATCTTGAGTGTTCTTCAGTGTGCTGGCTGTGGAGGCTGACGTTTGACTACAGCAATGGGTCCTGGGTAACTTTGTCTCACGGTATATTTCCCAACTGTGGATGTCCATTAGAATCCATAGTCATCAGCAGAGTTAAAAATAAATTAGCCTTGGGTCTCTCCCGTAAGAGTTTTTGATTTTAATTGGTGTGAGGTAAAACCAGGCGTTCTGTAGTTTTCACAGTTCCCTGGGTGATTTTAATTGAAAAAAAAAAACAGGGTTAAGACTAATTGGTTGTAGTTGATTAGGCAAGCTTTATACCAGCCAAGAAGCAGCCTATTCCCTACCATGACCTCTTTCTCAGGACGATGGGAAGGGATGGAGAGTGAGTGAATGGAGAGAAATAATTAAGGGTTCAGTGTGAGGCTTCTAAGCCCTCAGGCGAGAGACATTTTGGAAGCCAGGTGACACCCATGTTAGTTAGACTTGCCCTTGGATTCAAAAGGAGAGTATGAGAAAGTGAAGAATGTACCAAAGTTTTTCAAAGATGCGGCAATGGGTAACCGGCAAAGACTTCCAGGAAGTCTTGAACTATGTTTGGTCAAAGGCTTAGCAATCACGTGAAGGAACATTTGAGTGAGAGCTCACAGCTCACGGGCCGTGAGAGCAGCAGCAGAGAGGATGGTGGTAACCCTGGAGATGGAGGGATACAACGGTAACATCTGAAAACAGTGAAGGTGCCTGTGACTCCAGGGAGGGGCTGGGCCAGTGGTCAGGGATGCCTCTCTCAGGCAAGGGCATTAACATATGTGACAAGATTTCACTTCTGAGAAGCATCATATTTAGGGTTATCCCAAAGCTGCTGCTGGGGGCTGGGGGGCTGGGGGTTGGGGGGTTAAGTCAAAGGCTTCAGCAGAGTTCTGTCATCCAGGTCAGCATTTCGAGATGGTGTCAGGCAGTATGATGATCACATGTCTCAGGAGAGCTTTAGGTGGCTCTCAAGGTTAACTGGGGTGTCCCCCAAAAGGCAGAGCTTCAGAGAAAACATCCCTGCATCATCTCAACGACTTGTCATCGAGAAATGCTAATTTGTGCCATTTTCAATGCCAGATCTAAACTCATTTGGACAGATCTCTGATCTAGGATAGCAGGTGGCTCTGGGATGTTATTTAGACTGTCCCGAATCCCAAGAGACCCTTGTGTTTCTCCTGGTAGGGTCACATTGACCAGGACCATTGCAGTGACAGCCACCAATGGATCCACCTAGGAAACTCCAAACATTTTTAGTGTAAGCCCAGATTTCTGTGGACTCTGAAAGACTCACGTGATCCTGACCCCCTAGAGAGATGGAGTATCTTTGGAAGCAAACTACTATTGCCCAAGGAGAGAGGGTTTTGTAGATTGCCCTACAAACTTATTACAGTTCATGACTTCTCCCCTGACTTCAAGCATACTTCATTGACCTGTAAACTGATTATTAAATACCATAAACTCCAAGGTCTTGTCAGATGAGGTTTTTTTTTGTTTTTTTTTTTTTTTTTGGCTAATTCTTGACATTGTCCTGATAGGGTATAGCCACAAGGCCCCAGGCCAGGCATTGTTAGTGTGCTTAAGCTGGAAGATAGAGCAAGATCAGCTAGCTGGTAACAGAGCAAGAAGCAGGTTGAAGAGGTCCCTCTGATCAGCTGCCTACAGGCCTTCCCAGTCCTCAGAGGTACAATGAGTGGAAGGCCAGGGCTTCCTGATGTGTGGAATGCCTTCCTTGGTTTCTGTGCTTACTAATGCTAGCCTGATAGTGCATGTCAGGCCACAGAAGAAACTCGTCCTAGCAGCAAGCTTCCGTGTCTCCCATTCTGTAAGGTTTGTGGGTGAGGATTAATATATTGTAGGGAAGTTCTCTCCAGGATCTATCCCTACCCTGCCACACAACCAGCAGAGCCTGTAAACTGCCTGACAATTCCAGGCAGTTCTAAATGTGGAAGGTCAAGATTCACATGCCATAGAGGTGTTGTGAGGACTGTGGCATGTCAACAAGCATTCTTTCTACCAGTTTCTACATGGCATCTGAGGCTCCTGGGATCCCTTGCAGCTATTATCTAGAACGGAGAAGCTGCTGGATGGTGAATCCGTTTCCTTGCTATCCCTGTTGGAACTGGAAATGGCATTCTTCACTTCTTCATATTGGGATGTTGAAAAGTGGCGTCTCTGGTGAGTAGGGTTGGGTATGCTGGGCCCATGCTTCTGGCTCAGGTCTCCTTCAGTGTTTGTTTAGAAAGCAACCATATCCTAAATATGAATTGCTGTCTGATTTCCCTTCTTCATGGCAATCGGAGATAGTAGACAGCTGTGCCTTGAATGGACTCCCCCCATGGCCCCCAAAGTACAATTCATTGAGACTTTCCTAGCGGTGCTATGTGTCTGTTCTTAGCCTATGGACATCATATCTGGTACTCACAGGCCACGTGCACTGGGGATGTGAGTCTCATCTTCAGCTCTTCAGGAATGAATAGAAACTTTCCAGTCTGGTCTTGAGAGTGGAAATGGCAAAACATGTGGCTTCCTGCCCAAATTCGCCATTCTGAAGCCCAGATGTGAGAGCCTGTACCAGTACTCATCCTGGAGCTGCTTATATAGATGCAGAACTCTCTCACAAAACCAGGTTTGCTGCATATCTTTCTCCCCTCCCTTCCACACATTTCCTAACTTTTCATTCAGAAATCTAAGACCTACGCAAGTAAGTCGTAAGCCGGTGGAGGGCCTGAAGTCGGGTTTATGTCACCAGTGCTGGCGGCTGTGTGTTATTGAGCCAGTACCACTCAGCTCCAAGCTCCTCCCCTCCCCTCCGATGCTTCCAATGTGGTCTTTGCAGATGCAGCTGGCTGTCTGCAGATTCAACCGACTGCAGGTAATAAAAGAACATTCAGGAAAAAAGGGCACTCTTGAGCATTTTCAGATTTTTTTTCCCCTTGTTATTCCCTAAACATGACGGTATGGTGACTATTTACGTAGAATTCTCATTGTAGTTGTATTTTAAGTAATCTCAGGGTGACTAAATGGATACAGGAGGATGTGCTTAGGTTAAATGCAAGTTCTTATTACAAAAGATGCTAAGCAACCACTAATTTAGGGGTGTAGGAGTGAGCTGGGAAGCAATCTCTCAGGGTTGCTGTGAGATAGCTGGTTATATTAGGGGCCATAGTTAGAGGTTTTCTCAGGCATAAGACCTCCCCCAGAAGGTTGGAGGCAACACAAAATTTTCACCAATTCACTTTTTCTCAGCTGTTTCCATGTGGCTTTTATTACTGATATACCCAAGAGGGGTTGTCTCTGTAACCACAGACTTTTAGCTGTTCTCTTTCTTTCCATAGCAGCAGCATGATGCTGGATTGTCTGTTTCTTTCTCTGGGAACTGTCCTCTCCTACACTGGTGTGTCACCTACAAGGTTTACTGGAATAACCCCCTTATATGTCCAAAGCCTGCAGGTCTGGGTGGGTTGAATCCTCCAGGCTGGCTGTTTGCATTCCTCTGAGGCCTCTTCCTGAATTCCCTCTGTTCCTTTCCTGTTTAGCTTTATGAATTGAAGGAAATAAGAAGGCATCTCTAACGGCCGAGTCTTCTGCAGAAACCACTCACGACTTGACTTAGGTTTTTGTTTTGTTTTGTTTTGTTTTGTTTTGCTGTCCTCTGCACTGTATCTTTCCCTCTTGGCCCTGTAACAAAGCTTCTACAGTCACTTTGTAAGTAGAAGCACTCTTCCTTCCCTCCATGTCTGGGAGAAAGTGGACCCGCACAGATCTGGACTGCTGGCTCTGGAAGATGAGCATGTGGAGTTGGTGGATAGTGGTTCTTGTGCGACGTAGTGGCCCGTATGTACCAGGTTCTAACGCCCTGCAGTCAATGCTCAGGCTATCCCTGAAACATAAACCTCCTTAGCATGTGGGTTGGAAGAAAGCATTAGAGGGGTAAGAACTCAAGACTGACAGGATTGATATTTTCCACTTGCATCGGTGAGGACCCTGAATAACCAGTTTGGGTTTCTTAGCTCTATCAAGTGATTTAGGGACAATTACAAGGAAGGGCTCAGCTGTGATTCATTCAAATACAAATGAGGAGGACCAAAGGGGTCTTGGTATCAGGACAGACTGAGTAGACAAAAAAGAAAAAGTGATCCAATAATAATATAAGGAGAATATTAATCAATAAACAGTGTTGGGAAAATCTGACTAACCACTAGAGAAGAAACATAAAGTCTTTCTTCCACAACTAAAATCAGAATCAGCAGAGAAAATATGAGTGGGAAGAGAGAAAGACCTTCTGTATCATCCAGAGGGTGGCTGGTTGTCACCTTCAGCACAACCAGCATGTGACACACTGTCGAACATAGCTCCAGCACTTGACCCTAACTAAGTGGTTTAATCCTCACACACACCCCTTTGAGGTGTTCTCTCTCTCTCTCTCTCTCTCTCTCTCTCTCTCTCTCTCTCTCTCTCTCTCTGCCTCTCTCTGTCTCTCTCTCTCTGTCTCTCTCTTCTCTCTCTCTCTGTCCCTCTCTGTCCCCCCCTCTCTCTGTCCCTCTCTCTCTCTCTCTGTGTCTTTGTCCCTCTCTCTCTCTCTTTCTCTCTCTCTCTGTGTCTCTCTCTCTCTCTGTCCCTGTCCCTCTCTGTCCCCCCTCTCTGTCTCTGTCCCTCTCTGTCCCCTCCTCTCTCTGTCCCTCTCTCTCTCTCTCTGTGTCTTTGTCCCTCTCCCTCTCTCTTTTCTCTCTCTGTCTCTGTCTCTCTCTCTGTCTCTGTCCCTCTCTGTCCCCCCTCTCTCTCTGTCTCTGTCCCTCTCTGTCTCTCTCTCTCTGTCTCTCTGTCTCTCTCTCTCTCTGTCTCTCTCTCTCTCTCTCTCTCTCTCTCTCTCTCTCTGTCTCTCTTATCTTATGGATGATGACAATGAGACAGACAGAGGTAAATTTTGTAAATATCCCAGCCAGTGGAAATACCAGGACGCAAAGCAAAGGCATGTGAGCCCAGGGTTCCTACTCCTGCAATGCTACATGACAGGAGAGGTCCTCATAAGCTTCAAAGACAGAAATTAAAACTATATGAAAAATCAACATGTGGGATAACAGAGAAATGACTATGGGGAAAACTCGCAACACATGTAACTGATAGAGTATTAATACCCACAATTCCTCAAATGCTATTGCTTAGAATGAGTGTGCTGGAGGATGCCAAAGGGTGTTCTGTGATAAAAACAGTTTTGATGGTCAATTAAGTTTAGGAAATGATGTGTTAAATCTGACTATGGAACCCGTATTCTCTCAGCAGGCCTGTTAGCATCCCATGGGCCAGTAAAGTTCCCTGAAATGCAGTCTGGAAGGCGTTGTCTCTGTTTTTGATGAGCTCCTACAAGTTGGGGAGGATTGTATGAGCAACTTGATTTAAAAAATAATAATAAAATAAAATAAACAGGAAAGGAGAGAAGAGCTACCAAAACACACACACACATACACACACACACACACACACACACACACACACACACACACACTATGTTTGAAACTATGTTCCACTTTGTCAGTAATCAGGGGAAAATAAAGCAATATCAAGGCTTTCAAGTGGACACAAACAAGAAGTGTTTGCTTTTACAGGAATGGTGGGGGATGGGCTCTGGGACAGAGTTGGGGAGTTCGTAAACAAACACAGCTTTCCTGGCCATTTGCAAGGAAGGTGTTGCAAGCATGTGTATGGGACCTCACTGAACAAGGCCTGTGCATAGGAACTTGTCACAGCTGGTGAGAGGCTCACCGGGAGCACGGCATGCATGAGGCCCTCACTTTCTCCTCAGCCCCTTTGAAACCAAGTGTGGTGCTGTGCACATGGAATCCCAACACTTCTGTCGGGAAATAGGAAGTGGAGATGGAGGTTCCAGAAGCTCAGGGACCAGTTAGTCTCATGTACACAATGACAGACAAAAGACCATGTCTCTAACAAAGTGGAAGGCGAGGGCTGATACACAAGGATGTCCTTAGACCTCCACACCTATACTACGATATTTACATGCCTACATTTACACTCATGAATGTTCACACACACACACACACACACACACACACACACACACACACACGATGCTTTATATGAGAAGAAATTTGACAAGCTGAGAAGAAATTTGACAAGCTTACAGACAGGATTCATTTCAAATTTATGTATGTTAGGAGATACATATTACTATAATTAAATTAGTGTATAATTATATATTGTAGATCTGTTCCTTTCAAAAACAATGATACTGAAAAATAATATCTTATGGGGGAAGTATCCAACTTATCCATAGGGAAAAAAAAATCAGTTTTCTAAACAATTTCTATCTTTTTTTTTGGAAAAGGAATTTTAAAATACTGAAAACATATAAAATATTAAACCAGGCAATGGTGGTGCACGCCTTTAATCTCTGAGGCCAACCTGGTCTACAAAGTGAGTTTCAAGACATTCAGGGCTACAAAGAGAAACTGCCTTGAGAAAAAAAATTACACACACACACACACACACACACACACACACACACACACAGATATAAATATAAATGTATTCCTTAGTTTTCTCCAGGAGTGAGATTTTGGTTAAGTTTTATGTTCCTTAAACCTTTTTGCATTGTCTTAAAAACAGTAGCAACAACAACATCAATTTAGTTGTTACGATGAAACTACAAAATGGTTATTACACTGGAAACATGAAATTTATATTGCTCTGAAGTGGTGCGATGAGGATTATGCAAGTCAGAGCACTTCATTCTTGAACAAATAGGTGAATTTTTTATTGTAATACCGGAACCTCGGGCTGAGAAATACGAATAAGATTTACGAGAAGAAGAAAAAGCAGCTTACTAACCGAGTCTGCACAAATGACAGATCTTCATAGGAAAGCTAGAGAGAAGGGGAGATTTAACCTCGCACAGTTCCACGGTTGACTCAGCTCACGGCTTGTCAGAGGAAAAGCCTGGACAGCAAACGGTGCTCCTTGTACCCTAACAGGGAAACAAATGGACGTCAAATTGTGCTTGGCAAACAGACCCGAGAGTCACCTTCCAGCAGTTTCTAAAGGGAATCACAACCCCTTGTTCTGAATTTGTGGAACGGCATCTGGGCCAACTCCTTCCCTTCTTTGACTAACCCAAAATGAACTCCTCATGCAAAATCTGGAGCCGCTCCAGCAGACCCAGGCCGTGGGGTTGTCAGCCAGCTACTGACAGCTCATGCTAAAGTCCTTTCCTTCTAAATGGTGCAGAAATCTGTTGCTCTACAGGCACCGGGAAAACTGAGTTGGAGGTCCTAATTTGAAACTACCCAGAGCCTCCTAACATCAAACTCTCCTCAAGGCCCAGCAGCTTGGTCAGGCTGTTTACTCGATTTTGTTAACTGTATTGAAATGAGACGGGTCACAGGAGACGGTCTCTCCTCGCTTATGATCTGCATTTTAGGTATTTTTCTGTTGCTGTGGCAAAATACCACAGACAAACGCTTCTTAAGGCAGGAAGGCAGGAAGGCCTTGGCTTGCCTCACACTTTGAGGGTACAGTTCATCAAGGCGGTGAAGCTGGTCACACCTCAGGCTTAGCTGGCTTTTTTTATTCAGTCCCACTGCAGCTCAGGGAACACGTTTTTAGGGTGGGACTTCCCTGCTCCGTGAACCTCACCAAGATAATCCCTCCCAGGCAGGGCCAGAGGCTGTTCTCCAGGCAACTCCAGGCCCCGTCAACTTGACAATGATCGATACTAACTGAAACAATATGTAAAGGAAATTCTCCAGCAAACCCCCCTGGCTAGGAAAGGATATGATTGTTAGTGAAGCTCTTCACGAGCCAGCTGCACCTCAGGACTTCTTGGGGTGGTTGAGGAAGGAGCAGAGGCCAATTCTCTGTGAGGAGAAGGTGTGGGACTCCTGTTAGAGTTTGAATCTGAAATGGCCCCACGGGCTTATGTTTTGAAGAGTTGTTTCCTGCTGTGGAATAACCCTTCTGCACCCTGTGAAGATATGTTGCTCTCATAGGTAGCAGAGAGCTGACTGGCCATTAGCTAGGCAGGAGAGGGAATAAGGGCAGAGTCTCGGGAGTCAAGGGGTGTTGAGGAGAAGCAGAGGAAGCAGGCGGTGAAATGCCATGCTGAAAAAGGTACCGCCGTAGATAAGAGATAAGGGTCAAATTAAGCTGTAAGAGCTAGTTAGTAACAAGCCTAAGCTACTGGCCATGCATTTAAAGTTAGTATTAAGTCTCCGTGCGGTTCTTTGGGAGCCGGTTAGCAGGGCAGAACTGACTGCTGGAACACAGGGAAACTCTGCCTACAGTTCCTTCGTAGCAGTGATGTTTGGAAAGGGTGTGCAGATAAAAGAGGCAGGCTCTTTCAGTACTCAGGCATCTGTACTGACCTGCTCTTAGGGCTCTGACAGGCTACGTCCTCAGTGCTGCAGCCACTAAGAGCACCACCTGTGCATATTGACTGTGTTCCCTTTCAAAGGGTGGACGGCTTCCCATTCCTATCTCTCTTCTTCTTCTTCTTCTTCTTCTTCTTCTTCTTCTTCTTCTTCTTCTTCTTCTTCTTCTTCTTCTTCTCCTATTTCTTCTTCTCCTTCTCCTTCTCCTTCTTCTTTTTCTTCTTCTCCTCTCCCTCCCTCTCTCTCTCCCTCTCTCTGTTCCTTTCTCTTTCCACCCCCACTCCTATCCACAAAGGCTAGTATCCCCCCTCCCCTTTCCTCTTTTTTCGATCCTCCCCCAATTAAAAAAAAAACAAAACAAAAACGCTTTACTTGAACCCTGTTGCATGGCATCTTTCTCTCTCGAGCAGCTTTGAGAAAAAATTACAACAGGCTTGGGTGCTAAAGTGGGGTCACATCATGGGTAGGGGTGGGTGGGACTGAAAAGTTCCGCCCAGCCACTGATTCTGATTCAGTTCTCTCCTCTCCCTAGGCTGCAAGGGAACAGCACCTTCCACACGATTGCATTGCCTCAGTGTGAGCACCCACCATGCCTTCCGGCCCACCATGGATTGTAACTCCCGAAACAGGGAGCCAAAAAATTGTTCCTCCCCTAAGTTGCTTCTGTGGGGTATTTTGTCACAGTACTGAGTGAAAAAGTAACTAGTTTGCCCACATGTCCCCAAGGGAGTTAAGACCCAACCAAGGTTGTTGGTCTTTGGTTCCTCAAGGGGGTCATTCCTAATTCTAAAGCTGTTCTTAGATTGGCCAAGGAGATTTTCCTGGCATAAATATGTACTAAGTTAGCATATTAGCCAACTTAGAAATAGTCTTACACCACCCATTTTCATGGATTTTTAGCTTTTCAAAAATTTCAAGTTCCAGTTGAAAATGTAGCTTTTGTAGTCCTTTCAAATGAATGTGCCAGAAAGATAATTATGGTCTAGGAAATAGAAACACCCAAGGATGTGGTTCATTTTGTTCTCTGTTGAGCATGTGGGTTAGTGAGAGGGAATGGTCTAGGGGTCAAGGTCAGAAGCACTGGTGTGTACTCTCATCCGTGCAATGGCCAGTGAGTCCACTGAGCCCCCAACCACAACCCACTTGACAAGCATATTCGCAGAGTCGTTGGGTCTTTGTTAAGTGGTGTGTGTGTGTGTGTGTGTGTGAGTGTGTAAGAAAGAGAGAGAGCGCGTGTGTGAGCACATGCTCACATACATGTGTACTCGTGCGCACATGTGTCCTTGAGTGCACATGCTTGTGAAGGTGGGTTTCTCCTGTGTATATGAATGTGGAGGACAGCGGTCCACACACAGAAATTTTCCTCTTTGCTTTTATTTATTTTTTTAAGACTTAGTCTCTCTCAGAAACCAGAGCCCCAACCTTTCTGATTGTCATTTGGAAAAGCCCTGTCTTTCTTAGAAAAACCATTGCTTGCCAGCTGTAGGCATTAACTTCTCCCATCCACGACTCTGCTCCTCTACTACTGCTGGCTCTCTTCGTTCTTAACACCCCGAAGGGTCAAACAGCAGCTTTCTCTTAGCAGGGCTGGGAAGCAGGCTCTGGTACCATCTTAGGACTGTGGAAAAAGGAGCCCTGTGGATGGGCTCAGGACTTTCCAGCCTGGGGGAAATCGTCTCGGTTGACATATGGTCACCCGCCCCTGGACAGTCTCCCCGGGCGTGCAGCTGTGAGCAGAAAAACACGTGAGGGAGTACAGACCCAAGCTCTTGACAGAAGCCAGCTAGACCGGCCTCCCCGCACTGGCTGCCCACAAATCTTCCTCTTAGCCTAAGCTCGTGATCTGCCTTTGGCTGTACTGCCTGAGTGGAAATAAACACTCTGAGAAACCACCTTTCCTTCCTCTCTGCCTCCCAGCCATAACAACGCTAACTCTTCTGCAGGCAAAGTCAGTACTTCTGCCCACTGGGGCAAAGGTCAGGAAGAGCTGAAGAGCGCAGTTATGATTTCTAGACATCCTTGCAAGGCAGCCTGTGCTTAATTCTGTGTAGCTGTCAGGCATGCGCAGGAAGACGGGATTGTTGACTGTATACATAGGGACCTGTGGAACGTCTCTGCATGGACATTATTAAAGCAAGGAGCCGCAGGTTCAGGGTCAGGGAGATGGCTCAGAGAGTAAAGGCATTGCCTCCCCTTGAGGGTCTGAAACTTGGAAGACAGTGTGGGAAGGGAACCAACGCTTACCAATTGTCCTGTCACCCACATGTGTGCCCACCATATGGATTAATTTTAAAAATTAACAAAAATAGGAAGGGAAGTCTTGCAGTTCCTGGGGTGTGGAATGGACTGGTGGGTGAGGCAGGGCAGGGCAGGGAGGCTCCTTCTCCCTTTTGTCTTCAGCATTCTCCTTTCACCAGCTGCTCAATCCCAGAATAATTTCACATTCAGCATTTTTGTCTTTTTCTCTTCCTCAAAGCCCTCCCTAGGTTCTGGAGAAAAAGGAGAAATAACGGTGGCTGGTGTTGTGATCCTTTGAAGTAAGGCCAAGTGTGTCAGCTGACTCACTCCAAGGCTTCCACCTGGGGGGACTGCAAGGCAAGACACACACACTCACACACATACACACACACACACACACACACACACACACACACACACACACACACACACAGACACACTCACACACACACACAGATACCACCCACACACAGACACCATACACACAGACACCACACACACACACACACACACACACACACAGACACACACACACAGACACACACACAGACACACACACACAGACACACACACACAGATACTACACACACACACACACACACAACACACACACACACACACACAGACACCACACACACACACACACACAGACACCACACACACACACACACACACACACACACACACACACACACACACACACACACACACACACACACACACATAGACACCACACACACACACACACACACACACACACACACACACACACAAGATACACACACACACACACACACACACACACACACACACACACACACACACACACACACACGTTCAGCCCTGGGTAAGAGCTGCTGTGTTCAAAGGCTGGGCCAGGCTCCAGGTTTTTCTCTTTGGTTCATGGATTAAAGTGGAATTTTCCAGAAAGGCTTGATCCAGGAAGAAGCCTTCTCCTTGGTCTGCTGGCTCTCTTCTGTGGGCCTCGGAACCATACCCACTCCCCACTGCCCCGAAGGCATGGGTAGCTGCCCACTCCCTCAGCTGTGACACCTGAAGGGAAGGCGGGTGCTTCCTCCCAAGAAAGGACCTGATTTTGGCGATTGTGGATTTCACTGATTCACCTGAAAGAGGCATGAGTTTATTCATGAAGTGTACATAAACGGCAACCCTCTGTTATTATTACTAAAGGAAACATCGTTTCCTTGAACAAACCACTTGCCTGTTCCTGTCTCACTTTCCCCATCTAAAAAGGAAAAGATTTTTATAATTGCTGTTGTAGGTTCTAGACTTAATACTATTATATGAGAAAAAAAGCTAAGAACGTGCATTTAAAAAAAAAAAAATCAAAGGATAGTGACTGGAAAGATGGCTTGACAATTAGAAGCACTTACCTGATTTCCCCCCAGCATCCACACTGTAGCTCACAGTCACCTAAGATTCCTGATGACAGGCACCCACACAAATGTGCACAGATCCATTCATAGACACATAGACACAAATGAACTGAGCCTTTTGAAAACGAAAGGGTGATTTTTCCCATTCAAATGGGCTCTAGTTGACAAATTTTTGACTGATAAATTATTTGTTCTCCCAACCCCAATTGTTAAAAATTATATCTATCTGAATTTTTTTGATTAAATGGTAACATTAGCATTTAAATATAAAGCTAGAGAGATGGGAGATATTGGTCAATGGTGAAGCATGTGCTTAGTATGTACAAGGCTTGGGGTTTTATGCTCACAATGCCATGCATTCATATACAGACAGACACACACAGACACAAACACACACAGACACACACACAGACACAAACAGACACATAGACACACAGGAACACATACAGACACACATATAGACACACACAGACACATATACATACACACACGCACGCACACATAGGCACACACACAGAAACACATATAGACATATACATATGCACACACAGACACACAGAAACACATACAGACACATATACAGACACACATATAGACACACAGACACATATACATACACACACGCACACATAGACAGACACACAGAAACACATACAGACACATACACAGACACACACAGACACAAACACACACAGACACATATACATACACACACAGACAGACAGACACACAGAAACATACAGACACATACACAGACACAGACACCCACACACACATATAGACAGACACACAGAAACACATACAGACACACACACAGACACATATACATACGCACACACAGGCAGACACACAGAAACACATACAGACACATACACAGACACACATACAGAACACACACACACACACACACACACACACAGAAACAATAACAATAAAAACAACAAAGCCTTGAGACTGTAGTCCCGAAGTTGCCGTGTCTAGGTTGAGACACTAAGTAAGGTTTGATGTCTTTCTCAGTGATGAGGGCTAATATGAACACAGGGTGAAGACTCTCCATTACTGAGGCCTTGAAATGGAACCGTGGCATCAGGGACATGAAACCCAAGACTTTATGAGAACCTTTGATTCACCAGCATGTTCCAATCCATGGGGCGTGAGTAAGCAGTGACCCGTGACAGGAGGCTCACATTCACTTCCCAGCCTCTCTTTATGCGTTATTTTTGTAGACGCCACTCACTGTAGGAATGGGCGGGGGTAGAGGGAGGAGATGTGGGTGTCCCTTGAAGTGAACGCTCAAAAAGAAATGTTTACTTCACCTGCCATGCTATTCAGACAACCTTGTCAAGAAAATTTAAAACCCATTTTTCCTCTAAGTCATTGTCAGAGGAGAGCCCAGACTGAAAGCCATCTTTGTTTTCAGAGGGTGTTGCTGTCTCCCGTGCGACATGGGAATGCATGCTGGTGGGCCAGCTCTGGACACGCCTGTAAGATAAAGCCATATTGCCTGGAGGTGGTGTGCACGCTTTTAATCCCAGCACTCGGGAGGCAGCGATATTCAAACAGCACCGCGTCTGTGTCTTTGTAAGCCTTGTTGGTGTAGATGGAGTCCTACGGTTCAAGTTAGTATCAATCAGCAAGACTGATGGACGCCAGGGAATCTACAGTTTTGAAAATGTGGAAAAATTCTCCCTGGCTTGTGTTGGAGTGCCCCAGAGAAGACCCACCATGGCCCTTTCCAGACAGAAAAGGGAATTTGTGCATCCCATCCTGGGGGTCTCCCTGTCATTTCCTTATACTGGCTCTGGGCCCTTGGAATGACGGACAGATGGAAGCCATTTTAGATTATGACCATAAATACCCTCCTGTCTTTATTGTTGAACCCAAGGCTGTTTGGGCTAGATGATTTTACAACTTATAGGAAATCTTTTAACCCTTTTTATTTTTGAGACTGGTTCACATGTATCCTAGGTTGACCTTGAACTCCTGATCCTTCTGCTTCCACTTCCCAAGTACTGGAATTGTGGGTGCACACATCGTCATGCTTGGTCTCTCTTTTAAAATTTCTTCTTAGGGGCCAGGCTGGACAGACAGCTAAGTGATCAAGAGCACTTCCTGCTGTTGCAAACTACCTGGGCTAGTTTCCTAGCACCCACCTGGCAACTCAGAAATATCCACAACCCCAATTCCAGGGAATTTGAAGCCTTCTCCCATCCTCTGTGGGCATCAGGCACTCATGTGATACCCATACATACATACAGATGAGATACTCATACAGGTAAAATTACAAAATTAAATTAAATTAAAATAATCCCTTTGATGGGAGTACTTAGTAAAATAGTAAAGGTATCTTTATCACCAACAACAAATACCTCATCTATGGAGTGGGATTAATATTTGCCTATAGGGAGTTCACAATCAAACTTATACACATAGATATTGTTGTGCTGGAGTAATCAATAGCTTAATAAATCCTGTGCCAGGCAATCAAAGGATGAGCTGTTCTCACTGAGGCTCTGGGTTTAGGGAACCGACATGGAATTCCACCTTTTGTCCACAATCTGACCATCACCTGAGGTGTTTTCTTAGATTAAATTACCTAGTAGAATAAAAACAGCGTTCATGGCCAGTGCAGAATAAAGTCATTCTACCCTCCCATGCCAGCTAGTTTTATGTCAGCTTGATACAAATGAGCATCATCACAGAGGAGGGAACCTCACATTGAGAAAATGCCTCTTTACGATCCAGCTGTAGGCAAGCCAGCAGGCCATTTTCTCCAGTGATTGATGGGGAGCGCCCAGCCCATGGTGGGTGGGGCCATCCCTGGGCTGGTGGGCCTGGGTTCTATCAGAAGGCAAGCTGAGTTAGCCACAAGGAGCAGACCAGTAAACAGCACCCCTACATGGCCTCTGCATCAGCTCCTGCCTCTGGGTTCCTGCCCTGTTTGAGTTCCTGTCCTGACTTCCATTGATGATGAACCAATGATATAGAAGGGTAAGACAAATAAACCCTTTCTTCCCTGACTTGTTTTTGTTTGTGGTGGTCCTTTGCAGCAAGGGTAACACTGAGACAGAAACTGGTACCAGGATTATGGGCGTATTTTTGGGAGGATTGTGGGAGGACTTTGGAACTTTGGGCGAGAAAAGCGGTTGAGTGTTCAGAGCTCCGTGGACTGTTCTCTAGGATCCTGGAAGATAAAACAATATTCAGTGGAGGCTTGAGAAATTCCAGAGGCAAGTACAGGCTTTTGGTGAGGTGAATCTGTGGGGACTTGTCATCTGGAGCCTAAGCATCAACTGTGTTTAACAGGAGACCCAAACCACTAAAGTGAGACCTCTGCTTTGCTCAAACAATGGATGCTGCTCATCTGGGCTTGAAGAATCAGCTGCGATTAAGAAGAGACCAGCATCACTGGGGTGAAGTCTCTTGGGAAGTGTTTCCTCAGGGTCATCACACAAAATTTGTATTCCAGAGACATCCAATGCTGTACCTCATGCTGGTACCTGAGCTTGGTCCTATAGGAGTCATCCAGGTGGTACTGGTGTTGAAGGCACAAAGGGGCTATGGAGAGCAGCTGAGGCTTGGCCTTATGTGACAGGGCTGGAATCTCTGAAGAGAGCCCAGGAGAGACTTCTGGGAAAGTGCAGCCCAGTTGCAGCAGAGGACCCAGTATTCTGGAGATGCCAGTGACGGATGAGCACCAAGAAGACGATGCAGGCAATGGAGTCAGTTGGAGGCTAGAAGAGCTTTGTGTGTGTGTCAGAGGGCAGAGTGGAGCTGTAAAAGTGGTCCAGGTCCTTTGGAGGGGCCCAAAAGAAAGATGGCGAGTAGACCTCAGACATGGGACATTGAGTTATTTACACATTTGTCGTTTGGTTTTGCGTTGAATTGCTTGTAACTGTTCCTAGTTCTTCCCTCTTGTAATAGGGAAGCTCTCAACTTATTTTTGTTTTGTTTTGTTTTGTTTTTGTTTTATTGGAGCCCACAGTTAAGAGACTTTCAGTTATAAAAGAGACTTTGGAGTTTAAGAAAGAGACTGAATTTTTAAAACTTGTATTTGTAAGACTGGGGCTTTTAAACTTTGTAAAATGTTGTCCATTGTAATGTTGATGTTAGTGTGTGATTTGGGGATGGACAAGAAAGGTTTCAGCTTAAGGGTGAGTGATGCGTTTGTGTGTCAACTTGACAAGCACTGGGTTGTGCTGGCTTGATGTCAACTTGATACATGTTTGCTTCTTTGGGAGGGCATTGTTGCTTTGCTATCTATTTTTTATTCACCCATTTATTTTACATCCCGGCTGCAGCCTCCGCCACATCATCCCCTCCCAGTCCCTTCCTCCCAACCCCCCCTTCCCATTCCCTGATCCCCTCTTCTGGCTCCATCCAGGAAAGGGCACATCTCCTGTGAGGATCAATAAAGCATGGCGTTTCAAGCTGTAATAGGATCAAGCACCTCCCCATGCAGTGAGCCTGGGAGGAGGGAACCTCAATTGAGAAAATGCCTTCGTAAGTTTGGCTGTAAGCAAACCTGTAAGACATTATCTTAGTGATTGATGGGGGAGGGTTCAGCCCATGGTGGGTGGGGCCATCCCTGGGCTGGTGGTCCTGGGTTCTATTCGAAAGCAGGCTGATGAGTCAGTCATGGGAAGCAAGCCAGTAAGCCGAGTCCCTCCATGACCTCTGCATCAGCTTCTGCCTCCAGGTTCCTGCCCTGCTGAAATTCCTGTCTTGACTTCCTTCACTGATGAACAGTGATCTGGAGGAGGAAGCCAAGCAGACCTCTTCCTCCCCAAGTTGTTTTTGGTTATGGTGTTTCATCACAGCAGTAGTAACTCTAACTAAGACACTGTCTATTAAAATTTGTCTTTCAAGGGCTCTCAAGGTGGCTCAGAGGGGCTTGCCACCAAGCTTGATTATCTTAGTTTGATCCCCGGGACTCATACAGAAGAAAGAGAAGCCGACACCCAGGAGTTGTTCTTTGCCCTGCACCTGTGCACTGTGGCACGTGTGTAGACCCCGCAAACAACAACCACCAACAAACAAACGAGCAAATGTAATTTTATAAAGTCCAAGTTTCAGGATGTGGGGCGTGGCTCAGCAACTGTGTTTCTTCCAGATGGGATTCTTCCTTTCCAACCAGGCTGGAGCTGGCAGGGGCCGGGTCGCACGGAGCCTCGGTTTCTCCTGCCTCCTGTAGGAGCAGTGGGGCCAGGCACTGTCTGCACAGTTAAAGGCTGGGTAACTCCCGGGGAGCCCATGGTGCCGTCTCAGAGGGCAAGGGTCGGCCACCCATCTCTTGGAGCTCTGTTGCGCATGCTGTATCAACCTGACGTTGACAGACTCTTGTGTTGTGTGTGTGTGTATCTGTGACTTGAACAGTAGGTGTGATTTAAATAGCCCAGCAGTTTATGGTTTCCTGGTGTCTTTTTAAACGTGTTTGCTGCACATTGGTATCCGGGACAACTGACCAACTCTTAAAGAGTCACAGTAGTTTTGTTTTGTTTTTTAATCCCAGGGCATTTGCCTGGTTTAACAAACTAAAAGCAATTCTACACTCCTTTCCCGGCAGACTTTGTGTCATTAGGAATTGGAAATTGTGAAAATTCAGACACCAAAGTGGCTAAAGATCTCTCTCTTCCTTCCTGCCTCCCCTCCCCCACGTCTCTCTCAATTTTGGAAAAGAGAAAGGGTATTTCTGAATGTAAGTGCCAGGATCTATCTGAAAGTCAATCTATCTCTTGAGACCTCTTTATTATACTTGAACTCAGTCCTCAGGATTTGAGGCTGTATACTCCCACAAGTGCCTGAAAACTGAAAGAAAAGAAAAAAATGTAATTTTTCCCCAGATGGCAGGCTGAAGGCAAGTCTATTTGGTGTAAGAAACATACCTCCTTTCCTCCCTGAAGGAGATTAGTCACCTAGCTCTCAAATCTGCCGGTGACAGTGGTTTATCAATCTACATTCGAGAAGCCAGGACCTTCTTCCCAACACATGCCAGATGGCAGAGGACATACGTGTACTCTTAATTTTTATTTGATAATCAGTTCTATGCACATGAAGCTCCAGAGGGAGAGGGGAGGGGAAGGAGAGGGGGAGAAAGAGGAGACAGAGCAGTGACAGCTTGTCAAATGGTTGCTGACACTTTTTATATAGAACACCCAGGAAGAGGCTGGAGGCAGGTACCAAAGGAGTCAGAGCTAAGCAAAATGATGCAAAATGGTTTTCCTTTCCTGTTTTCCTTGTCACCTAACAAAATCCACTTGCTTTCCACATGCTGAGGCAAAAGCTTTCTGTCCCCAGGTCTCTGATGAGAGGGTTGGTATCAGAGAGCAGAGGCCCAGCTAGTAGAACACAGGCAGCACTGTAGCACAAGACAAACATCCCCATCTCCATGGAACACTCCTTGTGTTTCCGCTTTGCCTGTGCCCCTGTGGCCATGCCGGGAACTCGCTGAAGATGAGCTGTGTCATCTACCCAGAAAGGCCAGAGTAAAGAGAACTTGAAGACCCAGCCGGATTTTTAAATTTCACTTTATTTTACTTCCCCTCCCCGGGGGTAACATTCGTTTGATTTAAAAGATTGTTGAATGGGTAGGCTTCTGAAGAACACAAACTTCCAGTTTGCTTTCATATTAGTTTTCCAGGGCTCCCTTCCCCACTGGCGCAGCCCCTTCCAGGAAGGAGAAGCTGGAGCAGGAGACACCAGTGAGATCTAGACGAGCTGTGTGGTTACTGTGGATACAGCAGCCAGGTGGTCAGTTCCATAGTCAGAGAGACAACTCTGTCCCAAACTGTGCCTGTAAAGAACCAAGGACCTGAGCTTTAGGACTCACGAGTCAAAGAGAAGTTACAATCTTGAGAATGGGTGTGAAGTGTCAGATAATAAAAATGGGACACTGGTCAGTGTGAAAGATGTGTGGGGTAAATCCAGCCAAGTTAAATCAAATGAGAGATACCAAGCAGAACACCAATTACTTGAAATCGCAAAAAAGGAGGCTATTGTTCTATTTCTCCAGCCCAACAGGGTCATGTTGGGAGTGGTTATGCAATACAAAGATGCAAATGGAGAGTTGGAGAATTATAACAGCTGTAGGAAATAATTAGGCAGATAGTATGCGAACCCTGGCCAATGAAGTATTAATGAAGTATTAAGAGCGTCTACGCAGTGTCTTTCCCAACGTGCAAACACATGTGAACCCCAAATGGCAGTGGACACCAAACACTAACATGCACATGTTCTCAGGAGACAGGGGCATTGGTGCCTGGAGTGTGTTATCGTTTGGTGTGTATCTAATAGAACTGTGGCTCACCCAGGGCCAGATGGCTTCAGTTCAGAATTCTCCTCAAATTGTTCTACACAATAGAAGCAGGAGGGCCATTGCTAAACTCTTTTTAAGAGGCTACAGTTACCTTGGTACCCAAGCCACAAAGACATAACTAAGTGAACAGACCAATCTCCCTCATGAACATTGATGCAAAAATACTCCATAAAATACTGACAAATCGGATCCAAGAACACATCAGAAAAATCATCCACCATGATCAAGTAGGCTTCATCCCAGAGATGCAGGGATGGCTTAACATATGAAAATCTGTCAATGTGATCCACCATATAAACAAACTGAAAATAACCCAAAAAACAAAAAACATATGACCATCTCACTAGATGTTGAAAAAACCTTTGACAAAAATCTAACAACCCTTTCATGATAAAGGTCTTGGAGAGATCAGGGATACAGGAACATACCTAAATATAATGAAGGCAATATACAGCATGCCAACAACCAACGTCAAAATAAATGGAGAGAAATCCACACGATTCCTCTAAAATCGGGAACAAGACAAGGCTGTCCACTCTCTCCTTATCTATTCAATATTGTACTTGAAGTTCTAGCTGGAGCAATTAAGACAACAAAAGGAGATTAAGAGGATACAAATTGGAAAGGAAGAAGCCAAACTTTCCTTATTTGCAGATGATAGTTTACATAAGTGACCCAAAATATTCTATAAGGGAACTCCTACAGCTGATAAACACCTTCAGCAAAGTGGCAGGATGCAAGATTAACTAAAAAAAAAAAAAAATCAGTAGCCCTCCTATATATACATGATAAATGGACTGAGAAAGAAATCAGAGAAACATCATCCTTTACAATAGCCACAAACAACATAAAATATATTGGGGTAACCCTACCAAACAAATGAAAAACCTGTATGACAAGAACTTTAAGTCTTTGAAGAACAAAATTAAAGACGATATCAGAAAATGAAAAGATCTCCCATGCTCCTGGATAGGTAGAATCAACACAGTAAAAATGGCAGTCTTACCAAAGGCAATGCACAGATTAAATGCAATCCCCATCAAAATCCTAGCACAATTCTTCACAGACCTTGAAAGAACAATACTCAACTTTATATGGAAAAACAAAAAACCCAGGATAACCAAAACAACCCTGTACAATAAAGGTATCACCATCTCGGACTTCAAGCTCTACTTTGGAGCTATAGCTCCAAAAACAGTTTAGTATTGGCACAAAAATAGACAGGTAGACCAAGGGAATCGAATTGACAATCAGTCTGCCTCAAGATCCAGCAATTCCACTCTTCGGCATATACCCAAAGGATGCACATTCATACCACAAGGACATTTGTTCAACTGCGTTCATAGCAGCATTATTTGTAATAGCCAGAACATAAAAGCAACATAGATGTCCCACAACCAAAGAATGGATAGAGAAAATGTGGTACATTTACACAGTGGAGCACTACTCAGCAGAAAGCAAAACAATGAAATCTTGAAATTTGTAGGCAAATGGGTGGAACTGGAAAAAAAACCATCCTGAGTGAGGTAACTCAAACACAGAAAGACAAACATGGTATGTACTCACTCATATATAGATTTTGGACATAGAGCAAAGGATCACCAGCCTACAATCTACAACTCCAGAGAAGCTAGGAAACAAGGAGGACCCTAAGAGAGACACACATGGTCCTCGAGAGAAGGGGAAAGGGACAAGATCTCCTGAGCAAAATGGGAGCATGGAGAGGTGGGAAGGAGGTAGGAGAAAGAGGAGAGGAAGTGGGGGGGGGGTAGAGGAGAACATGAGAGATCAGGAAGATCGAGTTGGGGAAAAAGGGAGAGCAAAGAAAGATATATCTTGATAGAGGGAGGCATTCTAGGTTTAAAGAGAAATCTGGCACTAGGGAAATGTCCAGAGAGCTACAAAGATGACCCCAACTAAGAATCTAAGCAATAGTGGACAGGCTACCTTAAATGCCCTTCCCCTATAATGAGATTGATTACTACCTTATATGCCATCCTAGAGACATTATCCAGTAGCTGATGGAAGGCAGAAGCAGACACCTACAGCTAAACACTAAGCAGAACTCCTGGAATCTAGTTGCAGAGAGGGAGGAGTAATGAACAAAAGGGTCAAGACCAGGCTGGGGGAACCCACAGAAACTGCTGACCTGAACAAGGGGAAGCTCATGGACCCCAGTCTGATAGCTGGGAAACCAGCATAGGATGGATCCAGACCCTCTGAACATGGGTGTCAGGTGGGAGGCCTGAGCAATCTATGGGGCCTCTGGCAGTGGAACCAGTATTTATCCCTAGTGCAGGAATGGACTTGGGAGCCCATTCCCCATGGAGGGATACTCTCTTAGCCTAGATACATTGCGGAGGGCCTAGGTCCTGCCCCAAATCATGTGACAGACTTTGATGATTCCCCCATAGGAGTCCTCACCCTTCCTGGAAAGTGGATGGGGGTGGGATGGGGGGGGTTGTCGGGAGCATGGGAGGATGGGAGGGATAGGAAACTGGGATTGGTATATAAAACAAGATTGTTTTAAATTTAAATAACACTTTATTAAAAAAAAAAAAAGAACTGCGACTCAAAGACGGCCACCTCTCACAGCCAGCTCCTCAGAACCATAAAGAGAGACTAAATGTTTAAAGTTGGAATCTGTAAGACTGTGGGGATTTTCAATCTTGTAAATTTTTTAATTGTGTTGTTGACGTTAATGTGTGTTTTGGGGATGAACAAGAAAGGGAAGGTTATGGATTAATAATGACGTGCTTTCGTGTCAACTTGACAAGGGGTCAACTTGATAGAAGTCTTCCAAGAGGAGGAAAGCTCTATCGAGAAAATGCTTCCATAAGATCCAGTTGTAGGCAACCTGCAGGGCAATTTCTTAATTAGCAATTGATAGGGAGGGCCCAGCCCATTGTGGGAGGGGCCACCCTGGGCTACAGAGATCTTCTGTGGGCTAAGGGCACCCTTTTCAGGTCACATCATGTTCTAGCTTGGACATGGTCTTGTGACTTTCCTAACAGTGTTTGGAGAGGTCTGGGGTGAATAGGAATGGCATGGGAGGCAATATGTATTCGTAGTTCCTGCAGTGTTTTTTTCCCCCACCCTTATTTGTTTTCTTGTGTTTATGAGGTGTGACAAATACAAAAGCCCTCTTTTGGGTTGTTAAAATAGAAACAATTGAGTTGGGTGTGGGTTCATCCCTGAGATCAAGCTTGGAAGTACTCCACCCCTTGATAAAATTATAGCCGATGACCAACTGTCTGGAGTTCTGTGTTGCTAAGTGCCTAGGTTTAGAAATATAGCAAATGGGGCAGTCTTGGCAAGACGGAGTGTGCACTGGCTTTGCGTGTGCGTTGAAGGTGGGGCAAAGGTAGATGACAGATGTGGCTGTCTGGTTCGAGGTCCCATAGCGTCTTGGTGCTCACCTTCACTTTACACACACAGAACTCTTTGTTCATATAGAAGCCTGTGTCATCGTGCACTTAGGAGATGTCTGCCTCAGGTTATTCCAAGAAGACCATGCCAGGAGAAGAGATCGCTGCTGAAGCCTGTGGTTAGCATGTGTGGGAGAGTCATGGTTCACAGGATCTCGTGGTGGGGATTGTTTTTCATCCAATGAAAGGCTTTCCTCCTTAGCAGGTTCAGCTTCCCTGGGAATCCCTTGCTTCATGCCAAATAAACCAGAATGTGGCTCTAACGGCTGTCTCATTTTTTTCTTTTCATTTTTTTTGGTATGTATCCATGTGTATGATGTGCATCCATGTGTATGCATTTTTTGAAGCTGTGTTGTGTGCATATGTGTTTTATATGTATGAAGGCCTGGGGCTGACTTTGGGAACAGTCCTTGATGGTTTTTTATCTTATTTGCCGAGGCAATATCTCCTTATTGAACCCGGACCTCACCACTTTGGTTAATCTCACCAGCCAGGGGGCTCTGGGATTGCCTGTCTCCACTTTCTTAACTTTGGAATTACACCCATCCGTCATTTGCATGGGCCCTGGGGATCCCAACTGAGCCATCTCCACACTGTTGTAATTTTTAAAAAGCCTCAAAGAGAAGTCACACCATACAACAGGACTCATATGGGAGGTTTATTGGAAGAAGAGAGAGAAGGGCAGAAAAAGGGACGAGAGCAGGGTCCCTGGGGACAAGAGTGGTGGAAGGGAAAGAGGAAAAGAGGGAGAGAGAAAAAGAGAGAGAAGAATGGGAGGTGGGCAGGGCCCTTTTAAAAGGGAGCAGTGAATGTGCACAGGCGGTGCTCTTAGTGGCTGCAGCTGAGGGTGTATCCTATCTGAACCCCAAGGGAAGGCCAGTACTGATGTCTGAATACTAACACACACACACCTTAATTTTTCTTTTTAAAAGTAGCATCCAAATGTTATTGTGAATTACTTAGTAGGCCTCAACATGTTACTCTGTTTTCTTACACACCAATAAACCCCCTATTCTTAACTAAACTGACAGAGAATCTCCAGCCTTCACACGGGAAAAAAGTAGTTTTGATTTGTTTCATATGTTTCTTTGACACCTTTGTTTTCTTAGTCCAGGAAAATTGAAATGGCAGTCCCCTTATGAACACAAGCTGAGCATTCAAAATGAAGGCTGCTGTATTTTCATTCCCGAGTCCGTGTGCTCATCTACACCCTTGTGGGATCCCAATAGTGACTGGGACAGGCACTCAGTTATTTTTATTTTTTGTGCACAGGGAAAGTAACCAACAGGCTCCTCGAAGCTGAACCTGCTTTGCCAGATATAAGTAAGCTCGAGGGAATTTGAAGTAACTTCCTCGGTTTGTGAGTTCACTGAGAAGGAATAAAATGACCAAGCCCAGAGGAGAAAAAAAGTGAATGTCTGTGTTCCCTGGGGTCAGTGAACACCCAAGCGTGGTATGTATGCACACGTGTGTGTAAGTGTCAAGTCCTAGTGAGTTCTTTGTTATCCAATCAGAGCAAGGAAGGCAAGTCTGTCCGTGGTTAGCACAGGCCCAAGCTCATGCTTCCTTGCCCCAGTCTGATAAGGCACCTGGAAGAGCCTCCTTTCATGGGGCCTGTTTGCCTTGTCCAGGACCACTACACGTTTCAAATTCAATCTCCAGGGGCTAGAGAGATCATTCCTTGGGTAAGAATGCTTCCTGCTCTTTCAGAGGGCCTGAGTTCTGCTCCTAGCTCATGGTGGCTCGTAATGTTCTGTAACTACAGATCCAGGGGTTCTGATGCTTTCTTCTGGCCTCCATTGGCACCCACACATACACACACATACACCATATAATCACACCATACACACACACACCATATAATCACACCACACACACACACACACACACACATACACCATATAATCACATCATACACACCACAGAATCACACCATACACACACACACACACACACACACACACACATACACCATATAATCACATCATACACACCACAGAATCACACCATACACACACACACACCATATAATCACACCACACACACACACACATACACCATATAATCACACCATACACACACACCATATAATCACACCATACACACACACACACACCATATAATCACACCATACACACACACACACCATATAATCATACCATACACACACACACCATATAATCACACCACACACACACACACCCCATATAATCACACCATACACACACACACATACACCATATAATCACACCATACACACACACACATACACCATATAATCACACCATACACACACACACACCATATAATCACACACCACACACACACCATATAATCACACACCACACACACACCACACATACACACACACCATATAATCACACCACACACACACACACACATACACCATATAATCACACCATACACACACACACCATATAATCACACCACACACACCCATACACCATATAATCACACCACACACACACACCATATAATCACACCATACACACACACCACACATACACACCACAGAATCACACACACACACACACACACACACACACACACACACACGCCATATAATCACACCATACACACACACACCACCATATAGTCACACCATACACACACACATACACACACCAACATATAATCACACCATACACACACACACACACATACACACACACACACACACACACACACACACACACACACACACACCACATACACACACATGCACACACGTGCGGACAATCTGTATAATCTCATGTATTCATGTGTGAAAAGGACAGTCCCTTCACCCACACATTCCCATCTGAACCCAAGGCTGCCCCTCACCCCAGCTTTGACGCTGTCCAGCACCAGCTTGACGTGTGCCCTTCCTTCAGGGTCTGCTCTAGAATGAGAGGGAGGCCTCTTTGTAATTCTGAGTCTGTGTGGTTCGGGCAGTCAGAGTGAGACCTGTGTTATCTATAACATGACCCCTTTCATGGCTTTCCCGCTGTAGCCCCTTTCCAGTAAATCTGCAGAAGGCGGCCATACTGAAGAGTCCCCGACACAGATACACACCGTTCCCTTTCCTTTTGTGAATTACTGATTCTCAACAAGGTCTTCCCACCTCTGGCCCACACTAGACCCTTTTCACAACGCCGTCACAACTCCTGATGCAATGTAAACTAGCCTCAGACCTACCTTTGTGTCAAGAGCCGAAAGGAGACCTGTGCTATTTATTATATGACAATGGCTGTGCTGACAGTGGGACAATTATCTGCACCTTGTGTCTTTCCCCAGCCTCGATTCCTCAGTGACTCTTGGACACAGATGCTGTCTGTTCTGCCCCTCAGGATAATTTCCCCCCCAGACACGCCTAGCGCTGGAAAGAGGAACGGGCTGGGCTGGGGTGGGTCTGTGTGCCTGGTATTGTTAGGACAGTTGGTGTCAGCAAGGGCTGAGGTCAGCGTGTTTGTCACACGTCCCTGAGGCTCACTCAGACACAACTGAGATACAAGCTGTCTAATCCAGCTGGGGAGAGGCTGGTGGCCCGACGCTGAGGGTTTCCAAGCCTTTAGCAGCAAGTAGAGCCCCAATTTCTTCCCTCGGTGAACAACTCTTTTAAAAGGAAAGCTGTCTTTGGAGGGTTAACACTAAGGAGCACTTGAAAGCTGAAATGATGACCTTCACCATCTCAACCCCAACACGTTTTAAAGTTTAGGAAAACCTAGAAAGGAAGTGCCTGGAATAAGGCAGTTTCTCTATTTTCTAAGTCTTTTTTTTTTCCTATCTTTAAAAAATTCTCTCTCTCTCTCTCTCTCTCTCTCTCTCTCTCTCTCTCTCTCTCTGTCTCTGTCTCTCTCTGTCTCTCTGTCTCTCTGTCTCTCTCTCTGTCTGTCTGTCTCTGTCTCTCTCTCTCTGTCTCTCTGTCTCTGTCTCTCTGTCTCTCTTTCTCTCTCTGTCTCTCTCTCTGTCTCTCTCTCTCTGTGTGTGCTTGAGAGCCAGGGTGATATTCAGAAAGGAAGGGGGAAGGAGAAGCTATATATAGACTGTTGCTGACTTCCTGTTTTCTAAAGATAGTATTTTAGAATCCACTGTTTGTGTTCAGAATGTCAGTGCCGCTTACACACCAAAGGATGAAACCTTCTGAGACCCGACTCACTTCCCTCATCATAGACGTCTGCTCCTCACACATGTGGATATTTGGGATCCCAATTTAAATCATTTCCACAACCCCTCCCTGGCTCTGGGGGATGGATTAGGTTTACCGTTGTTGCCTAACCTGTTCTGGACAGGCTCACTGCCTGGGCAATGGCTAAGTCTAAACTCCCCATCATTGTCCATGTAGCTGAGAAAAGATGCCTGTCACGTTTAAAATGACATTAATGTTTTATTTAAATATAAATAGTTGCCGAATGAGTTAGACAGAAACACTTCAGATGGGGAAAGGATGGTGTTGCTTTTAGGGTACCTTGAATGTTTCAAAACTTCTTTTAAAATGCTGTAACTTCAGTAATTTGTATGAGACCTCTTACCATTTGTTTCAAATAAGTGAGACTTTACTGATTGAGGAAAATCAGGGTCTTCTGGAAGCCAAAGTCCCCTTGGGTCTTGGTTTACTTAGTAGGCCAACCAGATGCCAATGCTAGTTGGAGCCTGCCTTTGTATTCTTATTGATTTCACCCAGACACTCCTTAACCAAGAGGAGGATGTGCGCTGAAGATCACGGAATCAGAGCAGCCATTGCGTGGGCTCTCCCTTGGCTGCCAGCAGTGGGGGCCTTCATGGGGGAGGAACTAAACTCGTGGCAGGGTCTCTAGACCGATGTGGGAGCTGAGCTGAGATCTGGGATGGGGAAATGGGGTAGGAGGGGATTCTAGATTGCTCTGTGGGGAAGGTTTGCAGGCAGAAAGGGCACGGCCCGGAGGGATAAAGAAGAAAAAGTGCAGTGTCTCAGAGCATCTAGGACAAAACTGTGTGTTATGGCAGAAGTGGCCGGTGGGAGGACAGGCAAGGAAAGGAGTGTGACTTCTCACAAGTGCTTAGGACAGCCAGCCTTCCCCAGACGAACCCCACCCCCTTTCTCCTCTGGGTTTCCAGAACACCATCTCCTGCTTCTCCACCTTCGTCTATCACAACCCAGTCCTTGGTGTCCCCTCTAAGACTGGGTGCCACCGTGTCACAGCCCAGCTCTTCACTCCTCTTACAGAGTGCTTACATTTGTAAGTTTCTTAGTTTAATCACAGGGCTTTAAATAACACCTGCACCCCGAATCTCTATCCTTTATGCTGACATTACCACCGGAACCCAGATTCCTAATGCTCATCGCTTCCTTGACTACTTTCATTCCCTGTCCGAGAGAACACCATCAGCACCACCAAAACCATCAGCAACTAAAGTACATACACGCAGAGTTTGCTTCCGTTCCTCTCTTCAGGCCCCGAGAATGTTTTGGAAACATGGCTAGGTACTAGAGGATGAGAACCACATGAAGCAGAAAGACGTACTCCAGTGAGGTTTCCTCCCAGTGAGGTTTCCTCCCTCAATGAGGCAGCCCCCCCCCCCCCCCGTGACTGCAGTTCACCACAGATATGTGGATATGCTTAACAGAGACTGGGTAATTCAAATTCAGATCAGAAGGACTGTCTGGCAATCTGAAGAGTCATAATAAATGATAATTAATAATTAGATAGCCTTTATTACACCATGACCAATAGTGGGTTGTTTGCTGCATGAACTCCCAGCATCCATATGGAAAAGCCCTAGCATCGTTGAATGGAGAGGGTGCAAGGGCACCCTGAGAGGTGTTTCTCCAAGCCCAATTCCATGCCTGGCAAATTTCATTCAAGCCATCCTGGAGATGAAATTCATGTCAGTGTTTCCCACTGGATGCTTTTATGTTTCCCAAAGATGGGGCACGGGGGTTCCTAGCCCTAGTTTTAAAGCTGGTTTTACTAGGCTGGTCCCAACACATCATTATCTCTTAATATAGAAAAATCCATTAATTATAATTTGCTTTTATTTATGTTCAAAACGTGTTGGTAGAGAAATGCTGGGAAGAGGAGAGTTGTTAGAGAAATGAGGAAGCTATTAGAAGAGGGAGCCCGAAAGAAGGGACCCTTCCACGGGAGGAAGAGCGGCATCTCTGGGAAATGGTTATGGAGGTGAGGTTCCCGCCTTCCTCCACGTCTTCTGAGTTCAATACAAACCCCTTGGCCAAATGCTTCTTCCTCCCGGCTTTCAGTTACCTGCCTGTCTTTCCACTCTATCTTCCTGGAGTCTCCATCCAGCATGGTACCCGTCATTGCCTCTGTAGAATGATGAAGAGCATCACTTAGATAACTTGTTGACACATGTAGACATCTAAAAGAGAAGCCACAGGTGCTCCGTTGGGCTCTCATTGACCAGTAGTGGTTGTTGCCTGGTGTGAATCTCTCATTAATGCAATGCTCCTGCTGGGTTTGCTCTCGGGCTTAGCAGATGGAATTCACAGGGCATGGCGATGGTATATATAGTCACAATGCAGCGCAAGGGATTATTCCATAGGGTAGAGATTTCAAAGGTGAATAGTGCCGTGACAAAGGCAGCTTCCTGGTTAAAGACTGGGGAATCACACACAGCTGGATGCAAACTAGGACTTGTGATTTACTTGTACTTTCAGTATTGTCCAATGACGTTCTCCATGACACTGCACAATGAAGACATAGATACCCACTTCCCAGGAAGGTGCATTAGATAAGACAGCATGTAAAGTACCCGGAATCCAGTCTGAACTGGGTGAGTACAGGTGATGACATTAACAACAGCCATTAAAGGGTGGCCCTTTCAAATGCCTTCTACACAGCTGGGGTGTATTTGGAAAACTTGTAAGTGTGTTAAAAAAAAAAAAATACAGAAGTTGCAGAGAACAAAACGTACAATATCACGGAGGTCATACGGTAAAGAAAGAAATCAGCCAAATGTTTGGCCTTGTAGCAGTTTGCTTTTCTGTTGCTGTGTAACTTAGGGGAGGGGCAGTTTCAGCTTACCCCACCAGGTGTTACAGAAGGATGTGGGGCCGGGAACTCAAGGCAGGCACTGGTACCAGAAACCGTGAAGGAAGGCTGCTTCCTGGCTTGCTCAGCCAGTTTTCCTACACAGCCTAGACTGCCCGCCAAGTGATGCTGCTGCCCACGGTGGACTCGGCCCTCCTACACCAATCATTCGTCAGTACAGTCTCTTACAGTCATGGCCGTAGGGCAGTCGGATTGAGACAGATTGAGGTCTCCTTTTCCCAGGTGACTCTAGGTTGTGTCTACTTGATAATGAAACTACTCATCCGGGCCAGGTGGTGGCGTACGCTTTTAATCCCAGCACTCAAGAGGCAGAGGCAGGAGGATCTCAGTGAGTTTGAGGCCAGACTGGTCTACGGAGTGAGTTCCAGGACAGACAGGACTGTTGTTACACAGAGAAACTCTGTCGTGAGACCTCACCCCAAAACAACAACAACAATAACAACAGCAACAACGCAAACCCTGCCCATCCAAAAACTCCCCCCAGTTCATGTGAGGCTGGATTCTCCCTTCACCCAGGGTCACAGTTGACATCCATGGGACGATATCACGAGGCACAGCACAGTGCAGACAATGTCACTTTGTGAAAATGACCTTCAGTGACTTGACCTGCTAAGATTCCACCACAGAAAACGAGGTGAGCATTGAATATAAAGAAACAATGAGAAATGGGGCCAAGGTACAGATTGGCTCAAGGCTTCAGCTGGTTGTGAGCCCCTGTGGAGTCTAGGGACCTCAGGCATCATTCCTGTCCTGTCATTCTGGGCCACCTGCTGGGAGGGAGGGGTCGGCCTATAATGGGGCAGGACTGAGTCAGTTGAAGGCTTTATCTAACGTCAGAAGCCACCCGCCCTGAGTGACTACTCTGTTCTCTGAAGCACAGCCGAAGTTTGCACTACCTCTGTGAGACCATCAAGTCAACACTTGTTTTTTTTTTTTTTTTTCCAGCCAGGAGTGGCCACACACGTTCTGTTTGTGTGAGTTTGTTTCGCCGGGCCCCACATGAAGTGTGGGCAGTGGGGCTGTTCTGGTCTCGGCGTAGAAACTCCACACAGTGCAACCTTTGAGGAAGGAAGTTACTCGTCTGTAAAACACAGGGTTGAGTTCCAGCACAGGATGAGTCACCAGGAGATCTGGGTTTTGAGAACTCTTCTCCAGTATGGGTGGCTTTGCATGTTGGGGAAAGTTACAGGAGTGACTGCCTTTTATGGAGAAATTTTGCAGAGTTAGGGATGACAGACATCTCAAGAAAGACAGTGTCAGGGCCAGCGAGGCGGCTCAGTCAGCAAAGTTATTGCCCTTGTAAGAAGCGGGCCTTGGGATTAATCAACAGCACCCACGTAGAAAGCCAGGTTCATGGCGTATGCCTGTAATCATGGTGTTGGTGAGGCAGAGACAAGAGGATCCGGAGGCCTCACTGGTCATGCATTCTAGTCAAGTCTGCGAGCTCCAGGTTCAGTGAGAGACTCTGCCTCAAAAACTAAGATGGAGAGAAATTGGTCTCTACATTCATGCTTGTGCACATGGACGTGCACACAAGCGCACAGAATATCCAAAATAACAAACAAACAAACAAACAAGAGGCGATATCATGCTTCCGTAAGATGAACCGGCCCCTTCTCAGTCTGGTGGTAAATGGGTGCAACACTCACACTGAATGCACGGGTGAGGATTTGTGAGAGAAGGAGACTCCAGATTAGTTCCTTGATGAGATGGGCTGCACAAACAATCCATCTACAAGAATGAGTTTAATCCACATTTCATAAGCTGTCCCATGGCGTGCTGGACATTATGACACCATGTTAATTTCTGAGGAAAATGACACTGAAATCTAGGCTTAAATTTTAGCAAAATCACACACACACATACACACACACACACACACACACACACACACACAATGTGATACAATTTTTAATTAAAAAGATAAAACACTCAAAAAGTTAATTCTTAAAATTTAAATTCAATTAACAATTATAATTTTAAGTCTACAACCTGACCAGGTAAGATTTATCATAGGAGCTCATGAATATGTATTCAAGGCAATCTTTAGTGCAAAAAAAAAATAATAATAATTCCCCCAACAGATAGATAAGTAAATAAATTAAAAAGTATACTATCACATGAAAAGTCCCCGATTCAGAAGGGGAAGACCATATAAAAGTTATGGCCAGTGTAACCTTAGAAAAGGATCCAGAAACACATCAGAATATTAATAAGGCTATTTCTGAGTAATGAGATTAAGCTGATAATATTTTTTTCTTAGTATGCTTTACAGATTCAAAATTCATCATTATGACTGCACTAATTATTCTAATTCCATAATTAGAAAACATTTAGTAGCCAAAATTTAGGGTTGGGGATGTAGTAGTTTGGTGGTGTGGTGCTTGGCTAACAGGCCTGGGGTTTGACCCCAGAGCTGAAATAACAAACAAACAAACAGCCCAGTTTTAATAGTGAGAGTAGTAGTGTTTTCTGCCATTATAGTGAGAGTTTCAGTTGGATCTCCAGATCTTTTGGCTTGTGGACCCTCAGAACCCGGGGACTTGATTCACTACGCTGCTACAGCACAGTCTGAATCCTGTCAGAGTTTGTAGTCACACACATTAGAGAAGAAGCCCTGTCTGCCACAGGTTATCTCTTTGCTGTGTTGAATGTGCTGGCTACCATCAACATATAACAGCAGTTATCTCCACACACACTAAAAGGTTAATAAAATGCTAATTATCTTCTAATGCCAAAGTAATTTCTACGAAGATTCTGTTCCAGTGTATCACAAAAACCGAAGTTAAAAAAAAAATCTGGAAGCCGGGCAGTGGTGGGTGGCACTTGCCTTTTAATCCCAGCACCTGAAAGGCAGAGGCAGACGGATCTCTGAGTTCTGAGTTCGAGGCCTGCCTGGTCTACAAAGTGAGTTTTGGGACAGCCAGGGCTGCTCAGAGAAACCCTGCCTCGAAGAACAAAAACAATAAACAGAAATCCGCTTTGCACTTTGCCTCTGACCATAGCGTTGTGGTGCTTTGCTTTGCTCTGGCTCCAGGGCTGAATCTGGCACTGACCCCGCCCCTGTCTATTCATTCTCAGACCCAATCCTCTGCTAGTTATCTAATATATCTTTTCTCAATGGCCCCCTCATGTTCATCTGCAAGGTCCCATTGCAAACAATACAACACGCCTTCTCTTCTGCCATCGCTCTGGGGTTTAAAAACAACTGCTGATGACTTGGTGTCAGGGAGAGGATTATTTACTCCAAGTATGGACTGTTTACTAGGTAGCTGAGTCAGAAGACAGTCCATGTCCTCCAAAGACCTAAGAAGACAGCGGGATGGTGGGGACAGAGGGCAGACGTCATATGGACAGGTCATGGGGGAGCCTTTGAGAGAACACAAGAACAGGGTCTGAAAGGGGGAGCCAGGGAGGAGTGGGAGACGGCTGGCCTTCTGCTATGATGCCCCAGTCCCGCCCCCGTGGATTAGCTCATAGCAGAAACACCCCCGCTGGCTGTGAGCACAGCTCTTTCAACTCCTCACCTTTCTGACAGACTGTGGGCCAGGCGATGACGTCGAGCATGTCTCTCAGGCTCACAAAGGAAGTGCTTAATCCATATCTGTCGCGTTATGGGATATGATCTGAGTCTTCGAGGGAGCATTAGACTTGGCCATGAGGATGGGTGGGCGGTTCTCCCTGGCAGAGGAAGTATCGTGTGCCAAGACAGGAGGAACAGAACACCACAGTGTGCTTTAGCTGTCATTGGCACCCCGTCTCCAAACTGCCACTGGGGGAGACATCTACATCTTGAGAAGAGGCTTGTATACATCTCCCAGAGCTGGAGGCAACAGAGAATAAAACTTTTGTTTGGCCAACGACGAGAAATTTAACGTTAAACCGCTAGCCACAAGCACACCCCAGAACACCGGGTAGTGAGCGTGCTGCCATGTGCCAAGGGATCCCCAGCCTGGGCTTTATTTACAGCCGCTCCCCTGTAAAGCAGAGCAGGCTGGAAGTACATGGAAGGAGCAGGGAGTTCAGTCTCCCAAGCCCAGCATCTGAGCGCCTTCAAGGAAATGTGGTGATATATTGTTCATGATCTATTAAAGCCACTGCAGATCAGAGTGCAAAGCTAGCCATAGCCTTAGAAGCTGGGCCGTGGTAGCACACACCTCTAATCCCAGGACTCAGGAGACAGAGGCAGATGGCTCTCTGAGTTCAAGACCACCCTGGGCTCCAAGAGAGTGAATCAGTGTAACAGAGCCAACACGTTTAGTCCCAGCACTGGAGAGTGTATAAGGAGCTCAGGGCAGTCTCAGAGGGCAGTCTAGGATTCTGAGGTTTGGCGAAGGGCGCGGTGCAGTCTGGAGTTGCAGGCTGAGGTTCGGTAGATCGTCCCTTTTGTCTCAGCATTGGTGGAAGTAAAATCTCTCTAGTAGTTGGCTGCTTTGCTTTTCTGGTCTTCAGCATGAACCCCAGTATCTGTCTCTTTTATTTTATTTTATTTGTGCTACAAGTAAACGTGATGAAACATGTGGAGGGCTGCCAGGACAGAAGCTAGCTGAAGCCCCACCCCCTGCCACCAAGCTACCCCCCTAGACGAGGAAAACCCAGTCTCTGGCAAGTGAACAGGCATGCTGTTGGTTTGGGGCGAGTGACGTCTACAGTGACATTTGTATTAGTGCCATCCTGATGACTACCTTCTGTTTACCAAATCCTAAGATGGAGGAAAGACTCCAGAAAACTTCAAGTAGACGTCTCCAAGAGCAAAGCCTATGTCTCCCCACCCCTCGATCAGATTTGGGATACATGCCCTAGGCTTGCTGTGCACATATATTAGGTGACATAATTCATGTTTATTTCCCCCCTGGTTGGGGCCTGGGCAGGTCTGGCTGGATGGAGGTGGGGGGTGTGGGGGAGTTGGGACTCTTCCTGTCAGGGTGGCCTGTGCCACCACAAGGCCGAAGCTACAGGTGAGCAGGGCAAAGGGCCCTGTAGATGACCCTGAATTGCTGGTTACCAGAGAAGACACCGCCCGGGTGAACTTTCTAATTCTCTGAGAGCAATCACAAACCACACCCCTGAGTCAGTAGAGGCCATTGTCTCTGACCCTTCAGCAGGGGCGATGCAATGACCATTGGAGAGAAATGACCCCTGCGCTGCCCTCAGAGCCACCGGGGAGCTGTTTGCCTCAGGCTCCGCCCACCTTTACAAACCCTCTTACCCCACAGTGAGTGTGGTTCCTGCAGCTGACCAGGGTGCAAAACCAGTGTATGGAGGAGAGCTCACCCTCACCTTTCACCTAGAGCAGAAGCTGCTGTCTTCCATTCTCTTATCCTCTTCAGCACACGGAGGGTCTTGACTGCTCGGATATTTCCAGGAGATTGCTATAAACACTCGTGGCCACAGGGAGCTGAACACGAAGACTAGCCTGTACAGAAAATACCTTCTGTGCTCTGGAATATTCTCTCATGTTACCAGTCTCCTTAGAGAGTGTGTGTCACCACATGAGGGGCCTGGGCTCCATCCTGGGGCCTCTGACACATGTGGCCTGAGGACTAGCAATGGCTGTAGCTGCGATGACCTAGGCTCTGGTGTCTGTGCACTGTGATGTACCATCTACCCGAGAAGCATCTCAACTTGCCGGGGGCCTAGTGTCACTGTCTCAGCGAGAGGACAGATAACGCGGCTTGGAAAATTTTCTTTTTTGTGTATCTCAAGCTTTTTGTGGGATCTTGGGTGCAACATCTGTCTTGGCTTAATCTAAATATGGCTTTGGGCATGAAGAAAATGCTTGGGAAGCGTACAGCCTGCTGACGTCAGGAGAGACCTCTGCTTCGTGCTTTGCCAAGATGGCTTTCACACTCATCATATTTTACTCAATGGCCATGGCTTTGGTCCTCATCAGCACAACGCTTAAAATAATTAAGATCGTGGTCCATGGCAGCAGTCTCCTGGCAATCCTGCCAACATATCTGGCCCCCCAGTGCCAGATGTGAAGGCTCAAACAGATCTCAGTACTAAGGGCATGTTTGCATTGTTGGAAGTGCGCATTTCCACAGGGGAGATTGTACATAATTGTCACAGACCCCCGGGTGGGCTGATAGCACCTGTAAGAAAGAGATAAACCTGCCGGGAACTTTCTGTACGTTACGTGCTGTCTGTGACATGAGGCTTAGGGGGGCCGCTTCTCACCGCCACTTCAAATCTCTCTTAATTATTAAAATATTATATAATAAACATACCGAACACTTTCAAAAAATAAAATTAGTAGTCCCATGATGTTCTGGCATACCCCGCTGTTCCAAACCATCTGTAATTTACATATCATATTAGAATGTACTCATCATTTTCTAGGCCCTTGCACTGAAGATCCTTTTTCGTCACAAACACTCATTTTTAGGGGCTTCCAGTGCTCATATTTGTAATTAGCTTGTCACCACCGCTAAGAAAATGACGGTCACTCTTGACCTCTCATGGCTGACACCTGCTTCGAGAGGTGACACTTCTGTCAGCATCAGCATGTCTGTGGCATATTCTTTTGTGTTTGAATAAATTCCCCAGGGTGAGGCAGAATGTTGGCAGTTTCTCCGTCTTTCACGTGAACTGCTGCACTGATCTGTTACAGACCGGCAGGGATTTATCCCCTAAAGTTTGCAGTGGTTGGATGATGCCTACACCGAGACAGGGGCGGGACTCACCGTTGATTGACAGCAGAGTGATCAGCCTGATCACCAGCCCTAGTTAGATAGCAAAGCTTTAGTTGCCCCAGATCGCCCCTTCCCATGGTGTCATGATGTGTGTGGTGTCGGCCCCAACCCCCCACCGCCCTGCCCCCCTTCTTTTGCTTTCTTGACCCTTGGCTGACTCTTCTCCGATAAGGTAGTGATAGTAGATGACCCATGTCTCCCCGAGTGTTGGTTCTGGTTATACTCGCCCACTTAACTCCTGGAACAACCGTGTTAGGGCCACCTACTCCCATTTTGTAGCTGTCCACACTGAGACCAGAGACGCTTTTCCAGGTGACAAACCCAGCCTGACTGTAAGATACTGGGGTGCTGGGTGGTGGGGCTCAAGGGGGCAGAATGGGAGCTGGGGTGTCAGAGGAGCTGAAGGCACAATGCTTCAGAATCCGGCGGCCCACTCTTGCTTCCTGCATTATGAAGCTTTTTGATTAGCTTCTCCTTGTGTCCTAGTTATTTGCAGCTATTAAATGTTAGATGACTTCAGAGGCGGGATTTATTTAATGCCCAGTTATTAAAATGCCTATGTTGATTTAAAGGATTATTCTGTGTTATATGATTCACTCATCTCATTTCTCCTCTATCTATAGTAATTTCTAACAAAGCACACTCAGGATCCACAAGCCTAAGCACTTTAAGTGATTCTTGCCAAATCTCATTTAAGCGTATTATCCCTTTGCCGAATTATCACTTGGCCATGCCCCTGTCTATTTTCCATCTGTGAAATTGGCAGTGTCTCTTTGGGCTCAGTACAGCGCCATCTATGCAGTTTGCTTTTCTGGAAGAGATCTCAGAATATCTTTCCTTTGCTGTGTAATTGTTCTCCCATCCACTCTCCTTAAACCAGAGGTCAGGGCTAATCTTACAGGTGTAGGGAAATGCCTGCTTGGGAAGAGTAGGGGAAAGCCTGTTTCTTGTTATAAAACCACCAACTGGTGAAAGGAATGGAGAGATTGGTCTATGAAGTCTTTGACATTTCCTCTTCTGGCCTTGGGGGGAAGGACTGAGTTCCCTCAAATCAGAGCCTGAACAGAATCAGGGAGGAGTGAAACGCTGTGATGCGCTTGAGCTCCCTGTTTCGTGGTGGGAGTCGAGCAAAAAGGATGAACAGAAGTAACAGCAGGCACTGGACACAGAGACACCCTACTCCAGGCCGTTGCTCCCCGTGGGCAGAAGAGCATCTTCTCTGGACACAGAGACACCCTACTCCAGGCCGTTGCTCCCCGTGGGCAGAAGAGCATCTTCTCTGGACACAGAGACACCCTACTCCAGGCCATTGCTCCCCTGTGGGCAGAAGAGCATCTTCTCTGGACACAGAGACACCCTACTCCAGGCCGTTGCTCCCCGTGGGCAGAAGAGCATCTTCTAGACAGGAGAAGCACAGGGGAGGGCAGCACTTGGGAACTGTCAGTCACAGTTGGGCAGCTGAGCTCAGGCAAGTGACACAGCCCCCTGCGTGGGGGAGAAGGCTCCGATTCCCGAATATGTCTTGAGCCCGATGGCTTCTTCCTTCACTCTTCCGTGACTACCGCCCTGGGCCTGACCACCTTTTTCTGCCCGCACTAACTGGTCCCCTGCTTCTCTTGTTTCCTTCCTTTGTGTTGGCCTTAAGTCTCTCCTCAAGTTCAACCCACACTTCAGCTTACGCTGCCACACAAAACCCTTCCATGGCTTCCCAGCATCCTAGGGACAGAATGCAGCCTTCTTGCCCAAGGCTCCCTCCCAGCATCATCCCCGCAAATGTTTCCATGCTCTCTCTGCACCAGCCATGTGGGTGTTCTCATCCTCAACATACTGAAGAGGATCCTGCTGCATCCTATTGCCTCCGCTTTCTTCAGCCTGCTACAGCCTTCCTACCGTTTTCGCTGGCCCTGCTGTCTCCTACACCCCCCTAGCTAAGTGTCCCCTGACAGCTCACCCTGCCTGCACCCTTTACTTTCTTACTGCCCTTAATGAGATTAGCCTGTCCCCTTCCTCCTCCTTTCCACCTCTCCCCCTTTCCCCTTCCTTTTCCTCCTCTTTCTCTCCCATTACTAGCTTCTGCAGATATCAATTTGTTTATTGTTCATCTTCCTCTTTGGAAGTTAGCAGTCTAGCTCTCTACCCATAGTACCCTAAAAAGCTCATTAGCAGTCATTCTCAACCTGTGGGTTGTGACCCCTTGGAGGGTCACATACCAGATACCTTTTGCATGTCATATATTTATATTATGATTCACAACAGTGGCACAGTTACAATTATGAAGTACCAACGGAAGTGAATTTTATGGTCGGGGTCATCACAACACGAGGAGCTGTATTAAAGGGTCACAGCATTAGGGAGGGTGAGAACCACTGCATGACAGTTTCTCAATTGGTATTTAATTAATGAATAAGTGAATTACTCGGGAAGCCTGGATTTACTTCCTATATCATGTTCTTCCCAGAAACATCACCATTCCATGACCAAGAGGACAGGATGGATCATTTGTCACAGTGCAGTGAGAACACAGTCAGAATCCCCAGGAGAACCAGAGAGGGAAGGGAGTGGGAATTTGGTGACACTACCAGGAGAAAGTGGGCGTCAGGGAAGTGTGGGCACCGAGCCATTTTCACCCCGCACCGCCCCATGCCTGTTGGGCACCTGCCCTGCTGGGCTAGTACTGGAGAATTCTTTGCTGCTTTCTTCTTGTCTAGTTCTTTCCTTTCTCCCACACCCTCAGGAAGTGACAGGGAAGGAGAAGCTAAACCATCTGGGGCTGTGGGAAGGTCTGGCAGAGAGAAGGGACTTGACAGTGACTTCGTCTCCTTGTATCCAAGGACCGGCTGGAACAGCGCAGGCAATGGCCATTTATGGAAGTACGCGCAATGTGCTTTTGGACATCGGCAGATAGAAATCTGCATTCTAAAGGGGATGTGGGGTTCTTTTTAGGAAGCAAAGTTTCTCTCTGCCCCCTTCCTTTGTCACTCACATTATGTGACCCACTGCCGAAGCCACGGAGATTTGTCATTTTCTGAATCATATCCTCAGGGCCTCACTCCTTGCCATGGTTTTATTCTGAATCTACTAGCCTTGAAGGGGACACCAGCGTCCCCCTCTTCTACCCAAGTGACAGTACAGTGGGGATGCTCTACAGACATCATCTCAGTGATGTCTTCTAAGTCAAAGAGCTGATGGGCTCACGTGGGGAAGAACGTAGAACCTATACGTTGTGGTGATGCTGGCAACTGTCTTGTTGCACAATAGCTTTGACCTTGCAGAGGATCCAGGCTCGATTCCCAGCACCCAGCTGGTGACACACAACCATCTGTTACTCCAGCTCCAGGGGACCTGACACCCTTTTCTGCCTTCCTTGGGCACCAGACATTCGCTTAGTGTGCAGGCAAAGCATTCATATTCATAAAACAAGTAAATAAATATGTGTTTGTATGTAGTGTGTATGTATGTTTGTATGTATGAATGTATGTATGTATGTATGTATGAGGTTCTTGGATATGCCTTGCTCTTTATTTGAACGTAGTTTTGCTATTTGGCTGGCTGTGGAATATTGGGAATTTATTAGCCCGCTAATGCCTTAATTGCAGCTTTTGAAAAATGGGCTGTCCTTACAGATTGGAGCGCATGCTAATTTGAGTAAGAGGCTCTTATCCATAGGGTTGCGTGAGTACCAGGTAAGTCAATGGGTGGGAGGCATTGGTCCAATACTTATTGCACGGTAAGCTTCAGAACGGACAACAGTGTAGAGTCTCTGAAACTCATGGAATGCAGGCAAGTGTTTACCCCCCACTCCCCGCCGCCCTGGGTTTGATGGTGACTCCCTCACTGAGTCACAGCAATGTATCAGCTCGGCCATGTCAAAACCCACCACTTTCCTAAAGTCCCCCTTGCCCCTCCCTCTCGTTGATTGCAGTCTGAAGCGTCTTGACGATGCTGCAGGGTTCTCTCCAGTCTGGTCTCCGCTATGTGGTGTGATCCTTGTGGTGACAGGTGATAGGAAGTGGTTTGGACTGGGTTAGCCAAACGGAGATGTCTGTGTACCATGCCGAGACTCACCATGTAAAAGCTCTGGCCTTGCTTCCTGATAGGCACTGTGTAAAGAGGGTCACGAGGAAACCCAGGCCATGCCACCCTCCTGGGAAGAAAACGGCCCCTGTTGAGAATCACAGCAAGATCATGGGGACCAATCAAAACGTGCATTGGCGCACAGGCCGATGGAAGCCACAGGCTCAACTCGAAACTGGTGACTTCATCCAGGCACAGAGGTCAAGGGATGGACATAGGCAGATCGTACTCTGGTTCTAGAAGCAAGGTCCACGCCAGGCTTCAGACACTAAAACGAGATGTATGCCTTTTTCAAAAGGAGCATCGTTGTTGTTTACCAATAGAGGGAGAATTTTGAGTCAGCAAAAGCAACAGATGTCTACTGTGACCTGCCCTGCATTAGCCTTCACACACGAGTGATGCAGCCCGCTACTTCCTGCCCTGTACGTGACGTTTCTATGTTTGAAGCCTCTGCCTCACACCTCCACCTACCGAAGGTTCAAAGTGCACTGTAAATTATACTTCCTTTATGGGACTTAGAGTCATAATTTATTACTTTTATTATAGCTCTTATTGTCTGTCCAACTCATTTTTATCAGGCTTTGTGCGTCTCTTTCTTTACTCTGTGGGCCATTAGCTTCTTAGGTGGGAAGAATTTGTTCCATACAGGGTTATACAGCCCTGCATTATCTGCAGATCTGCGAGCTCCCTCTCCTGTGCAAAACCCCATCTCAGCTCTAAAGTGTGAGGGTGGGAGCCGTGGTCTCTCTGGTGGCGTGTCCTCCAAGCTCCAGTTTGCTAACGCATTTTTGATTGATTTATTAGAAAATCTTACTGCCTCCCCATACTCGTTTTGTTTCATTTTAAGCCCAAGATGTGCTGAAATAGGCTCCTTCCTTCCAAGGGCAAGCAGTTAGGATTCGTGTCGGCACCGACAGCAGGGTTTTTGGCATTGCTTTAGTTTTCTGGAAAAAAACAAAATAAAACAAAATGCAAAGCAGACCTTTTACATGTTAGTGTGGCCTTGCTGGAGTGGGTGTGGCCTTGTTGAAGAAGTGTGTCACTGCCCATGGCCTTGAGGTCTCAGCTGTACAAGCTGGGCCAGGGGCTCGTGGTCCCTTCCTGCTGCCTGCAGATCTGGATGTAGAATTCTCATCCTCTCCTCCAGCACCACCATGCATGCCGCCATGTTTCCCTCCATTACGTTAATGGACTAAACCTCTGAAACTGTAAGTCAGCCCCAATTAAACGTTTTCCTTTATAGGAGTTGCCATGGCCGTGCGTCTCTTCACAGCAATGAAACCCCAAGACACATCATTTAAAGATGCTCCCATGTGTGCTTTATGGCTGTGATCGCATTTGACCCGTGCGCTAGCCCTCTGAGCATGTTGACCATAAACAATAACACCCCACTCGCAAAATATGGAAACAGAGGCTTGCAGAGGTTACCGTACATTTGTTAAGGTTTCTTAATTAAAACAGTGGAGAGTTAATATTTAAATCAAGACCTGTCTGACTCCAAAATCCCTTACTGCACCTCAGGTCCATCCTACCAAAACAGGCAATTATGCAGTTTCCAACTTTCACACGCAGATTTGTGTACCCTTTGTCTACTCACCAAATAAATAGCTTTGAGTATCTGCGATGTGTAATCATTGCTAGGTGTTGAGCATAAGGTGAGATGAGTGAGCTATGACTTGAGGAGAGTTTCATCTTCAGTCCAAATGGTGAAGGACAGTATGCCTTTCCTGTTGAGAGAACAGTCTCGGTAGACATGATGCTGTCCCGGGCTTAGAATTTAGAAAGGTACCCGGCCAGTTTAAGAGGGGGAGCATGAGGAAGGAAAGGAAGGACACGTGCCCAAAGGTTTCCATGTGTGTCTAGGTGTAGGCTTGAGTAGATCCTGGCTAACAACACAGCAAGGACAGCCAGGCTAGTCTGGACACTTAGGGATGGAGACTTGGCTTTGTATCTACAGTCTGGGGAACACAGACATGGAGAGTCCATTATTAACACCATCACTTCAGTCAGAACACCATGAAGGAGGCAGGAGGCAAACCAAAGACCCTTAGGCAGAGGCTTATGGGTAATTGGATTGCCAAATTTGCTTTAAGGTGAAAACTCAACGGCTTTGTACGAAGTGTTTTTGTTAGTGGTGCCTGAAATAAAAAGAAACATCTTGCACAAGCATCATGTCAGAGGAGCCTTCGTCAAAGTTGCTAGATTAGTTCACTTGAATTTGATAAAGCTGTTCAGAGCCATTGCCCTGGGACACAAGCCACTAACACTGCATAGTTAGAACACTGATACAGAGCCTCATGCACACTCGAGTATCCTCAGGCAATATGGAGTGATGCAGAAGTCTGAGTGGTCACCTCGAGTGATTTCTCCATCACCTCACCGAGGGTGACAGGTTCAATTTAGTCCACATGGCAGGTGCAGCTGTTCCTTGTAAAATGTCACCCCACCTTCGCCACAGTTATAGCTGGTGACAGTGTCTGGCTGGTGAAGGTGGCTGATACCTGCTGCTTTAAAATCGCACAAGGTTGGGCGTAGGATGTCACCTCAGGCTGTGGGACATCCGGATTGATGCCGTTCACTATTGCACTTTTGTGCTTTGTCTTAGTCACGGGGCAGTTTCGCCATGAACAGCCTTTTCGGGTTCAAGGTGTCTGTATTGCTTTCTCATTGCTGTGACAAATCATTGGACAGCAGCGCCGGAAGGGAGGAGGACTTTATTTTAGCTTGGCAGCAGGAGCATAGAGTGACTCTCACACCACGGCCACAGACAGCAACTCATGTCCGTACTGCGTTTCCCCTGGGCCTCCAGCTGGTGGGACGGCACCGCCCACATCAGGGAGCAGGTCTCCCACTGCAGTTAACCCCGTGGGAACGCTCTGACAGACGTGTTCAGACTCTCAAGTGATCATAAAGCCACTCGAGTTTACGGTGAAGGTGGCCCACCACAGTAGCGAATGCCATGGTGCACAGAGCACAATACTTTGTGTGGGGAGGGCTGGGCCCCTACGCTCTGCTGTAGACCGGCACGGCTGATTGGAAAAGTTTCATTGAGTCCTGGTTGCCTCTGCGTAGCTCCAGCTCCCCATAGGGACAGCCCGGGAGCCTAGCAACTGAACAGATGGGCCCTTCTCTGCCAGCCAACACAAGAGCAGCAGCTTCCGGGAGCACGTTTACACTCCAGCAGGCAGCAGTGACTTTAAAGATCTTTTTATTTTTTAAGTGTGTGAGTGTGTGTGTGTGTCTGTGTGTGTCTGTGTCTGTGTGAGTGTGTGTGTCTGTGTGAGTGTGTGTCTGTGTGAGTGTGTGTCTGTGTGAGTGTGAGCGTGTGTGTCTGTGTGAGTGTGTATGTGTGAGTGTGTGTGTGTCTGTGTGAGTGTGTGTCTGTGTGAGTGTGTATGTGTGAGTGTGTGTGTCTGTGTGTGTGTGTGAGTGTGTGTGTCTGTGTGAGTGTCTGTGTGAGTGTGTATCTGTGTGAGTGTGTGTGTCTGTGTGTGAGAGTGTGTCAGTGTGTGTCTGTGTCAGTGTGAGTGTGTGTGAGTGTGTGTCTGTGTGAGTGTGTGTCTGTGTGAGTGTGTGAATGTGTGTGTGTCTGTGTGAGTGTGTGTCTGTGTGTGAGTGTGTGTGTGTCTGTGTGAGTGTGTGTCTGTGTGAGTGTGTGTGTCTGTGTGTGAGAGTGTGTCTGTGTGAGTGTGTGTGTCTGTGTGAGTGTGAGCGTGTGTGTCTGTGTGAGTGTGTATGTGTGAGTGTGTGTGTGTCTGTGTGAGTGTGTATCTGTGTGAGTGTGTGTGTCTGTGTGTGTGAGTGTGTGTGTGTCTGTGTGAGTGTCTGTGTGAGTGTGTATCTGTGTGAGTGTGTGTGTCTGTGTGTGAGAGTGTGTCAGTGTGTGTCTGTGTCAGTGTGAGTTTGTGTGAGTGTGTGTCTGTGTGAGTGTGTGAATGTGTGTGTGTGTCTGTGTCAGTGTGTGTCTGTGTCAGTGTGAGTGTGTGTGAGTGTGTGTGTGTGTCTGTGTGAGTGTGTGTTTGTGTGTGTCTAGGTCTGGGTAAGAATGTGTTTGTGTGTGTGAGTGTGAGTGTGTGTGTCTGTGTTAGTGTGTGTTTGTGTGTGTGTCTGTGTGTGTGAGTGTGTCTGTGTGAGTGTGTGTGAGTGTGTGAGTGTCTGTGTGAGTGTGTGAGAGTGTGTGTGTGAGTGTGTGTGTCTGTGTTAGTGTGTGTTTGAGTGTGTGTCTGTGTGAGTGTGTATGTGTGTGAGTGTGTGTCTCTGTGTCTGTGCCTGTGTGTGTCTGTGTGAGTGTGTGTCTCTGTGTCTGTGTCTGTGTGTGTCTGTGTGAGTGTGTGTGAGTGTGTGTCTGTGAGTGTGTGTGAGTGTGTGTGAGTGTGTGAGTGTGTGTGTCTGTGTGAGTGTCTGTGTGAGTGTGTATCTGTGTGAGTATGTCTGTGTTAGTGTGAATGTGAGTGCGTGTGTCTGTGTGTGTGTGTGTTATCTGCCTGTCCATTTACATGTATGAGTGCAGTGCCCAAGGAGGCCAGCAAAGGGCATTGGGTATCTTAGTCCTGTATTTACCGGTGGTTAGGAGCTACCTGACGTGGTGCTGGGAACCAAACTCGGGTTCTTTGCAAGAGCAGAATGTGCACTTAACATCAGAGTCACCTCCCCAGCCCCGGGGACATCTGCTCCAAAAGTCCATAGAAATGGTTCAGTCATGTCCCCAACACAGCTCAAATTCTGCCTGGGCGCTACAATAAGCTCTGATACTAAATTGCTTCAAGAGAAGGCGATCTGTGATAATAACAGAAAGTTGCATTTTGTATGTCTTCATGAAAATCTAAAACCAATTTCTATAGATTGTTTTCCCACTGGACTCTGTTACAAGCTGAACTATGTTATTGAAAAATTCTCATGTCGGAGTCCAATACCACAGAATATAACCTCAGTTGGAAACTGGATCATTGTAGGTACAATACATTAAGGCGAATCATTTTGGTGTTGTGTAGGCTCCCAAATCAGTGTGTCCTTTATCCTGATAAAAAAGGAGGTGTCTAGAGACAGACAGACAGACAGACAGACACACACACACACACACACACACACACACACACACAAGAGACAGAATGCTACCATGTGAAGTTGAGGGCAGAGATCAAATGATGTTTCAAAAGCCAAAGAATGCCAGACTGTCATAAAAAACGCCCAGAGCTTAGGGTGTGTGTAGAACAGGTTCCCACTGGCCCCTTCAGGAGCCAACTAGGTTCGTCCTTCTTCAGAATTATGAAATCATGTTTTGTTGTTGTTGTTGTTGTTTTTGTTTTTTTTTTTTTTTTTTTTTTTTTTTTGTCCTTTCAGTCTCTTGGTTGTAGATGTAGGACATTAATATAGTCTCCCAAAGTTGTCTCTTAAAGCAGGAAGCTTCTGTCCTCCCCCCTTCATTGAATAATAGTAAACAGTAAGTTCCTAAAATCATCAGGTGTGAATCAGTCAATCGATGACTTTCTTAGTGATTGATCTGGTCCTGCCTTTTAGAATATATACTAACACATGGAGGCGTCAAAGAACCTCAGGTCCTATGGCTAGGCCTCCCGGGGCAAGTACTGCTCGCTGATTTCACGGTGTTGAGTGGCCTCTTCATGGTGCTGTGTGGCCCCGTGGAAGGGAGACAAAGGCGTACATGAGCCCTGTGAAGGAGGAAACCGAGTGGTCACACGTGGATCTTTGATCAGGAAGTGGATTTGTGGGCAAAATGAGACAGAGTGTGAGGGGGAGATAGGGACGTTTGTGTGTTCCAGAACCGTCTTTCTGATATTTTGAAGCAACATCTTCCAAAATACACGTCATGGAAAACCCAGGTATGCAGGAGAAAAATGCGTGAGAAAATGCTTCCAGTCACTCAGTGCGAGTAAGCTGCTGCTCTCTAGCTGCTCTGTGCTGGCTGCTGTGTTGTTAACTTGACACAAGAGAACCTCAGCTGAGAAAATGACTCTGTAAGAGTGGCCTGTGGGCGAGCCTGTGATGCATTTTCTTAATGAGTGTTGATCTAGGAGAGCCTAGTCCACCGTGGGTGGCAGGGGGGCTTGGGGTTATATAACAAAGCAGGCTGAGCCACCCAGCCGCTTTAGTGATGGCTTGTCTGTGCTCTAATAAAGCTTGTCTGCAGGGCAGAGGGCAGAGCTAGTTACCAGTTAACCATAGAGGTCTGGAGGTCTGGAGAGACAGACAGAAGTGGCATGGCTGGGTAGAGAGGGGGTTATAACTCTGGAGGAGATAGGAGCTCGCTCTCTTTCCAGCTGGGAAATTGGTGAGGTAAGGTGTGGCTGTGTCTTGCTCCTCTGTCTCTCTGATCGCTCAGCATTTACTCCTATATTTGACTCCAGGTTTTTATTTTTAAGACCAATTAGAAATCTGACTTCTGCGTCAGTTCCTGCCTCCTGGTCCCTGCCCTGTTGGAGTTCCTGCACTGAGTTTCCTAGAGGATGAACTATCAGCTGTAGGATGAAATATTCCTTCCCTTCTCCTAACCATGGCATTTTATCATAGCAGTAGAGACCCTAAGACATTTCATTCCATGCTTAACATCAGAAAGAGCTCCCTCCCTCCCCCCTCTCTCTCTGTCCTCCCTCCCCTTCTCTCTCTTTGTGTGTGTATTGCATATTTGTGGGTATCATGTGGGTGTGTAGAGATCAAGATGACCTTGGGTATCTTTCTTACTTGGTCTGAATGAGAAATGTCCCCTATATTCATGTCATTGAACAATTAGTCTCTGGTTGGAGGTGCTATTTCGGGGGAGGTGGATGTTAGGTGATAGAATTTTCTGGAGAAAAACTCACAGTGGAGTGACCCTGGAGCGATTATAGCCTCTCCCCGCTTCCAGTTTGCTCTCTTTACTATGTGTTTGTGGTTGAAGATGTGGTCTCTACGCCGCTGCCCTGCCGCCCTGCCTGGCCTGCCCTTGTGAGCGCCCCATCGCATGTGCAAATCAAGTCTTCCTTCTCTCCCTTGCCTTGGTGATGCCATTTTATGGCAGCAACAGGAAAGCAGCTAATGCACTCTGCACTTACCTGTTGTGGTGGGATCTGTCACCAAACACAGGACTCGCCCTGAGGCTCCTCTCTTTCTGCTTCCTGAGTGCTGGGATTGCAGGAGGCCAATTTACCTGCTTGGTTTTTATGTGGGGATCTAAACTGGAGTTCACAAACGTTCTCTAGACCACCACTTCTTTTCCCTTTCCTCTGAAATAATCCACTTGTGTTTTAACCAGAAGGCACGCAGACATGGTGCGAAGACTAACATCTACTAGAGCTACTATAGATTTGGATATTAGCTTTGATATTTCAAAGTAGCTACTATAGTCATATAATAAGTTGACTTCTGCTATGTTAGGCATCACATTGGTGAATCAAATCAACGACTTCCTTGAAGGTCATGCCATTGGAAATTTAAACACGAACAGCTTAAGAAACTTGACATGGATGCAATTGAAGCCTCCTGGGTATCTTACTTTTCATAGCCCCGCCTGCTTTCTGAATCCCATAATATATATACATATACATATATGTATATATATTTGTGATCTCACTACATACTTATATGTTCCACAACAGTATGGTATAATTTAATGTGTTTTTAAACTTTCCATAACTGCTATCACAGTGTGTAACCCATTTTGTAACTTCCTTTTCCTTCAACATTTTGCTATGTGAATTTCTTTTCATATTACTATATTAGCTAGAGCCCATCCATGCTCTTGTCAAAAAAATAAGTATATACTCAGCCATACACATTTATAAACATTTAGCTTGTTTCCTATTTTTCTATTGCAAATAGTATTACAATGTATGTTCTCATGCGTGAACCGAGACAGATGTGCTTTCTTTAGAAAACAAACAGAATTGCTGGGCTACAGGGCAGATTCATTTTCTGCTTTTCTCAGCAAGTTGCTCTCCATTGTAGGATGTTGGTTTCATAGCTGCCCATGGTGTGTGAGGGTGTCATTGCCCCACATTAACTGTTGACATTGTCAGCTTACATAATCCTGACAACATAAATGACTCTGAAATGATAGTCCGTTGTGATTTAACTTGCAACTGAGCAACATCTTATAAGAGTGAATGTTCTATATCTGCCTGCTGGACATTTAGATTTCATCATCTGGGAATTTCCTCCTCTTTCACACTTTCCCGCCCCCTCTGTGTTTTCTATTGACTTACTTATCTTTTTTCACATGGATATTTGGAAGTTTGTGATTAATGCTAAATATTACTTCTTTTGTGATTATCTTCCTGAACATTGGGCATCTCTTTTCATTTTTTTTTGGAGGTTTCTTTGTGTGGAAGTTGAAAATTATATATAATTTATAAATATTTATAATTTATAAATATATGTAGTTTATAAAATTACATATAATTTATTAAATTGTGTGCAATTTTATAAATATATAATTGTATCTACATCTTCATTCTGGTTGCTATTTTTCATGTTTTATTTACTAGCTCATTTTCAATACCTAAACTATAGGTAAATTCACCACTTATTTTCTTCCAAATGTTGCTGTGCCTTTTGCTTTTTGTTTTGCCTTAATGGATGTTGGATTGAATTATGTGTGTGATATGAGGTAAGGACTCATTTCCTTTCCTCGCCACCCTGCTGCCATAGAACCATTTGTGGAATAGGATACCATGCCCCACCTAGAATCTGAAATGCCAACCGTGTTTTTGATGAATATGGGTCTCTTAAATAACAGAACCACATCATTTGACAATTTATTTTATATTATTTAATTAATTTAAATTATTTACTTAATTTGACGGAGTGAGCTACCATAGTCCTATAGTCCTTTGACTTCTGTTATGTTAGTTAGGTGTTAACATCGATGATTCTAATGAGCTGCTTCCTTGTACCACTGCACTTAGCGATACAACATTGAAGCTCGCGTCTTTGAAAAGCTGCGTCTGTCTCTCCACCCTTGGAATCAGGACTTGATTTGCTCCTTGCTTTGGCCATCAGAATGTGACAGAAGGGACTCAGTGTCAATTCCAGACATGCAACTCAAGGCCCTACATGTCTCCCCTCCCTCTTGTGGAACTCGGCCTCCAAGCTAGGTGGAGCCAGTCCAAGCTTAGCCCATCCTAGAACAGCCATCAGCCAACCTACCAGCTGTCCGTGTGAGCAAGCTGTGTCAAAATAGCCATGCTGGATTCAGAGTACACCAACTGCAACTCACAGACTCGGAAGGCAGAATACACACTTCGGTTATGCGGTTGTTTGTTCCACAATATATGACCAATCTCATCCCATGTCCCATTATCCAAAGCAGCTCAATTGATCACAGCCTATATACTTCCATATAGATTTCGTCAGATAGCATGACAGTTTAGCCTTCTTATACATAACTCAATTTCAAGACTGCATCTTTTGCAGCAGAGAGAACCTTCCATGATGACTCCACGTCAGTTTATTCCCCCAAGGGAAGCTAACCAGACCATTTCTTGCCTTATCCCTACAAGTTATTAATTTATTTGTATTGGTTTTTATCATATTATACTGCCATTATCATAAGATGAGGTTCTGTTGCTATAGCAACCAAAAGTGATGCATGAGCTCTTCGATTTAATTGAAACCATAACCATCTTTGGCCACATTCCACATACTTTCTTGGCTGTCTTCACTCCTGAGGTTAGAAGAATGAGGAATATTCATTCTACTGTTCTGCCAGGAACTGATGTTTCCTGTCTGTTTCTATCACTGTGCTATCAGTGAATACATTGCTCTCTGAATTTACTGGCTTCTAGTCTTCAAGATAGTGCAAAGCAACCCGAGTTCAACATACATTTCACCAGCGTGAAAGACATGGCCCCCTCCCTCACAGAGTTTATCGTGTCAGAGAGGCGGGACATAGTACGGAGCTCAATGACTCTTTGTCAGTATAAGGACTCTGAAAAGTAAGCGCAGGCCAGCAAGTGGGTGTCAGATATAATTTGGCTGCATGAAGATTTCTGTAAAGAATAAAATGTAAGCGCTTGCAGGACTGGGAATGAAGCTGGTTAGCAACACCGGGTAAGGGCCTTCCGTCAAAATTATGATACGCCAGCCAGTCTCCAGCTCTTAGGGAGGCTGAGGAGGTGGAAGGAGACCACCATGGGCTGAAGGGAGCACATGAGGGTGGGAGAGATTGGAGCTACTTCTAGAAGAGCAGGCAGGGGACCGTCGCGGTGGTTCCTGCATAGGCTCTACTTGTCTGCCCAGGAACTGAGCTGCAAAGTTTTGAAGGGGAGAGCCATCCTTGAAACCGCTGTAACCATGTGCTCCAAGCAGCAGCTTCAGAGAGAAGCAGAAGGAGCCTGCTGGTAACCTAGCAAGTTTCGGGGCTAGAGCTATATCACATCCCGAAGAGGATGGGCTGGGTGCTGAGTCATCAGAAGCCAAGCCCTGTAGCACCTCATACCCAAGGACAGTTTTCTTCTTCCAGTAGGCTCCTTCCAGCCGTCTTGCCAAGGGCTTCTGTGCCTGGAAGGCCTGCTGGACCTAGCCAGCTCAAATGGGCTTATGTCAGAGTCTCTGGCTCTGACATCCCGAGTGTGCAACGCATTAACCTGGGGTCAGGTCCTGAACCGTCTGTCACTCTTCATTGTCAGCCTTCCGTTTCTCCATCCTTATGTTCTGTTCTATCAGGAAAACATTTTCACTCCAAGTTCCCTAATTACAAGCAAATCCACAGGCTGTCAGGGGACAGGGCATATTGTATAAGGCCCTAGCAGGTAGCCTAACTGGGGGCTTTTAGACCCTTGACTTTAGATTCATGATTTCCTCGCTCCTCTCCACCAAGATGGGCAGACTTCTGGGAGAGTGCATATGTCTGTTATTTTTGAATTTATTTTCTGTTCCTCTTTAGGCTTGTATTCTTTTCAATTGCTCACATCATTTCTTCCTCTCCTGAGAATGTCAGGACCTGAAGCTCCAGTCTCCATGCTATTTCTTCTTGATGGAATGCCAGTCAGCAACGCTTCCCTCTCTAGCCAAGGAGGAGCTGCAGAATTCTAAGTTAGGCCTAACTGGATCCCTGCCGGAGCTGGGAGAAGCACTCACAGCAGAGAGAAGTGTGGTTTGGTGGACACAGGCACTGTTGGCATATAGCAATGGCGCCCACTAGGAGCTGGTTTCCTTCCATCTAGATCCCAACCAGCTGTTTCTTCTCCTGCTCTATTTCCTTCCATTAATTCCCTCTTGTGCTTAAATTAGCCAGAGTCGGCTTCTGTTGTCTGCGATGGGAGAACAGTCTAGCTCACAGTGTGTGTGTGTGTGTGTGTGTGTGTGTGTGTGTGTGTGTGTGCATTTCCCTGAGGAGCGGGCTCTTTCCAGTTCTCACAGGAATCTGCACTCTGAATGAGTCACGAGATTAGGCAGGCCTTTTTTACCTTTGAAGAAAGATTGAGGATCTTCTTTTTGCTGGTTAGCAGGTGCTTGGGGGCTCTGAATTAAAAATCGTGGCATATTTTTGGCTTTCTCTAGCAAAGCAGAGTTATTTTCGTGAAATGAGTTTTTTTTAGGAACTCATGAAAATAATTATAGATAAGCCCTAGCCTTCCCAGGCTAGCCCTGCCTTCCCAAGCTAACCCTGCCTCTCCAGAGCTGAGGTTGGCTTTTGCACCAGACTTAGTCCTTTCTGGCTTGGGGTGCTAAGTCAGGCCTGGCCTCGTAGCATCATTCGTCCTAGTCAATGTGTTCTTTCTGCACACACAAAGTTATGGGCAGCTGCAGGGTCAGGTCGGGATAAGTTGGCTTTGCTTGGAAGCCAGCATCCACCCAGGTCCACCCAGCAGATATCCAGAGGTGTGCAAAGAACTGGGCCTCTGAAAAATTGCAGGCTGCAGGCAACCAGGAGGTAGGTGTGTGTGTGTGTGTGTGTGTGTGTGTGTGTGTGCGTGCGTGTGTGTGTGTGTGCCTCTGTGTGTGTGCCTCTGTGTGTGTCTGTTTCTGTGTTTGTATATGTGTAGTTGTTGTTGTGTGTGTGTGCCTCTGTGTGTGTCTGTCTCTGTGTTTGTATGTGTGTGCCTCTGTGTGTGTGTGTCTGTCTCTGTGTTTGTATGTGTGTGCCTCTGTGTGTGTGTGTGTGTCTTTCTCTGTGTTTGTATGTGTGTGCCTCTGTGTGTGTGTGTGTGTGTCTGTCTCTGTGTTTGTATGTGTGTGCCTCTGTGTGTGTGTGTCTGTCTCTGTGTTTGTATGTGTGTGCCTCTGTGTGTGTGTGTGTGTCTTTCTCTGTGTTTGTATGTGTGTGCCTCTCTGTGTGTGTGTGTCTGTCTCTGTGTTTGTATGTGCGTGCCTCTGTGTGTGTGCCTCTGTGTTTGTACATGTATAGCTGTTATGTGTGTGCATGCACACATGCATGTCTGTCTTCCTATGTGTCCCTGTGTCTGTCTGGACCTTGAAATTATTCAATGCCTCCCATCCTCTGAAATACAAATTGGAGTGTCCCTTTTACTAGTCTAGAATGAAAGGTTTTCAACGAGAAAGAGGAGAGACATCTGAGTGGAAGCTATCCATGCTGTCCTGAACTCCCTTTCCGTCTTCAAATCTTCATCATAGAACACAAGGAATGTTCTGGAAACACAAGAATCCATTTGCTCGTGACCATTAATGACTAAGTGACCTACAGCCAAACTCCTTTGATGTCTAAAATGCTTTCCTCTAATTGCCTGCCTGCTCTGTGCCAACCATGGACTAAGTATGGGGGGCATTCTTTTAAGTCATTGAGCTATTAATGGCCTCATCTATGCCGGAACTGTGGAGTTATAAAATATTCATGATATAATCTTTGCCTGCCACACGATAATCAAAGGTAAGGAAAGGTAAAGGAAAAGTCGTGATTGGAGAGCAGAGGGTGAAGGCAGCTAATAGGGTAGTACAACTAAGCTTGGAGAGCTTTTCGGTGGATGGTGCATCCATTTGCACTTAGGAGAGAATCCTAAGAAGCAGCTAGCAAGGCAAGCCAGAAGCCTGAAATGCAGGACCCGAAGCCCCAAGTCCTGTCTCTAAGAAAGAAACCGGAAGGATCACACCACTGCCAGCACATCTGTTTTCTGGCAACGTGAAAGGAGAATGAAACAAGCACTTTTCTGGTCTCTGAATCATTTCCATGTATCGCTACTCTCCGTGAGATTCACGTACCCACAGCGCCATGCATCCTGCAGTAACAAGTGCCAGGAACCCAGCGTCGTTGCCTGTGTGCTTGTAGGAGGGTCTCTAAACTCGTCCGCATGTTCCACTACCCACATCATATCTTTAGTACTATTGACAGGCTTGCGAAGTAGTGTCTCTCCTACACACAGAGACAGAGACACAGAGAGACACAAAGGAGGACTGCCTGCCTCTCACTGCAGTCTAGATTCCCAGCTCCCTGGAGGCTCTCAATTCTTTAACCCTCCATTGATTTTGCACTGCAAACCAGTTGTTGGCACTCACTTCCTCTGCCTGCAACAAACCCCTTCCGCTTGCAACAGCCCCCTTCTGCCTGCCCCGCCCCTTGGCAAACTTCATCACTCAACGCTCAGTTTAAGAGCCGCCATCTTTATGAAGACGCTGGATCCTGACTTGTGTTTACGAAACGCTTGCTTGTGCTTGTCATCACATGCTCCCAGGGCAGTGCCCAGCTTGCTCTGGTTTCCGTCTCTCCCAGTGTCCCCCCGTGGGGTGCATAGCTCACACTCAGCAACCGAAGGGGCTGTTCCTGAGGAAGTCACCAGTGTGGGAGCCGGGGGATTGGGGCGTACCAGACAGGATGGTGGCCATCAGTGCATTCCATCCCTGCCCGCTGGGATGTCAAGAGAAATGGGACTATTATTGGAACACAAGAGGAAACGGAGGCGTGGGGGAGCTGGAAATATTTATAGAACAGAGATCCCTGTACCTGAGCTTCATAGAGCTTCCAGTACGGCATGCGGCTGCCCTGCGTGGATGAGGGTACGGGACCAGAAATCCCCGCTCTAGAAAGGGACTTGCTTTGTTTTGGTGTTGCGGTGCTTTGGTGATTTTAATAGAATGTTTATAAGCTGGAGCACTGGCAGTTCAGTCTTCATTACCCAACTTGGCATTTCTCTTGTGCACACAGCTCCTCAGAATCCCTGTCATAGCCCTGTAAACCACACCCCCTGCCGGGCCTAATGCTAAATCAACACTGTCAGTTAAAAACAAACACTGACAGGTGCACAGCACATTGAGCTAGGGGGGTGCGTCTCCTAAAGCCCTAAAGCAGGATTTGTCAAACTATGGGGCGGGAGCGGGGGATTAGGGGGTGGCCCCTCTCCCAATATGGCCAGCCCTTTGGGGGGTCCCACACACAGGGAGACAGGGGAGGCTGCCAAAAGCTTGGGAAGGCTGCCAGGGTCCCTCCCACACCAGGCCCACCTGGAAGAGGCCTGGAGAAATACTCAGCGTTTCAGTCCCAGTCCCTTATTAAAGGTCCCAGGGCATCCTAGCGGAGGTCCAGGCAGGTGTTTCTGAGATGCTGGGACTCCCAGGTGACCTCAGCTGTAACCCCTGGTGGGATTGGAGACTGGCCAACGTCTGGTCTTCTTTCAGTGGAAAAGGTAAATTTCTCTTTCAAACCCTGCTCTCAGTCCCAGGCCCTTTGCAGTGGGTCCAGCTGCTCTAAAAGACTTCTTGTGTGTTTCCCGGGAAGCATTGTTCTGGAAGTTGTGTGAATGGGGGACTGGTCATAAATCATAGGCTGGACCGCGGTCATACGAACTCTGCTGGGTTTTGTTATTGTCTTTTGGTTTTTAGTACTGGTGATAGAGCCCTGGATTCTCATTTACTCTGCCACCAAGCTATAATGCCATTCCAGTAACAGTGATTGATAACAGGAACCAGACTGCACGGGGCATCTACCGCATGCCCGGCTGCCCTAAATGTTTCACAAGTATTGTCTTTATGCCTCACGTTGATCTGGTAAGTGGCTGCCGTGAATGCATCCTCCCTGCTTTGCAAATTTGGAACTGAGGGACAAAGGGACAAGTTAAATCCTACAAGTGACATAGCTATAACGTTTGTGATGGAGCCAGCATTTGCTGTCAGGTAGTTGGCCTCAGAGGATGGATCATCAGGGCCTAGATCTGGAAGATTCTCAACTGTGCAACTGGGCGCGTGTATGGCATTTAAAGTGGCCAGTGCCAGGCTTTGCCCCCCCCAAAGATTCTGATTTGTGTTGTTTGGGTTGGCTTGGGTATCAAATTACATTTATGTTGTATGACTGAGTGCATATGTATTTTAGATTATGTGGGGGGGATGAATATGTGTATATGTTGTGTGTGTATTGCACGTGAGTGTGTGCTATATGTTGTGTGTGCTATGTGTGTGTGTGTGACTTTGTGTGTTGTATGTGAGTGTGTGTGTATGTGAAATAGTTTAATCACTTACAGAGTGCTTTTAGCACTAGTACGCATTCCCTATTATGCCATCCAAGATGACCATCGAGGAGGAAGGGCCCGAATCCTGGCAACCCAGTAAAGGAAGTTCTGGCGTAACACCATGCTATGACCAAGGCTGGAGAAGAAAGTCAGGTAGAAGGCAGAGGCTGCCAGGAGAGTAGGAGAGGCGTGGAACAGAAATGCCTGTTTCCCATTTGCTGGGGTGGCCATGGAGATGTGCCATTGATGAGGACCACAGAGGGTGACCAAGGTCCCCATCACAGAGGGTTCCTGGAACTAGCACTGAAAAGAATTAGCACTCTCGGAGAGCTGTTTTAAGAGAGGATCTTACCCTGTACACTGCATCTGCTAGAGGCAGGGCGCTGGGCAGGGACCTGGGAAGCATAGCACTGCAAGGCAGTGTAAGCCGGGCCTGAGCAGCTGGAAAGAACAAGTCTTGCCAGCCCCTCAGGTGCCCATCTGGAACCAGCCGTATCAATCACGAGTCACAAGACACACATTTGAAGACCATAAAATTCATGTCTGTTAAAAATAAACGACTTTAAACTAGGAAAAAGAAACCCCACATAATTTTATCACCCACATGTATCAGCCATTTTATGTAATTCTTTACGATGTTTTTTTCTGGAGACACTTTCTGAGCATAATGTTACCACAAAGTCTATGCAAATATCATATAGCCTTCTTTTTCTATTTATTATGAGCTTGTTTATCCTTTTCCTGGCCTTCCTCCTTTATAATAACATTAACAGAGATGAGTTGTTGCTGGGCTCTCAAAAATTGATTGATCTGTGCACTCATTCTACAGGGAAAATTATTGTAAGCATTTGTTATTGACAAGCGCTTATAATTATTATAGTTAAATCAGTCACTCCCAAAATGTGTAATTTGTGTGTATATGTGTGTATAATTATATTCATATATCTAATATGCATGCATAATATACTTCCTTGTATGTTTGGCATAAAATCAGGGTTTTTGTTGTTTTTGTTATTTGCAAACAGCCATGAAACCAAAACAATTTTACCTGAGAAAATAAAACTAGAAGATCGATAAAATTCAAACTAACATTAATTAAATGTGACATGCAGTGCTTTATGGATTTAATTGTTGCTCTCAGGACTGCGCAAGGCACATTGTCTTCCTGGTGGAAGAGGGCCACGCTGTGGGGTCACCCAGTTTTCCCGGCTCCTTTCCCCTATCCCGTACTCTCAGAAGCTTCTAGAAGCACAGCCTGCAGGCATCTCTTGTCCCAACTTGGCTCCGATCCCTGCTTTGAATCAACACTATTTTTCTTTTACTCCTTCCAGCTCAACAGCAATTCAAATAGTACCACCTGGTACCCATGTAATCATGAGCACAGATTCCAAACTGAGCCCTAAAATCGAATCCAAAGGGGCCCATCAGCTAAATCAGAACACAACTGTGTTAGTTCCTACATTATGACGGAAAGGTAATCAAACATGAAAGCGTTTTATTAAAAACTTCCAAAAGCAGGCGAGTCACCATCAGACCACTTGTTTTGAGAAACGTTGGTTTATTTTTATCTGTTAAAAATGACATTGACGGGAGAGACTGATCGGTGCATGAGGATGCTTGCTGCGCCACCGTGGGGACCTGAGTTTGGCTCTCAGCACTCTGATAACAAGCAGGTGTGGTGGTATTTTTGCTTGTACAGGAGCAGAGATTGCTGGGCCTAGCTGGGACCTGCAGCAGGTTTGAGGCAGAGGGAGATGATAGAGCAGGGTGCACCATGTTGACTTCCGGCTTCCACAATCATAGTCAATGCTTCTGCGTGCATCTGTACACATACATTGTGCATACACCACATCCATACGCTCACTCACGTATACACGCACGCAGAGAAATATAACGGTACAATTTATTTCGTCTGATCAGATGAATCTAGTTGCTGACCCAGAACCACTCGGTCACATGATCCCACCTCACAGCCCGGATGACAGAGAACGTCAGGGAGCCTGGGAGAGCTTGGAGAACTGTCAGGTGAAGCCACCCTCGGTCCTCATCTGGCCTCTGCCATTCCCCATACAGCGTTCTTGGGTGGTGATCTCACTGCCTGCTGCAATGCCTTTCAAAAGGTTCTTCCTTCCATGGGGTTTAGTCTGCCTGTGCCTAGCAGGACAAGGACGGAACAGGGAAGGCAGCTTTCTCTTCCTTAGGGAAGAGTTGGCATCTGTTACTGGTGATGGGATAAACCGCTTTTGAAAGTAGCCTGCCGGGGAAGGGCCCTTTAAGAGGTTTCAGTCGATCTGGCAGTAGCTTTGGTGACTGGCAGTCGCTTGCCAGCTATTAAATGGTTCTGAATATATGAAGATTTGTAATTTCCTTCTTGGAAGGGCTCTGCCAGAAAGACGGTGTCACGTGACACGGTGCCTGCGCACGCATTGGCGCACGCGGGTGCTTTGTTTCCCCCCCCCCCAGACTGATTCTGGAAACCAGTCAGTTTAGTTTGGTATTTCATCTTTTGGCCCAGGACGCAACCTGGCACGGCTCACGTTACCCCTGCCATGAACCAAAGTTCAGAATTCCAGATCAGCCAGCCTGTAATTACATCGGGAGAGCCAGCTTTATTCTCTTAGTGAGCAGATTGATGGATCTGTTTAGACTGCATGCCCTTAGGCTGTCCAGGAACCGGGCTCACTTCCTAGTGCTCAGGCCGGCTCCACCCCAGACCCTTCTGTCCCACTGTGCAGGGTTGCTGGGCCCAAACTGGTTTCCAAACCTGTTTGGCTCCTCTAGAGAGGTCTTTAGCTGTCCAAAGGGAAACTAAGCTTGAAGCTGGGATGGTCAAAGGGCTCAGGCTTATCTGGCATTCAGAATGTGTGTGTGTGTGTGTGTGTGTGTGTGTGTGTGTGTGTGTGTGTGTGTGTGTGTGTGTGTGTGTGTGTGTGTAGGACAGAAGAATTACAGAGCCTTAAGTGCCTGAAAACGTGGCCTTTGAGGCTTGCAGACAAAAGGTGGGACCTAGGCATTCCTTTGCCCGACTTCCTGCCACCTCTCTGGTGGTTGGAAACAAGGCCTGATGAGCAGGTTTTGGGAGCACAAAGCAAGATAAAAGGAGGACATTTACCACAGGGCAAGAGACTGGTTCTGTGACTGTGCTTTGGTTCAAAACCACTTAGGGATTTTTATTAAGCATGAATGATGGGCAGGGGTGGGGATAAAAGGGGCGGCACTTCTTTCTAACCCTGCTGCTCCCATTGGGCGCTGGCTCGCTGGGTTACTGTACCCTCCTCACCTGTGTCATCTGGCACACAGAATACTTCTCCACACCCTTCCTAGATTGCTTGCCAGGGCCACATCTCTCCTGATTCACCACTTGTCTTCTCTACTTTGAAAGAGACGGGCTCTTTCCCAGGCTCTGCCTTCACCTCTCTCTCTCTCTCTCTCTCTCTCTCTCTCTCTCTCTCTCTCTCTCTCTCTCTCTCTCTCTCTCTCTCCCTCTCTCTCTCTCTCTCTCTCTCTCTCCCTCTCCCCCTCTCCCCCCTCTGCTTGTGTGATTTTGGCCGAAGGAATCCTCAAAACTCCAATTGCTCATGGTACTCTGGATCCCAGTTCAAACACTCTTCTCAGAGGAGGGTCTTTCTTCTTTTCCCTTCATGCCTGTCTACGTTGCTCTCGTGTATTTAGGGCTGGGCATCACTGAGAATTGTTTTGCATGTGGGTTTTTTTGTTTGTTTTGTGCCCCGCACCTCCCACCCTCCCACAGTCTGGCCCCCCAGTGCTTAGCTGATGCTCAACAGATGTGCAGCAGGTATTAAATATTCCCCCTTATGTAATGAGTCTTCCCAGAACACAAACCTCATCTCAGGCACTGCTGTAAGGGCTTCACCAAGTATTCACTCATTACGTGATCACAACAAGCGTAGGAAGTTGACCTAAGGCTCATCTCCACTTCGTAGATGGGTGCAGCTGTTTAGATGTGCAGTATATGCCAAAATATTCATGCACTGAATACTTGGTCCTTAGCCGGTGGCTCTGTTAGGAGGCATCTAGGTCGTGAATGCGCTAGATTCATAAATGGCCTGTTCTTCAATGAGTTCATGTCGAATGGGATAGAAAGAGATGGGACCTGGCTGGATGAAATGGACGCCTCGATGTATGCCTTTGAAAGCATGTCTCATCCCTGTCTCCTTCCTCCCCACTTCCTGTTTCTTTGCTGTTGTGAGATGAACGCCCTACTCTACCACATGCTCCTTATCACCGTGATAGCCTGCTTCACCACAGGCTGATGGCCCTCCTCCTGTCAGCCTCTGGAATGCTGGGATTACAGACATGAACAATCACACCCAGATTTTGGTTTTTTTCTGAGAGCGTCTCACTCTGTAGTCCTGGCTGGACCAGAACTAACTATGTAGCTCAGGCTGGCCTTGAGTGTCACTAGAAAGTGACACGTTCCTTAGACACCCTATTTACAATCACAGACAAATAGTTCCAGCCCTTTTTGCTTTCCTCCAGGACATCCCTTTCTTCCTAAACACCCCACTCTATATCTAAGCCTTACGTTCCCCTTGATCCAAAAACATTGATATAACAATGAATTGTTTTATAACAACAATGAGTTGTTATAAAAATTGAAGGATGCCAGCCGTGCATGTGCTTGCATGGGTAGACTTCCTCCCTCCCGGGGAAGTCTGAATATCACCATATCACCCCATATCACCGCGCTTTTGTGTTATGTGCGGTAGACACCTGTCCTGGTGGGCTTTTTGTTAACCTGACACATCTAGCGAGTTATCTGGGAAGAGGAACATCGGTTAAGAACATACCCCCATCAGATTGCCCCTAGGCGTAGCTGTAGTGCGTTGTCTTGGTTAATGATTGGTGTGGGTGAGCCCACCTCGTTGCGGGGAGGGTGGTAACCCTGGGCAGGTGGTCCTGAATTGTGTAAGAAAGCAGGCTGAGAAAGTCTGAATAAGCCGGTAAGCCTCACCCCTCCCTGGCTTCTAGCTCCGTTCCCGCCATGGCTTCCCTCAATGGATATGAAAACCAAAGAAACACTTTCCTTTCCAAGTTGCTTTTGGTGTTTTATCACAGCAACAGACACCCTAAGGCACCACCCAAGACCGCGTTTAAACAAATAAATGGCGGTGATGACATGTCTATGCTAGTCTTCACTCAGAATGTCCACGCGGATGTATGTAAAGATATGGTCCACACAAGGACTTAGGTAGTTTTCAATTTAATTTAATTTTGCAGTTTTGATACTTTATAGCAAAAGCTGGTCTTGAACTCATGACCTTCTTGACTCTCTCTCTGCTCATAAGTATTGATTACAGGAGTGTACCATAAGAGCCTAGCTTCACACAAGCATCTGTAACTCACTTCTGGGCCCTCACCAGTCCCCAGTGAGGCCTCTCTTAATTTAGTTCATCTGACTTCACTAACAGTTATGGAGAGTTTTGTTGTTGTTGTTTCCTGAGGAAAAAGCTGTTCCAGAGACGCGAACGCTTTTAAAGTGTGCTAAGTAATAATGCCTTCTGAAGCATTGATGCAATTCGATGTATTTCGTTTATCATGTTTTCTGAGCAGAGCAATTTGAAAAAACACATTCCCTTCTGTCTCCCTCTGTCATCTTCTTATCAGCCCTTTCACAAATTAATCTGAATAAAAGCAACTTCCCCTCAGCGGTGAGTTAAAATGAGATGCTGTCCATGTGGTTATTATTTCACTGTGTCTCTATGCATGTTCCTCTGTGCCTTTTAATTATATATAATTACTAGGGAACAGGGAGTAGAATCTGCTTAATCTAAAGTGAAACACGCTAAACAGATAATGTTTCCAGTCCCTGTTTTCTTCAGATTTCTTATCACTCTAACTTAGTGTGACTGGATTCATGAGACCATGGCTAGCTATTCCAGAAAACGTAGCCTATGTGCTTAAGCATTATTTATTTCATGTACATCCTGTTTCTTGGTAAAGATTGTCATGGAGATTATCTACTCAACTGATGACATCTGGGGTGCCATTATTTGAAATGCCAACTCCCTCCCCCCTTTTTATAAAATAGTTGCAATTAACTGCAAGTAAGAGTTAGCATATGGAGATTTTGATATGATGCTATGTTTTTACTGCAGTTTTCAGGTGTGTGTGTGTGTGTGTGTGTGTGTGTGTGTGTGTGTGTGTGTGTTCCGATGGGGAGAAATTGTTTTACAGCCTGTCATGATGATCATATTAAAATTCATAACACCAGGCAAGAGGCGGCATAGCCCAGTAGTCAGCTCTCAGACCCTAGAAACAGTCCTCTTGACTCAGCTTACCCTTTGCCTTAACCATGAGTCATGGGAAATTCATCTAACTCCTGTGCACTCAATCTCTTGTTCCAAATCTCGGATGCAGTAGAAGCCATCTGAGAGGGTAGTTGTAGATTCCCTCCTAAGGCCCATTACCTCCCCAGCCATGGGCCTTTGTCCAGGACAATGATACCAGGCATGAATTCTCTCTTGTGGAGCAGGACTCACATCCAGTCAGGAAGTGAATGGTTACCCCCATAATTGCCATGCTATTATTACACCAGTAGTCACGTCTTAAATAATGGTCCTCTCAGAAACCAAAGGTTATTACATACAAAACCCCACTGCCAAGTGTGGAATACTTCTGTATGAGCTGTTGGTTAGGGATAACCCAGAGCCCAACCCTTAGATAATACAGACAATCACTGTTGCTTTCGGTTACCAACCAAAGCTAAATGATTAGACCCTATTGCTGAAGATACACACACTTTGGTTGTAGGGTGTAGAGAAACCAGGCTGGAAATGAGCAGGGATCTTCCTCTATCAGAAAATGTTTTGCAGGCTCCTGAGGCAGAAAGTCTTACTTGAGTATGAACCCTGTGAGCCACAATGACCTGCCACACAAAACCCCATGCTATTCACCCCAGAGACTGACTTTAAAAAAAAAAAGTTTGTGATAATATAAAACATTTACTACAGTTATGATGGTCTCTTAATTGGTGTTCTATTGCTGTCAAGAGGCACCATGATGAGGTAACTCTTAACAAAAAACAAACAACAAAACAAAAACAAAACCAAAAAAACAAACGAATGAATGAATGAACAAAACAACAACAACAACAACAAAACAAATTTGAGACTTACAGTTTCAGAGGGTGAGTCCATGGCCATCATGGTAGGGACCATGGCAACAGGTTGGCATGGTTCTGGAGAAGTAGCTGGGAAATGTGGGATATTTTATATCCTGATCCATGGGGAGAGAGAGAGAGAGAGAGAGAGAGAGAGAGAGAGAGAGAGAGGGACAGAGAGACAGAGAGAGAGACAGAGAGAGAGACAGAGAGAGAGAGAGAGAGAGAGAGAGAGAGAGAGAGAGAGAGAGAGAGAGAGAGAGAGAGAGAGAGAGGAGACTCTGCTTGGTATGGGCTTTTGAAACCTCAGAACTCAGCCACAATGACACGCCTCTCCCACAAAGCCACATCCGTTATTCTTCCCAAACAATTTCACTAAGTGCGGACCAAACATTGAAACATGTAAGCTGTGGGGCCTTACTCATTCAAACCACCACAGATGGAAACTGCAAATGAAGAATAAATCGGTGGAGACAGATCCTTAGATTGTGTGCCCATGACACCAAAGCAAGCTATTAAAACCCCTGTCTAGACTCTTGTGCCTGCTACGCTATTGTCTCTTGGCTTCCAACTCACCTCTTCCTTAGCTGCGCTGGGACGTCACCCTGGATGGCTTGGCTCTGCAAGCCAAGTTTTACCCTACAGTTTGCTTCCTCAGTTTACCTTGGACAATTGCATGCATTGCAGACTGGAGGATGGAAGAAGGAAGGGAGAGGAAGCACATCCTTCTTTCTGTTTCCTGTTCCGGTCTCATTGTCAGGGTTCAGTGCCTTACACAGGTCAACTGTGGCTCATCATCACACAGGGCTGGGGCGAAATCCTTCACATATGGTAACTTTTTCTGTGGTGTGATGTTCAGATGTCTGATGGGCATGTTCTAAAATGCCACATTTACTTACCCTTACATTTCGGAGCAGAATGCACTAAGTATCTTTGGAATTTTAAAAATAATTTAGGATCATAAGCTTTTACATTTAAAGGTTGTGTCATATTAGAACACACGTGTCTCCTTAGGTACCACTGACAGGTGTCAGGCTGCTTCCCTGGAACAAAGGAGCCCCAGGTGAGTTAAAGTAATAAAGCAAGCATTGAGACAACGGCTTCAACCAAGGCTAGCAGTTGTGGAAGCTTACGAAGCATGAGGTTCTTTTCAGGAACTTTATACACATTATCTCATTCACTACTTCAACAGCAATAGAAGGGAGGTATTATAGGTAATTTTCACCACCCTCATGAGCAGACAGGCAATGGCCAGCATTACTACCCAAAGCTCCACAGCAAATATTGGCAGAGCCAGAATTAAAGTTCATCTGACTCAAAAATTTACTCCTGAATATACTGTTTTTACTGTGATTTTTGTGTGCTCTAAGCTTAGACATTGATTTACAAAATAGGTTTGGGGCTGATTATATGAAAACTGTTGTGCTCAGAGCGGCAAGAATCACCAAAAGAACGGAAACATGGCCCGGTCTGCAAGGAATTTGCAATCTGGTAAGGCTGGGGGATCCAAGGAAATGTTAAAGTACGAAGTGTCCTAGTAAGTAAGATACAAAAACATCCTAAGTGGTGAGATGTCTTGGGAGCTCTGCAGAGTGGGAGTCTATAGTGGAGAGGCAGGCTGACGGTAAGGAACTAACTGACAGAGTAGATCTCAGTGAGGGCAGAGAGATGGGCAGGGAGGGAGCACGCTTAGATCTAGGGATGGAGATGGTTGACGTTGGTTGATGTTGTGCCATAAGGAAACCAGCCTGAGTCTTGCGAGACCCAATCTCACTTCTGTAATATCTGCAACCATACTGAAGTTGCATGCATTCTGCCTTTAAATGGAAAGGACATTAAAATCTAAAACTACTCATGTTACGTGCCCTGGCTTGCTCTAAGCCCTTTCACCTTCGAAACACCCCGAGAAACATTTCTACTATGTCCATTTGATAATGGGGAAAGTCAGGCAGGAAGGGATCAAATAGCTTACCCCAAATCAGTTCTCTCATTGGTGGCTAACTCAGGGCTTGAACCCATGCTGTCCAGCTCTAGAAAACAAACAAAAACAAACAAACAAACAGAAAAGAGTAAACCCATTTAAAACTTTCCTGTTTGCAAATGCTCTGGAGCTGTATCCTATGGGTGCTTACCTCACTCCTTTCTGCCAGTCTTCAAATTCTCTTCTCTCTGGGAAACTGAGGCAGACACTTGCCAGTTGTGAACTTTCTTACATTCCCCAGAGAGGCATCACTGTCTTGAGAGCATCTTGTTTGACTTTCCCTGAGGAGCTGTGAACAGACATCGACCCACCCAGGATGCGGCACCAATGGCAAACCAAGGACTCCATCCAGGCTTGTTTTGGTGAACCAGTAGGTTTATTGCGATGCTCACAGGAGCACGAGTGAGGTGGTAGCTATGTGAACACAGATGACTAAAAGGCAGATGCAGCAACAAAAAGTCCACTCCAGTGTAGGTTACAGCTAATGACAGCTGCTGTATCCCTGAAGCTCTCTGTGACTGTCACGAAGCTCCAGGACTCAGAGTGTCCTTGGCCAAGTAATCGCTACTATTCATATAACCCTGGGGAGGGAGTTCATAGGAGTCTTGTAAGTTTTAGGAGCTTCCTGGGTCTTACATGTATTTTTATTTCCTAAAGCTTAAGGATTTCCTTTCATCTTGTAAGTTTTAGGAACTTCCTGGATCTTACGTGTTGGTTATTTCCTGAAGCTTAAGGATTTCCCTCTGTCTTGTAAGTTTTAGGAGCTTCCTGGGTCTTGCATGTTTCATTATTTCCTGAAGCTTAGGGATTTCCATCTTCAGGACAGACAATTAGTTCTGAATAAATACCTAGACAGCCTTGCAGGCCGATCTCACCCTCCACCAGACTCATGCGCTCTGAGTGCCCTTAGGGCGTGTCTTCATTCTCTCTCAAATGGCTGCACATGGTTTCCTAAATAAAACCAAAGGGATATATCTTTGGATTTAAGGAAACTTTCCACACAAGCTGGGTGGGTTGTTTCAAGATGCTAAGAAATAAAATTGACTCATCTCTCCAGGTGCTGGCCTGGGTCCTTTCTGAACTCCAGCTGTCTTGGATTTCCCTAGTAGTTTCCTGGAATATACTAGAGAAGAAACTCGCCCATTAAATGACCCTGAGCAGAAACTAGTTTCCTCTTTATGATTTGGAAGGTAAATTAGATATTGTACCACATGACACTGATTATTATAAACTTCAGGCAGCTCCATGGAAACCAACTATTTGCACCTTTGACACATTCAGAGTCTGGATAGCTCAGTTCTTGCTCTTTGAACAGGACTTCAAGAGGTAAACTTTACTCCAAGTTTTAGGTGGTAATAAATAATAAAGGAAATGGCTTCCTATGCATGACTTTTGACTTGAAATCTAGAAATCACGGAGTTTCAGGATTGCCTATTTTCTAGGTTGACTTGTGTAAGCCAGGAGCTGTTTGGCTTCACACCTGAGCCTCTGCAATCTTTCCTCCCAATATCATACAGAAAGAAAAATAAATTTTAAAAATGTGTTAGTATCATACACAACGCTACTTTCATTTAAATCAGGAATAACAAAGCTATTGGCGTTTTGTTTTGCCTATATGCAATGGTAAAAATGCGATTCACAGGAAGCTTTTGTGCCTGTAGATCAGCTCAAAATCTGAAAATATGAATCAGATTTCCCCCACATTGAAATAAGGCAGCAATCTTTTTTGGTAAAGTTAACCTAGTACATCTGAAAAGAGATCCCATTCAGAACTCCCGTAGCCACGCAGACACCAGAGACTCGTAATACTCGCTCTTGGCTGTCCTTCTCCTGTCCTACCTGGAGCTGAGAGGGCTTCTGAATGACATCTTCCAGCCACTCGGGACCTATGAGGGATGGACCTCGTTTCCCACAACCCCACAGAGCAGTTAGTAAAGCTGCTGGTAGACTCGGGGCCAGTGCTACCCGGAAGCTCTTTGTTCCACAGGCTTTGCCCACCGGTCCTCAGCCTAGAGGAAGGCACGGCAGGGAGTCCTCTTTTCCCCTTCTCCTTTGAGCCAGGACAGGTTTAAAGCGATGGTTTTGCTTTCATAGCTCCACTAGCCAGCTTAGATCTCATCAGCTCACTGTTCCTCAGTGCTCCTTGCCCACTAACCTGACTATCTGGTATTACGGGTATTGCCAAATGAAGCCTAAAGAAAGGTGATGTGAGGACTGACTAGAGCGGGAGTCAATTAGCGGGCGCTGGTGAGCCCGAGACGCACTCAGCCATGTCTCAGTGTTCAGTAGAGCTGAGGCAATTTGAGGAGTTTATTGATTTAACAGAGGTTCCACGATCTCATTGGGCCCATGCCAGTCCATTCATCCCCGTTAAGCACCCAAGTGTGTCTCCTCTCCCTTAGCATCTAAGTTTTGCATCCATCATCGTCTAAGGTCATCCAAAGGTGAAGCTAAGGATCATGTACGCCCCGAGAGACTCCGGTGTTTCCAATGTTGATTGGAGAAAGAAGCAACACGGGGAGCAATCAACAGACAACTGAATGCTTTCGGTAAAGCACGATGGAGATGACACAAAGTTGTGTTCAAGATCCAGAGTCCGGCTGGGAAGGCTGTGCTATCTCCCGCTTTTATGATCGCTGGTGCTAACACAGATATCAGAGTGAAACAAAACAAAGGATATAAAGTTTCATTTTTGTGCGCTGTGCTAGGTAGGGATGTCCTTTGGTGGGGTGACCAGGATGTCTTCCACGGGCTCATGTGCTGAACTCTTAGTGATTCCATTTTAAGAGATTGTAGTACCTTTTACAGCCTGGCCCCTCTTCTTGTCTATTCCCTATATCCTGTTGGGCCAGGCTATGAGGATTCTAAGCTTTAGGTTATGCTCCTGCTGCTATGCCTGCCCTGCCATGGGGAACTGTATCCCCTAAGAAGTGAGCCGAGAGGAAGCTGGTTTTAACTGGGTACTTTGTCACCGTGGCTAAAAAAAAAACAACCAGTGCCATGCTAAGTAGACTAATGATTTGGGCCCAGCTCAAAACAATTTAAGCAGAATTGAATTTTCAAATAGTACAAATGTGGTAGTTTGAGTGTAATCAGCCCCCATAAGCTCATAGGAAGTGGCAGGCAGTATTAGGAGGTGTTACCTTGTTATAGGAAGTGTGTCACTGTAGGAGCACGTTTTTGAGGTTTCCTGTGCTCAGGACACCACCCAGTGTCTCAGTCAACTTCCTGTTGCCTGCAAGATGTAGGACTCTCAGCTCCTTCTCCAGCACCATGTCTGCCTCTGCATGTTGCCATGCGCCACCATGAGGATAATAGACTGAACCTCTGAAGTGTAAGGAGGCCACCCCAATGGAACGCTTTCCTTTATAAGATTTGCCGTGGTCATGGTGTCTCTTCACAGCAATGAAAACCCTAAGACAGCATGCACATTGAAGACTCTCACTGGCATCAAAGAACTGAGAATGCTGTCAATTCAGAATCTGGGCCTGGTGACCTTCTTCATTCTCCTTATTGTTCTTTAATTGCTGATGTATTCTGAGTGGCACACATTGATTAAGGTACCAAGCCTGGCTCCTTGTGGGGCAGTGTGCTGTGATATCTCAGTGGCTGCTGAGGGGCCACCTTTGGACTGGAGTTGATCTCAAAGGACCTGGGAAGTTTTCCCCATCACTGATTCAGGCAGGTCTTTCTTGGTTGGAAAGAAGGGCCTAGAGAAAAGGGCCCAAGAATCAAAGCTAGCTGTCACTCTCCAACTTTGTGCCTTGGTTTTCTTGTCAGTAAAATCTGTACACGGCTTGTCTCTCACAGACACGGGGAGGATGAGATGACATCATGGACCTGAAACCTTATTCATAGCTTGCCCAAGCAGAACCAAACATTGTTATGGATGGTCCAGTGTGGGTGTTAAGCCCACACCCTTGGGGTGAGGGGAAGTGGGATACCTAATTCAGACACTTCTCTAGGAAAAAGGCTAAAGAGATTCTTGAACTTGGGATTTATGAAGAGAAGTCACTTAATTTGGAATCATGAGAGCCATCGTATGACTATAATGGGTGACCGTCATGTGTAGCACATGCCTTTAAGCTCTCCCAAGGAGATGATGAAGGGAGCACTCTTGATGTGCTACCCATCGGTTCTTTTTCTGCTTCCTGTCAACTCTCTCTCTGTACCCCAGTCTTTGAAAGCACCCCTGCTTCTTTCCCCCTATATAGGCTTTCTATACCCAGTGTGGAGAGTTCCCACACTGTTTCCATGTGGCCTTGTGCTAGAATGTTCATCACTGCTTCCGTTTCCCTAGAGGGTTGGGTTTTTGATTGTGCTGAAGTTAGGAGCCCTTGCTTCTGATCACTGCGTGGAATGTGTGCTGCTGGTGACTGATTGTTCTGGGGATGACTTCTTGCTTTGGGCGGTGTCCAGTTCTCTATTCTTCTGGAAATGGAGCCAACTCTGATTTCTATGTCTGTGAATCTCTAACGAGCTGTGGAGGTGGCCGGGAGAGGGGGGTGGAGGAGAAATGCTGTTGGAAATGATACATTTTTCTCTGCCTTTGGGCTCAAGAGCAAGACAAAGTTTGGCTGGTCAAACTTTGGGCAGAAGAACAGACTTAGGTCTTGTCATGGACAAATGTGATTTTAACTGGAAGCCTTCAGTTCACATTTGTGACTAAATGGGAGGCCACGAAGATAGATAGTTTCAAAGTTGGCAAGACACAGACTTACTTGTTTTCCTGGACCTCCAAGGCTGGGTTAAGGATTTGTACTTTGTCCTCTTGGGCACAAATACGTCTCTTCCAGATGGAGGCGGAGTTATTTAAATCGATGTGATGTGAAATTGTAAGTGAGGGTTACACTGAGGGATGGCAAGGTGAGAACATCGCAGGTAGTGGCCACACAGTCAGATCCGTGAGAGCTCGGTCTTTGGGTAAGGCTCTTGTCCAGGAGGAGGAATAAAAGAATACTAAAATCCCCAAACAGAGTGTCATTCCACAGTATTTGTGCAGCACTCCAGCTCTCTCTGCAGTGTTTATCCCCCTCTTCGAGTCCCTGTGGCTTGCTCTCTACATTCCAGGGCTGGATGAAGGAAGGAAGTTGTAAAGAAAGAAAACCCTTCCAGCAATACTTTGCATCATCTCCAATTCTTGTCACAAATAAGCGCTTGCACCTCATTTTGAATGTAGATGGGTGTGGTTAATTAAGGATAAGGCTCTGAAGGCTATCCTGGTGGTACAGGTCTGTAATTCCAGCAACTCCTGAGGCTGAGGCAGGGGGATTAAAAAGTGTAAGGCCTGCCTGGGCTACTAAGGTCAAGACCAGTGTGGCCAACTTAGTGAGCCCCCATGTCAGAATAGAAAAAGGACAGGACGAGGGGTCTAACTCATTGGCAGAGTGTTTGTTCGGCTCAATCCCCAATACCCCAGACATAAAAGGGAAATGAGCCCCATGTTTCTACTAAAGAAGGAACAGAAACACAGTCAAGATAGATTAGGTTTTTATGGCTTTTCCTATGAGAACATAGCCTTTCAAGCCCAATAGTTTATTACAAGTCAGGAGGATTTTTTTTTTTTTTTTTTTTTTTTTGTTTAAACTGGCTGTCCCTTGTGGGGTAGCTAGCTGACTTCTCTTCCACTCTGCCTTCATCCTGGGACCCAGGCTGATGGAGTCGCCTCCATCCAGAAATGCAATGGGATCCCAGAGGAAGAAGAAGCAGGGTGAGAGTCACTTGAGCTCCCACAGCGTCTGGTTGTAGGAGATGCTTGTCGTTCCTGCTGAAGTTTCACTGACCATGACCAGCCAAGTGGCCACGCCCCAGGCTAACAGGATGTTTGATCCTTGCCAGAGGCTTCCACTGGCCAGGGCTCTGCAATGCTTGTCTAGGGTGTGGTAGCATAATGGACTACACCCAAGAGTATGGGATATTTAGCATGGTCCTGGGGAAGTTGGTCGGGAAAATGAAATACAATAGGTTACCTCAGGTCTTACAGGTATGGATTGGTTAGTGATAGATAATCAGAAGTAATACATTATTTCATAATACCAAACATTGATTTATTTATCTTCTTGTGTTGGGGGAGGAGAAGGTGCTGGAGACAGTCAGAGCAAGGGACAAGCTTGGGACCTCACTTGAGCTAGGCAACTTGTCCATGCCGAGCCATACCTACCTCCCCTGTCAAAGCTTCTTTAAAATGCATAAAACCAAAGGTGGAAACAATAAAGGTTAAATCCAGTAAAGCTGAAACAGAAAAGTAGAGTCTTCAATAAATAAGAAAGACTATAAAACCAACGGAGAGGCAGGAACAGAAGGGCGGGACAGGTAGCTGGGCCTGTGTCCTCATCAGTGGAGGCCCAGTGTGTCCTCATGTGCTTCGGGACAATGCAAGTGTAGTGAACACACACAGGCTTTCTTTTCCTTGGAGTTTCCCCATAATAACGTAAAGCAATGACCATGACCCTAACCCACAGGTCTACACGAGGATGCACTCGGGCTATGTTTTACGTAGAGGACTTGAGCATCTGGAGAGTTTGATATTCTCTGAAGCTCTCGGGACCGATCTCCAGGAGACGCTGGGCCATTTTTCTATTTCTGATTCAAACGCAAGTGTCAGTATTAGTACGACAGAAGAGTTCTTACTCAGCGGAGAGGTAGAGGCGGGCTCTGGCTGCTGCCTATGGGAGACCTTATACCCGGATGAGCCTCTCTTCCACACCACACCCCTAAACCTCACTGCTGTTTCCAAACTGTCAACAGAGTAGCAGCTCATGTGACAGTGATGAAAAACAGGACTCTTGGGGTTCCTCCGCCTTTTTCTGCAATGAGTTTAGATGCCACCGTGGAAAGCGTTGTTTTGACACATGGAGACTCCAAACGGAGCAAACTGGTTCTCTTCTCCCATCTGAGTGACTCTCTCACCTTGAGGACTTTCCCAGAGCTGGGAGACTGGGTGGGCGAAGCAACAGAGGGACGGGGCCCCAGAGTTCTTAGTTTCCCACCTTTGCTAGTCTGCTCTGCTGAGCATCCGTGGTTGAAGGGAGAGCTCTGAGCAGCCCTTAACCGACCACTACTCAATGAACGGTCAATCAGGCTTCAGTCTGGGGGCTTCTGGGAAACCCACTCCTGGCATTCTCCACCACCACCCCACTTCTCCCCAGCCAGGACAGAAGTCAGAGCACGAAGTCCCTCCACGTTAAGACAGCTCCATCAGCAGATGGCCTGTGCTTCTCAGCCTTGGAGGAGGGCGTGGCCTCTTGCCGAAGAATGGCGGGCTCCTTTCTTCTCTGTGCTTCTGTAGAAGTACTCCAAGTTCCTTCTCTGAGGTCGGCAGAGTCATGCTTCCCTTAATTCCCTTTCTCCCTGTCTGCCTTACCCAGCATCCCCAGCATCGTTGTAGGTCCTTGTTTCTATTCAGTCCCCACATCTTTCTGATGTGCGCCGGGATTTGCTGGCTGAGTTTCCCACCTGCTTGAGAGATACCATTCACCCCTCCCCCTAGGAACTTAGCCTGCACACTGGGATTCTCCCATTGACCTTTGTGACTTCTGAAGTCCGGGAGGGAGTGGCATTGTCCCCAGTGCCCTCCGGGACCTCGTCCAGTCAGCCCAGTCAACAGCTGCTGGATGTATTTGTGTGTCTGTTACCAGGGGTTTCCTTGGCACGGTGTTAAATAGCACCTGGGCTGTAAAGCTGGGCGTGGTGAGGGCAGACCAGCGGTTTCTGACTGTTGAGGCTCCAGGACCTTCTTCCCTTTGGTTTTTCTTGTAGTTAGAATAGACCAGCCAAGTGCACGGTGGAGAAACTCACTCCATGGTGATGTGGCAGGACAGAAAGACAAGGAAATTATGACAGGGAAGGACAGCTTGGCAAAAGAAAAACAGACAGAAAGCCCAAAGCTTCTTCCTAGGGTCTGCTACACACTTTCTGTCAAGAAGCAGGAAAACAGAGACCACGTCACAAAGCCCAGGTCGCTCACAGAACAGTGTATGTTTTCCAAAAGGCCTCCTGCCAATGAATGATAGTACGTAAACCACGCTCACTTTAGGGTCCAAATGATGTCCGACTTTCTGGCTTCATCTGCAGAAGGAAATGCTTCAACTTTTCACCTTTTTATAAGCCACATTCTTTGAACAATCTGCAAAGGGGATCTTCTTAGTAACCTCTAAAGTTATACCTTTCAAGCAGCGACCAATGATCTATATAAAGAATCACTTCATACAGAAGCCCATATCCATATCTGGGTGTGTCTCCTTCTTTCTCTGAGTACCCTTCTTGCTAATAACCCCTGTGTTTAAGAGTTGGTTACATTAAAATCATCTTTAAAAAAAATTCAGCACCTGTTGGTGTGTCTCTGTATGTGAGTGTATGTATATCCCTGTATGTCACACTGTATATGTGGAGGTCAGAGGTCAACTTGCAGGATTTGTTTCTCTTCATTCACCTTGTGGGTCCTGGGACTTGAATTTGTATGACCAGGTTTGGTGGTAAGTGCCTTTAACCGTGGAGCCATCTGTTAATGACTTTCCAACTCTACTTGATATTGTCTTAGCATGGAAATCTTCTCTTTATTGAAGCTGCAAAGCCCAGGTTTGCCTGAATGGAAATCCCTAAGGAACAGAAGTCTTCAGCTTCCTGTAGGAGATGGGGTGGAGCTGTGCGGTGCTCAGGAAGGGTCTCACGCTCACATGGCAGGGGTTCTCTGTCTCTGGACTCATTGCACTGCAGCCTTATTTAGAAGGAAGTGGCCTTCAGAGTGAGGCTAATCACATTGTCTGTCTTAGCCTTTGTGCGTTTCCATTCCGTCATCTGTCCAATGAGAGTAATAACCTTAGAATATGAAGCTGTAATGTTTAAACGAGGCAATGGAAGCAAAGTCCTCAGTGCTGGCCACACAGGGAACCCACAGGACGGTTGGCTGTCACTGGCAAACAGATGGACAGGATCTTATTGATGAACCAGCCTTGAGCATATTGTGTGTGCGTGAATGTGTGTGTGTGTGTGTGTGTGTGTGTGTATGCATGTGTGAATGTTTATGAGAGTGTGTGAATATGTGTATCTGAGTATGTGTGTGAATATTTGTGTGAATGTGTGTGTGTGTGTGTATGTGTGTGTGTGTGTGTGTGTGTGTGTGTTACAGTTTTGCTTTGGGGATTAATAGATCAAGTCTCTTATTTATTTATTTATTTATCTATTTATTTATTTACTTGAGATGAGGTCCACACAGCCCCAGACTAGCCTCAGACATGCTATGGAGTCCAGAGTGGCCTGGGTCTTCTGATGTTCCAGCATCTGACTCCAACTTGGCGCCACACCCACCCAGATCTCCCTTGGCCCTGCAGAACCCAGGTAATATGCTTTTTGCTGGCCTAGGTCGCATCTGCAGACATTCCGAGGTCAGGGCCAAGGTACCATCATATCATCCTCCTTCTTGGGAAGATAAGGTTAGACCTCTTCAGGTGTCTGTGTGAGCAGATGAAGAACATTGAAAATGGAGTCTCTTCTCACCACCTTCCCTGCGGTCACCCTTCACCTGCCTCAGGGTCACTGACACCCCTTCAAACAGCCTTTCTGCTTCTGTTCCCTTCCCCTTGGTGCACGGCCTTCACTGCTGGACAATGTCCTCCACTCAGGTGCTTCTGCTTAGAGCTCTGCTGGCTTCCAGCTGTACCCACAACAGAGCCTGGTCTTTATGTTAGTTGACAAGGTCCCATATGAATTGGCCTTTTCCATCACTTTCATCCCTCACACCCTGAGAACTTTAGGTTGCAGCCACACAGACCTTTATGCCTCCTGTCTAGTGAAAGATGTGCATCCCTAACCTCCTTCCTCCGTGCCCTCTGCCTTGGATGTCTTCCTCTGCTTTATCACACAGCTGCCTCCACTTTTACCTTTGAATGCTTAGCATCACCCCTGGCCATAATATCAGCAGTACCTCCTTTCCCCGTGACACTCAAGCCATGCTCAGCTTTGGATTCTTTTTCCCAAGTACTGCTACACAGCATTGCTTGTCGGTGGTTTATTGATATTCTGCTCCCACTGGGAAGTGACGTTTGTGGCATCAGGATGTCTTGGGCCACATGTCACCACTCCATTTCTAGTTTCTAGGACAGAGAATGTGTTCGGTATATACTTGTGGATTGGAAGAATTCCTCAGAGGATGCCATCTGTTTAACGTTCTTTCTCTCACACAGTTGAGATGGTCATTGTGCTACAAACTTGTTTCTCTGGCGAGGAGAGAGAGAATGAGGTTGAAACATATCTTTTTCATTGCTGGAAGCTGGTGTTTCTGCTTATTGTTTTCTAACCCCAGACTCCAAAAGATGCTTTATAGGGCTTGATACAGTATCCCCAACAAGAATGCAAGTCCTAATTCTGAGATGCCCATGGCACAAAGAGCCTTGGTTACTTTCCAAAGGTATCATGTTTTCTTTTGGCACAAACTCATGCCCAGAAACCTGGATACACTTTTACACTGGAATAGCCCTGAGCTGCTAAGACTCCCTGACTTGGAAGGAAGCTGACCACAGCAATTTAGAAGGAAGGCTTACTTTTTTTTTTTTAAATCCAGAAGTTAAATTTTAAATAGCCCAACACCATCAACTATAAAGGAATTGCCTAACATAGTGAGAGACATACAGAATTTGGATTCAAATTGCCTAGATTTGAATAACCACCAAATAAGCTGATCACATGGAAGTCTGTCTCAACCCAAGGCCTCAGTGTGGTAGCCGTAGGCACTCCTCACATCTCCCTCTGTAGCATCACTGGCTTCCTTCTCTGCCCTTCACACGTCCTCCTTCCGCACCCAGCCATGCTGGCTGATGGCTGAACTTTACTAATGGTGTGGCCTAAGGGATACACAGGCAAGTCCATTCTAGTGCAGAGTGGAACCAGATGAAGAGACATGTGGAGACAAAAGACAGGGAGACATTTTTTAAGTGGCTTATTCACTTCCCTGCTGGCTGACAGAGCTGTCTGTCCGATGTTCAGCCCCACCCCTGCTCACAAGGGAAGGGTGGGACCGAGTGGGTCTGTGAGTGAGACTAAGCCTCACAGAGGCATCGCACCCAGGGTAGGAGGGCCTCAGAAGGGAGGGAACATTGCTCTGATGTGGCCTCTACAGGTGTTAATGGGTTTATTACACAGTAAGGATATTTCCAGGCCATGCACAACTGAATGCTTTGAATATTTTCAATTAGCCACACTGGCACCAGAACACGATGGAAAACTGGAGGTTGGGAGCAAGATAGAAATAACAAATAGACCTGTTTGAGCTCTAGCTGGTTGTTTCTAAGGACGACTGTAGTCTGGAGAGTCCATCAGAAGGTGATGGACTCATTTGTGTAGCTCATGGACAAATTAGTGTCCTTATTTGTGTGTAAGCCTTAAGGAATTACACAACCACCGTGAGCCTTCCTTTCCTCGTCTAGGAAATAAGGAAGAATGATGTAATTTGTGGATGTCATCAGAGATCAAATTAGAAGCTACTCATTCATTGAACAAATGGGTGGAAAGTGTAAATTGTGTACTCAGAGAGCTTATTAATGAGCAAACTTTCCAAGGTTTACATCGTCACTGACCTACAGTCTTATGTAGGGAAATGGACAGTAAGTACCAGGCTTATGTGGTATATCAGAGGGTATCCCATGAAAGACGGTGGAGGATAGGAAAGAGGGGAAGGAACCCTAAATTATCTTGTCTGGTAAAACATCTCAGGTAAGATAGCATCCAAACGAAGATCAGAGAGAGGGAGAGAGAGAGAGAGAGAGAGAGAGAGAGAGAGAGAGAGAGAGAGAGAGAGAGAGAGAGGGGGGGAGGGAAGGAGAGGGAGAGAGAGAGAGAGAGAGAGAGAGAGAGAAGAGAGAGAGGACACACCTGAACTTGAACTGTGTGGACCTCTGGGGGTTAAGGCTTCCAGGTAGAAGAGACAGCAAGATTGTCAGGATTCTGGCATACTGCACCGACTTGGTGTAACTCATATATTATTTCTCATGTGGTGGTATTGTAAGGGTTGGTGGCATTGTGGGAAAATCCTTAGACTAGCCCGGGTGAAAGGGGAAATTGCAGAAGAACAGCTAGAGAGGCAGGGTATCAATTGTGTGTGGTTTGTAGTTTACAAAGAAAAAGAAATCAGGGAGGGAGGGGGAGGGAAAGAAGGGGAGGAAGGAAGAAGGAAAGAAAGAACAGTACCTACCATAGCATAGAAACCTGTTGGAGAATTTCTGTCCACATGGGGAGGGGCAGAAGAAAGAAGAGCAGGTTGCCACCATCAGGGAGCAAGACAAGAGTTCTTTTAGCAGGGTGGTCCAAGTGGCTGCAAGTGCCAAGCAGCAGTGAGATTTAAAAGCCAACAGATTTGCTAGTGGATTGGATTTATGATGGTCTAAGAAACTCAAAGAGAGTGTTAGTATTCGTGCATCTGTACTGGCCTGCCCCGAGGGGTCTGACAGGATCCGCCCTCAGCTGCAGCCACTAAGAGCACCACCTGTGCACATTCACTGCCTTCCCTTTTAAAAGGGCCCTGCCCACCTCCCATCCTCTCTCTCTCTCTCTCTCTCTCTCTCTCTCTCTCTCTCTGCCCTTTTCCTGTGCTCCTGTCCCCGGAGGCTGGTCTCCTCCCTCCCCCTTCCTCTTTCCCCTTTTTATGACCCCTTTCCCTAATTAAAAACAAAAGCAAAAAACAAAACCCTCTGCTTGAACCCTGTTGCTTGGGGTCTTTCTCTTCTCTTGTGCTGTGCTGCTTTCCTTAAATTACAACAGACAGGATTGCTCTTTCCTGAGATGAGGATAGTGTAGACCACAGGACATGGGGACTTTCTCCTGGCAAGTGTTAAATTTGACTTAAGAGAATCTAAGCAGAAATGAGGCTGAGAATGTAGGCAGATGTGGGGCAAACTATACACAAAAATATAGACAGTCCATATATAGAGAGGGAGAAGGAGATGGAAGGGAGAGGAAGAGAGGAAAGAGAAGGGAGGGGGAGGGGAATGCCTTTCAAGGAGTCTTGAGATCTGTTCCCAGGCGGTGACCATACCTTCTGTCTCACACGGAACCAACCCTATGACGTGTACAGCCTTCCTTCTGTGACTTTGTCTCAACACCGTTTCAAGTCTATCCACACCACAGCACCGCCAGTTCTTGACATTTATTTTTATGTGTAAGTGACAAATATACTACTCTTTATTACTATTAAGGTTTCTCCAGTGTCTTTCAGTAACAGAGCACTTACTTAATTCCGCTGTTGGCCATGGTCAGTCCTTCTTAAACCAGGCAATGCCATGCTGTGCACATGCGTTCTTCCACTGACCCACCCATCGCTGGATGCTCTCTGGCTTCCTCCGTCTCCCGGCTTTGTACACATGAAGCCTTTATGAACGTGCGTATATAATTTTTGGTGCCGCATATACTTCATGTTTTTAGAAACTGATGGAACGTTTTGCTCACATCAAGGGCAGAGTGACGGGAATTAGATGTAGTGCAGCCGTCCCCATCTCCCTAGAGTAAGGAGAGCCTGTTTTATGCACGAGGACCTCTCTTCGCTTGTGTTGTTCTCATTGCTTCTGAGCCCACCAACTCTTTTCTCTCGGCCGAAACAGAATTCAAGAACCTGTGTGCTTCAGTCGCTGGCAAAACTCAGCTTGAACTTTACCCTTAGCTCATCCCCAACACCACAAAAATCTTCCCGTCTTCCCAAGCATCAGGAGCTCTTCCCATTGCTGCAAGGTTAGAGACCAGTTCTGTTTTCTCGGATCCCATGGTGGAGACTTGGCTATCTGCCAGTCTCGGTGGCGCATTGCGCCTCTCTTCCGCACATGCTCAGGAGGGGTCTCTCGTTTGCACAGGCCCAGGTGTGACTTGCACAGGCCCAGCTCAGAAGGAGCACAGCTGTGTGTCTCAGCTTTCCAGGCCCTAGGGAGGGTCACAGCTTCCAACTTCCGACCCTGGCTTCTGACTGTGCAGCTGAACCTCTGCTTCTTTGCTGTGGCCTCTGCCCAAGCCAGCTGTCATCGCTCTGAGGTCTGAAAGCAGCAGAGGTGGTCCCTTTGCAGAAGGCTGTCCTGGCCTCCAGGATGATCCCCTATGACTTGGTGTTCGGTGGGAGTCAAGCTGCTGTCCCTGATCTTTGCCAGCCTCTTTTGTCCTAGCGCCTCCACACACACACGGGGCATACATAATCAATCAGCTGAGCGAGAAGGTGGGGTGAGGCGGAGCTCATATCCTCATCAGAAAAATGGGGGCCATGATTGATAGGCTTCACCCCATAGGGCCATTACGAGGATTGCACGAGTCAAAACGGCATAAAATAGTCACTGGAACATAGCCAGCTTTTATTTTCATAGTTGTCATCATTCTTCATTGGGAGGGGAGAGTGCTGAGCTCAGTTTAGCGTGACCATCACATGTGAGTACAAAGCTCCAGAGAGTAAATTCTGACCTCCAGAGCCAAGTCCTGACCACACTCTACCCTCCTTCTGACACAGGCAAGATATCGAACCTTCCTGGCCTCAGGTTTTCCCTCTGAGCCTCCCCAGAGAATGACCACCCAGGTCAAGGGCTAAGGGCAGCACATGGCAATAAGGAACAGGAACCAGCAATTGAGAAGATGCAGAGGGACAGAGGAGGGACATGTATGAGATAGAATCGGCAGAGAAGGCTTCCCGAGGGAAGGGAACACTTTCCCGAGTCCACAGCACAGGGTGGGGACAATGGGCAAGGCAGAACAGGGATGTGGGAGCTTTGAGAGCTGGAAATGGCTGAGGGAGGCTGGGACAGTGACTGTGCAGAGTGTCTGGGTCCCATACAGTCAGCAGAGAAGCTGGAACTTGGCTGATAACCGGTTTTATATCTTAAACTGAAGGCTGCCCTCCCAGTAGGAAACTCAGACCCCCAGCTGTGTGGTCCCATCTGCTATCATGCCTCACCAATCCCAAGGTACACAGCTGTATCTTTCTTCTAGCAAAGTCTTCTGGGTCTGGGTACATTTTCCAAACCCTGCCCACCTTGATGGAGACCAGGTATCTCAGGCACACCTCTTCCTCCCCCCCCCCCACTAATGTTGCTTTGGAGTCTCATGTTAAGGATTTGAGTGGGACTACATTGGTGCTGTGAATTCCTATGAGGATGCCATGTGGGCAGCTCAAGTTCCCGGGCCTGTGACCTCTCCCACTGACTAGGATCCCGTTTCACTTATGCTCGTCCTGAAGGGCGGCTGCATCATTTTCTAACTCTGTGTGGGTACTTGCTGTAAGACCTATCATGTGAGGACGTTCACGGAGTCTCAATGCTAACTCAGTGCTTTGTCTTCAAGAGTGTCTCAGATGGTACAGAAAACAATGTTTGGTTCCATCCGTGAATGATCTGTTTAATGTCTTCTCATTTCAAAAAACAGCCACAAAACAAAAACCCCAAAGGTTAAAGCAATGTTAAAGGCGTGCTCACACATGTGAGGCTGTGAGGTCCTGAGAACAGAAGGTACTCTCTGTGTGCCAGACACAAAGGATTAAATACAGAATTCCAGGTTTCAGCGATGAGGTTGGGATGCAGAGCTGAGGAACCGCTGGTGGAGGTCCAAGTTGCTGACTATGATGACTTGAAAGGGTGGCTCTTAGTGGCTTTGCCTGGTTGGTGGCTGCAGTTTCCATGTCTCTTAGAGAAGCATCTCCAAATGTCTCAGTCTGCTGGGGACAAAGTGGGTGGCTCTGGAGAGTTCTCTGGAAGCTGCACGGAACCCACAATGACCCTAGCATCTGCCTCTGGAAACAGCAACTACCTGCTTCAGTGCTGACTCACAAATCCACATCACCTCCTCTGGATGACAAACTCTAACCTGGATTGGCTAGAAAGGAAACAGGTCTCAGAGTGAGGACTGTGTTCTTCTAATATGCCACAAATGCCCCAAGGTACTTGGTTGTTTTTACTTCTAGCAAAGTCTCTGGGGTCAGGGTTCATCTTCCACTCAGTGGCATTATAATTCCTGCTTACTCCGATGAAGACAGAATCTTCCAGAACAGGGTTGTCAGGTTTGCTTTGGTCCGGTCTCCAAGGTACCTGGGACACTGGTGGGTAACCAATGCCTTGCTCTTCGAGTATTTTACTGCTGAGATAAAAACAGAGATTCTTGTTTACAAGGAACTGGGAACATGTATGTGTCTTTTAAGGATGTCCCTGGCCATACATCTTTCCCATTGCAATGTCTGGCATCTCTACCATCAACGAGAGTTGTGAAGACCCACTGGGCCCGATTTCATGCTCAATGAACCATTGTAATGTTTTTCTGCTCATTGCCATGAAAGCACAATGTCCAGCATGCCCTGAAGCATCTCACCCTTCCCCTTATTTCCCAATGAGAGGAAGTGAGAGGAGGTGGCTGCTGGGAACTTCAGTTCTCAAAAGCTCACTGAGTGGTTAGCAGGTAGATTCCCCAAGTATTTCAGGCGTCTCTCTCCCGCCAGCCTTAACTGCATAAGCTAGAAGGAGCCAGGTCCTTAATAGTCCGTCCCACACAGCTCCAGACCAGAAATGTATCATGTGAGCTGACTTGCAGTGGAGCACCTGTGGGATTAGCAGCTTTAGATCTGAGTGTGTGCAGTGCATGCTGTACAGAGAGGGGCTGGGTTTCCTCATCGATGCTGGTAATCAGGGCTAGGGATGCAGGCAGCTGGAGCCTGCAAAGAGCTGGCAAGTTCTTCTTTTCCCAGGCAGAAAATGCCACTACATGGATCACAGTACCCCCGAAAATGCTGATCCAGCGGCACCCACAACTAGAAACGAGGGAGAGACAGAAACACCTCTTAATCAGGCGGCTTCAACATCCTGCTGAAACAGCAAGAGGGTCCCCGATGCACGCAGGTGTCACGTGGTCTGATCATCTTAGCGACCTCAAAGCCCCACCTGCTGTTTCCATGTGTCATCTCTGTCCTTTGATTACTGGCTTATAATTGCATTTAACTTGGATATTCTCAGTTAGAAGGACTAAAGGATGAGATGGTGCTATTTCCTATCTCCCTATTTTCCTGGATACTCTAAGTCGGGGGTCCCGTGAGCTACATCCTTCCAGCCCAATCTGGCTTACCACCTGCTTTCAAGTAACCCGTGTGTATTCACTTATTTATATATTGTCTATAACTACTTCCATGTGAAACAAAACAGCGGTGAGAGAGGCCTCTAGAACCCATAAAGGTGGAAGTATTTACTACCTTGTCCTTTACCAAAAGATCGTAGTATCGACCCCTGCTGTTTAGAAATACGATTTCTTACTACAATGCCTCGATCCCAATTAAAAACAAATTGCCTCTTTTAAAGATTTCTTTCCTGGGCTGGGGAGATGCTCTCACAGTGAAGTCCTTGCTGCAAAAGCTGAACCCCGTCATCCATGGAAAAGCCAGTGTGGCAGGTACACGTTTGTAACTCCAGAGCTTGGGGACAGCAGCAGCAGATCCAGTGGCCTCTTAAACCAACAGCAAGCTCTGCTCATGTCTCAACAAGCTAGAGAATGACAGGGGAAGGCTTCGACCTCTGATCTCCACAGATGAGCACCCCCACCACCCACATTCACTTACACACACACAAAAAAAATAATAAATAAATTATTTTCTTAGTCCTTGTGTTTTGCTGTTGTTGATGGTAAAATAAATAAATAAATAAATAAATAAATAAAAGTACCCATTAACAGTGATTTTTTTTTTTTTCTTTACTAGACTTAAGTTCTAGTCACATCCCAAAACTGTCAAACAGAGCTCAAAATGAAAGTTTCCTCTGTGGATCCAAAGTACCAAATGCTACAACCGAATGTCACAAGCAACCCAGTCAGAGCGTCAAGAATTCAATTCACAGCGGGGAACAAGGCTCTGAGCTGTGATTAAGCTAACTGATCGTTTCAAATCGTCAGTTGCCTCTTCTTGGTGAAAAATAGTTAAGGAGAGAGATTCGCTAACAGATGTACAAGTTGATCAGATTTCCTCCGACCTTCCTGGCCCAACGCGGAGGGGCTGTGGGATTCTGAGTGTGCTCCCTAGTTACTCTCTGCCAACGGGGAAGGCGGGAAGACCGATGCTCTGTTGCTAAGGACCTCTGACCTGGCCTCCCAGCTCTCCCTCCGGCCTTAGCATGTGCAGGCTTTTGCAGTTGAATCCCACCCTGGCTTCTCTTCTCAAATGTGCCCGGCTCCCTAAGTTGCCTCTTGACTTCGTACTCTCCCACTTCCGGGACCATAGGTGCATAAATATATTACACCCACCACCCTTCGTCTGGTGATTGCAGCACCCTGAAATCTTAGACCTGCTTAGCATTTACTTCTGCATATAAAAGCATTATTTTGAATATCACTATCCATGTGTTCTTAATTAAATAATCCAATTTCTGGTAGTGTAGTGTTGGTCATTTAGAGTGATTAATGCCCTCGGATATCTCATACAGTTAATCTTTTTACTGGTTTTTGTTTTGTTTTAAACTTTCGTGTGTTTGCCCACAGCTGGGTTCACTCTCACACTGAATTTATAGAATTTTAAAATCATTACAATGCTGGATTTTCAACCTACACTCAAGACACCCTGCCCTTTTTTATTTGCCTACCTTTATTCCCTTTGGTAAGATTAAACCTTTCAAAAAACGTGTACTTCATTAAGTTTACTCTTAGATATGTTATCGTTGTTCTCAGGTGTTGTCATAAATGAAATATTTATTATCTTTTTTACTTTTGCTGTTACCTATTGTTTCCAATGGAAAAGTTCAGTGAATACATTTGAATTTTTTATCAGCTATATTGCTCTTTTCCATTTATGGAAAATATTTTTTTCCATTCATTTTAAGATAGTATTTTCTGAAATTCTGGTAAATACTGACACCTCGGGTACTGTCTTAGTTTGGGTTTTCATTGCCATCACTTTGGCAAGTCTTATGAAAAACATTTATTTGAGGGGGCTTGCTTACGTACAGTTTCAGATGCTCAGCCCGTTATCATCACTCTGGGGAGCATGGCAGTACGCAGGCAGACAGGGTGTTGGAGATAAGAGTCCTTCTTTTATGCCTTGCAAGCAATGAGAAGTAGACTTGAGATACTGGGCAGCAGCCTGATCATAGGAAATCTCAGAGCCTGCCCCAAAAGTGACACACTTCCTCCAACAAGGCCATATTCACTCCAACAAAGCCACACCTCCTAATAGTGCCACTCTCTGTGAGATGATGGGGCCAGTCCCATTCAAACTACCACAGGTGTCCTTGTCACAGTTTCAGCTTTCGTGTGGAGACATGGCATCTCAGCCATGCTTCAGTAAAAGTTTGTATTTAAGCGCGCACACAAACACACACACACACACACACACACACACACACACACACACACTCAGTCACACGAGTAAGCCAAATTGTTTCCAAGCCTGACAATGTGATTTTTTTTAACATGTATAACCTTGAACTTGTTATATAGTTTCCCCTTTTATTTTGCCATTATAATATAATTAAATTTCCCCCTTCTCTTCCCCCCTTACAAGCCCGCCTCTATATAGCCTTCCCTGCTCTGAACTTTTTATACAAATATGATAAATTATATTTATTACTATATGTATTAATATGTTAGCAGTATCAATATGTTATATTTATTAATTTATTATAAATTACATTATGCTATTTATAAATTATATCTACGTGCTTCTTAGGACAGAGTCATTTTTGCATTCTGGCATCTTTGCTTGGTTAAGGTGTAATGTTCCTCAGTACCCTGCCCAATTATAGCTGCTAAGATTACACTTAGGACTTTCCCGTCCATATTCATGAGTTGTCTTGGTGTTCTCTTTCTTGGTGTTATCTGGGTCAGACCTTTGTCCTGACTTGGCAGGAAAATTTCCTTCACAGCCCCTTTTCTTCTTGCTATGCTCTGGGAAAGGTTAAGTAGTATCTCAATGATTTATTTCTCCAAAGCTTTAAGGATTTCCTTATGAAACATGTGGAGTCATGGTATTTTTTAGGGAGTTTTATGATTTAGGTAACTTTATTTTTCTACTTACTCCTAGTCGAGTTACGTTTTCTCTATCTCCAGAGTTCAGTTTTGGTACCTTGTACTCCCAATTTTTGTGTTAAATATAACAAAGAATTTGATAGGGGTACCCTGATTTTCCATTTTTCAGGTTGCCAGTGATGACAAAAACATATATATGAGTGGGATGCTTCTGATTTCTCAGTCTCCCCAACTGTCTCTCTGAGAGGAAGAGCAGCTCTGATCAGAAGTGAACACTCTCAACTGTCTATTTCTCCTTAGGTGTCCATCTGTCTCCCTGACCCCAAGCACAGCTGCACGTCACAGCTGGGAGTCCCCAGGGGTGGGGCCAGACTTGGATGACCGAACGCCTCTCAAAACTGGATTGGAACTCTTTACCCAGTTTCAGCAAGGGTTTGCATGCTCCTTAAGGTCCAGTTCTGAGCCTCATATTGTTCATTTTTATTAACACATTATAAATCCATACTGTGACCCTAACTGTGAGATAACAGGGTGCCAGATTGTGCGTACACTGCGCCTTCAGATCAGGGGAGCTGGTTCTCTGTGAACTCTTTCTTTCTGTTGGAAACGTTAAAAAAAAAGTCTTATCCAGTTTGAAATGAGCTCTGTGGCTCATTTGCAAAAACAGTGCACCTGTTTTGATCATCGCAAACAGCCAAGGCTGGAGAGACAGGGAGAGAATCTCTTTATGTCGGTGGACACAGATGAAGCCTCAGCCTGCAGATTTTGTGAATACTGTGGGTAGAACCAATTTTCCATTTACAGTATCCCCTTATCAACACCCCCGCCCCACTGGCAAGGACTGAAGAGTTTTATATGACTTATCAAACTTTAATGTACAAACTAAATATCCCAGAAGCCTTGTGAAAAGGCAGGAAGGTTTGGAGCCAGAGGGTGGTAGCTCAGCCTTCAATTCTAGCGCTTGGGAAGCAGAGGCAGGTGGACCTAAGAGTTCAAGGTCATCTTGCTTTACATACATGGTGAGTTTCCGGCCAGCCAGGGCTACACTGAGAAACCCTGTCTTGAAAAACTAAAACCAAAACAACAACAACAAAAAGGCGGGTTTGGATTTTGTAATTTTGGGCTAAGGCTCAGGATTCTTCTGGCAAGTTCCAGGTTATGCTGATCTGCTGACTAGAGTGATATAACTCAATTTTGCCTGGTAAGAGGTTAGCACACCCCACTGTAAGGCATGCAGGGTAAAGGAGTGGCAGCATTTCGGGCTCCTGTGCTTTGTCAACAGGCTTAGTGTTCACAATAACCCTCCCACAGCCTACCGTTGGCTCTGCGTGCTCTGTGTTACACAAATTCGAACCTAACTTCTGGCTTAGGATCTAAAGCCAAATCCTCATCCACACACGGGTGGTGATTCTGTGAGTGAAAAGTAACTCGGGTTCCCATTGCACCTCACGTACATCGCCGTCTTTGCCAGAGATGCCTCCAATAGCCATGCTTCCCGGAGAAGTCTAGGAGGGACATTATTTCCACTGCACACTATGCTTTCACCAACTGCACCTGAATGGGGATTAGAGAGAAACAGATGAAAGAAAGGGAAGGACAATGACTGATCACCTTGTAAGCAGCGTTTTCCCCCACAGAAAGAGAGTGACATCTGAGAAGCTAGGCTGGCCCCAGAGGGGAACAGAAATGCTGTCCTCTGGCTGCTCTTTAGATACAGGCTTACAAAAGGAAAGGCATTTTGTGTTATTTGAATGAAAGGGGGACTGGGATGTAGAGAAATCCAGGTAAGAGGCAGTAGTAAAATGTTTAGACACAAGAAGACCTGAGATTGAGGCCAGAAGACGGGGGTTTAACTGAAGTGGACAAGAGGAGCTGGCTAGAGAGAGCCCCTAAGCAGTTAGAAACTGGAACAGGGCGGCCTTGAGGAAGACCACAGTCCTCTTGAGGGCAATCTTGGCTGTAATTGCTATAATAGACCCAGAAAGCTCCAAAGGCAGCGAACGGAATGCTTTCGAGAACGTGGGGCAAGCTTCTGGCCCTTGTGGCAGGGACACAGGCTTCAGGAAGGTTGAGGACTTCTGTGCTTGAAGCTGGCATGGACAGGTTCTAGCAGATTGCGTACAGATACACCAGTGGCATGTAGCATCTTCTGCTCGATGGTTTGGGGGCTGATGCTGACAGCTCTAGGGGCTGTGGATGTGCCTGTAGGTTAAGAACTTGGCAGGTGTGGGGCTGGTACTGTTCTACTTTGGGCTTTTCTGCCCGTTGAAGTTTCTGATTCCAATGACGGTGGAAACAAGCGAGCTGGAAAAGACAAGAGGCACATAGGAGATTATTTCCCGAAGGACCCAGACAAGAGGCACCTGAAGTACAATGGGGAGAGAATGAGCAACAGATACAAACGAGCAATTTACAGAAGAAGTGCAGAAGAGCTCTTTAAGCAAACAAAAGTGCCCAACTGCTCTCAAGGGTTAAAATGCAAGCTAAAACAAAAGGCCTATTTAACTTACATTGGCACAAATTAAACCAGCGTAAAATGCATTATGCTGATGCTGGCAGAGGAGAAATTGAGAAACAGCTTGAGAACACCTTTTCCTTGTTAAAAAAAAATTAAAAGCTCGTGTGTGTGTGTGTGTGTGTGTGTGTGTGTGTGTGTGTGTGTGTGTATGCCTTTGACTCATTTTCTCAATTTGTATGAAATGTCCCTGCATACAAATATATATATATATATATGCACAAAGATGCACAGGTGTGTGTGTGTGTGTGTGTGTGTGTGTGTGTGTGTGTGTGCATGCGTGTCCGTGTCCTTGAGCGTTGTTTGCAGCCTGAGAACAATTACAATGTCTAACAACTGGAAACTGGTTCAATTAATTATGGTATTTTCACATAATAGAATGCTGTGAAGTTATTACAGTGAGTAAGACTTGTGTTAACAGGACACACCTACAAGATAAACAGCTCACACAGCACAGATCTGTGTTGTAAGGCGCACAGTTCACGGTTAGGTTATGGTGTGGTGAAATCATTTGCACCCATGCCTCGAACATTACTTAGGCTCTATTTCAATACACCCATCACCTACCTCACTCTCCTCTACTCGATCCATTCCCATCATGGGAGTTTTTCTGCAGGCATCCCTAACACCACCTCTGTGTGTAGGACCGTGCTTCCTCTCAGTGCAGAGCTGTGTGTGTATCATGAGGTGCCTGCCTGTCTTAATTAGCTCATGGTATCTGGGCAAGTACCACAGGATGGGTGGATTAGATAACAGGCAGTTCAGGAGGCTGACAGCTCAGGCTTAGGTCTAGGTCAGCAGTGGGTGCTCTCCTCTTGGATTTTAGAGATCTGTCTTCTCTGTATGGACCCTGGCTGCAGAGGGGAAAAGACACAGAGAAAGTAGGTCTCCCTTCCTCTTTTCCTAAAAAGATACTCATCCCGTCAAGGGGCCCTCCCTCTCATGATTGCATCCAAAGCCAACTCCAAGGCCTCCCCTCCAAACAGCTTCACACTGGGAATGCTAGGGACACAACATGAGGTTTCAGAAGGACAATCGTTCTGTTGGTCTCCTGTGCAGCACCATTCACGTCCCATTGGCCTGAAAGCACAGGGATGCCTGGCAATCTACCCTGATGCTTTGGAAGGCCACTTAGGAATTACATCCTATCACTTCTTCGCAACGGTTTGTCTTAGTTATGACTTCATTGGAAAGAGAACAGATCTTCTGCCTGCTCGGTATAAAATATGCCCCTAAAATATTAGAGTTAAAGAGGAACCAGTATTTAATTCTTTAAAAGGAAGGTTCAAGTCTGGGAAGAAAAATCAATATATTTTTATATGCATTTCTGTGCATGAATTACCTATGAAAGATTTTTTGTTGTTGTTGTTGTTTATTTGTTAGGTATGACGTTTGGAATCATACCTCCCTTTAAATGTTGACCTTGCTGGATTATCTTGACACTGGCAGTTGAGGGCAGGCAAATTCCAAATATTCTTTTTCCTGTCCTAATCAGTGACTTGCTGCTTTTGCTTCACCTGTGGAGTTGTTACCATGAGTTTATATTTGGTTGTCTGCAAACTTACCTGATTATAGTCCATGTCAATATTTTTGTGTCAATATGTCCCTAAAAATTTTTTTAGTTTATTACTTCTCTTCATTTCAGATTTTTTTTTCTTTTGCACATGTCTCTGTGTATGCATGTGTGAGTATGTGTGTGCATGATTGCACGTGATTGGGTATACATCTGTATGTACCTGTGTATGCGTGTGCCGAGAAGGCTGGAGGTTGATGTCAGTACCCCTCAGTTACTCTCCACCAAGGCAGAGGTTTTTAGTTGAGCAGCCAGCTAACTCCAGGGACCCGTCTCTCCCTTACAAGGCTGGAAATAGGGGCTGATGACCACACCTCCTCCGGGTTTGTATGTGTTCCGGGGATTTGAACTCCAGTCTCCATGATTGCTTAGCAAGCTTTTTTTTACGGCTGAGCCTTCTCTTCATACCCCGTCTTAGAACATTCTTGTTGAATTGCATGTGCTAGTTTATTTTTACTCTATTCCATGGATTGAGTTTCACTCTGATTGGAAGCCATTGTCCACACTCCTGTCTTTTTATTTAATGTCTAGCTCTTTTTCATTTGCGTCTATTATACTTTTGGTCTGTGTTCTTACCATTTTTGGAGTCAATGGCCTAATGTTTCCAGTGTTATTTAGAGCATAGAATGATTGGAATTAGATTTGAATCCTAGCTCCAAGACGTAACAGCTGAGGAATCTCAACTAGGAGACACAGCTTCTCTGCATGGATGTTTGTATTCTAAGTCATCTTGTCTTGAGTAATTATCTATCTCACAGAATAAGACACACTTCCAAGGTTGGCGTCACATACTAGGCAGTGGTGTGAGGTTCACTGGACTCCTTGAATTGGTAAAGAAATGATTTCTGGTGATTCACCATTTAAAGATGCTACCCTCACCCTTGAGGTTTTGATCATGCTCTTCACTGGAGTCCAAGAGTTATAATTTGGATCTTGAGGGTTCTTCAAACTTTCATCCATTGAAGACTTGGTCCTCTACTGATGGCATCATTGGGAGGTGGTAGAAACATTCGAAAGTGGGTCTACTTAGAAGAAGTAGGTCACTAGAAGATCTATGTATTACATAGATATGGTCATGGCATCTGTATGGATAGATGTCAGCATGTTTGTTCCCAAATCATTCTCTTCAACATGGTCATCAGGGACTTCCTGTCTGGTGGTCCTCAAACACCTACCCAGGGAAGACATTGAGGTAGCCAGAGAAGGATCTGGAGGAACAGAACTCTAGGACCTCTTCAAGGGGGCAAAGTACCCAGATTAGCATGTTACAGAGTAAACATGCTAATTCCACAGAATAAACAGCATTCATAGGACATGGGAATCACCCCCTGCCAAGAGGAAAACAAGCATCCATTGAGATGCTACAGTGATGAAATGCAAGCTTGTTTTTAATCACTATTTAATCTACAGTGTTTTCTTTTGAAGAGATTTGTATTACCAAAGGCATGAAAGTCAGAAAATTGGAGATTTATTTTTTGAGTTTTACCCAAATAAGAAATGACTACTTAGAACTAGTGCCCCAATTAAAGAAAATTTCTTCCCACCCTCCTTTTTTTTTTTTCCTTGTAGATGTTGTTAATGACCAAGGGTCTATGGTGGAAATTAGAGCCTATGGCAGGCAGACAGAAAGCAATAGGGAAGTTTGACATGAAATTGTAAGATCACCTATTCAGCTAAAAATGATCAGAGACTGATTCTCGTGCTACAACATTTAATAATGATTTTGGGAGGACTTTGGCATGTAGCTCAGGGATAAAGACCTCAGGTTTCAGTCCCTACATTAGGGCAAATAAACAAATAAGGATTCTTTTGCCATTATGTGACCCATGGTATTAGAAAGACAGCTCTGATGACATAAACATTGTTTTAGTCCACTCAGCAAGTGTGTATTAAACAATCGTGACGTGCTATGTACTGTCCTCAGTTTGGTATGGAAAATCTTTGGGAATTCCTGTGGTTATCTTGGGAATTGCCCCATCTGCTCATCTGATGGCACTATGGATCTACTGTGTCTTCCCTCAATCTGTGAGTTGAGGCTCTAAATTGAGATGAGGACTTAGGAAGATAATGAGGGTTAAATGAGGCCATGAAAGGGCCAGTATCTCTCAAAACAGAATCAGAGCCTTTGGAATAAGAGAAGAGAGGCTAGAGAGATGGACCAGTGGTTAAGACCACTTGGTGCACTTATAGAGAACCCCAGTTAAGTTCCTAACTCACGTGGTAGCTCACAAGCAACCATAACTCCAGGCCCAGGGGACATAATGCCCTCTTTTGACTCTGAGGGCACCAGGCAGACTTATGATACACAGTAATACACAGAGACAAAATGTCTATACATGTAAAATAAAAACAAATAAATCATTTTTTTCTTTCAGAAGAGGAGGAGAAGGGAAGGAGGAGGAGGAGGCGCTAGAAGTCCCCCCTCTCACTCTCCCTGCTCGGCTTTGGTTAAGCTACCCAATCCATGGAACTTTGTTATGGTGATCCAAACTGCCTAGTACAGGGGAAGCCCTTACTTTAAGAACCTCAGTCTATAAACCAGCTAGTTTGCTCATTGAATCTTCACCTTAGACCTTGAAAACTCACAGTGGTGGCCATCTCAGGAAGACACACTAAGTCATTAGTTACCTTTATCCTGAATTGGTGTGCGGTTGGTCAGTTGATCCAGCAGCTCTGAGAAGATTCTCCTGGCAATTTCTCCAGCTGTCGATACCGTGGAAAGGAAAGGAATTGCTAATCATCTTAACATGGTAAAAGCCAGCCCAACTTGACACTACAACAGAAACTAGGAGACACCCAGTTGTGAAACATCTGGGCCCTGACACTGTTGCGATGTGTTATTAAACGGAGCTGTACACTGCAGCTGCAGAGAGGCGGGAGGGGAAGAGGCCCGAAGAGGAATTAAAAGTGGCTGGAGAGAAACATTAGTCTTGCTGGGGGATGGCTGGACCTGCAGAGTACATGAAGCCCTGGTGTCATCTAAAGCAGGGATTGGTGTAAGGTGCACAGAGGAAAGAGACCACGGTGTGGTTGGCCGTCAGACGCGCTGCCTTGTTAACACACCTCTTCACATCTGACCTGGCTTCAAACCCCTTTGGCTCAGTACACAGGCTCGAGAGGTGTCTGCTCTGCCGGAGGCAATTTTAGCCCGGTGTGAGGTCAAGGGGCTGCATGGCCATAGCTTTGCTATGGGATATGATGTAATTGTCAGATTTCTCATTTCATGTTCCATACCATTTTGATAATATGAACCAAAGGTGTATTGGGAAGCCTAGCTGAGGCACCATAATACAATTCCAGAATGAACCAGGTGCCAGTGATGACCTCATGTCTCCAGCCTTCACCAACCTACTGGAGCACGAAGGCGAATGCCACTGCAGGCGAACCCATGATCAGTGTCGGTCCAGTTTCTGCATCAAGCGACTGCCTTGAGTTCCTAGGTTTCTCTCAAGGATGAACTGTCACCTGGAAGACGGGAAGCCCTTTCCTCCCAACGTTGCATTTGGTCATGGTGTTATTATAGCAACAGAAGGCAAACCGTTCCCATTTCCTCACTGTTCTGGCAGCTTATTCGTAGAATAAGTGCTCATTCTTCTGTGTTTGGCTTCTTTTCTCAGTATAATGTCCTCAAGGACCATCCACATTGTTGGGAATTGGATAGCAATGTCTCAGAGTAGTGACGGGCATTCCAATGATGCCAGGAGATGGTCTGTCCTGTAACTTTAGGGAGGTGGTCCATTAACCTCCCCCTCTTGAGTTCTGCTGGATTAATGTTCTGCTAATGTCAAGGAATTGGGCAGCATTCATCAGAACAATGCAGAGGATATCAGATGAGTAACAGTTGTGTGGAGCCAGCACTGCCTTTAGTCCATCTTTCTCTGGTCAGGTGTCACATGGGGCAGTCAAGTCCTCTTACAGCATAATCAACACCCTACAGTACAGAGCATAGCAGCCAGCTTTGCAAAGGGATAGCAATTACAAAACAACATCTTCACACAATCTACACTTCCCAAAGAAATTTGAAGAGTATGTTTTTATTCCATACTAAAGGAATAAAATCTCTGCTAATTAGACAGAACAGTGAGTTACCCTTTTTTGATAGACAAAGACATAGAGGTGTTGATTTGTCCTTAAGGATACAACTACGCTAACTGAGCGATCCTTGTCCTCCAGGTGCATCTTTCCCTGCCACCCCATACCTCAGACTCACAGCAAGAGGAAATGCAGGACCCACGGCTGGAGTGTGAGCACATGTGAAAGTTTGCTGGTCGGCTACCAACAGCATATGGGAAGAATCGTCATTAAAAAGCCCGAGAGTAAGCGCTCCTTCCTTGGAAGGGACCATTGACAAGGATGATGATGGCCACAAAGCACGCCAGAGACCTATTCATGGTGGCATACTATCCAGAGTCCACAGCTTGCTAAGGCTAGCTGGAGGTAAGTATGCTGGTAGCCAATGGATGACCATCTCCAAGAGGCTGGAGTCCTGCCGAGGCCATTTCATCACCATGGAAACCACTTCCGCTTTGCCTCACCATTTCCAAGTGGCTCCCTGTGGCATGAGAGCCATTAGTGCAACTGAGGGGTGGGGGGTAGGGGGGAGTGAGCTGGGGCTCTCTGCCTTGTAGCTTTTTCTTCTTTGCTTCACTCCTCACAGACCTCTTGTGGTTGTCACTAGAGGTCCTTTTATGGACAGCAATAAAATTCATCCTGCGAAGAAGTCATTTCTGCTACTGAGGGCAGGGAAACCCCTAAGCACTCATATGAATGCTAAGTGCCAACAAATGCATAAAATCAGCCAAGAGGCTAAATGCGCCTTGGAATGAGAGAGGGGATGATTCTTGTAGACACCTGGAAGGCCCTGTTGTCAGACTCTAGTCTCCATGGAACGTGGACAGAACTGTGGAGACACTGCCGTACATCAGTCATTCTGAGCTGACATGACGCTGGCGGCACTCTACCACCTTTCTCCTGCATATACTTTTGTGACAGGCAAAAGAACGGAGCAGTTGGCGTCTAGGCAACCAAGAGACATACACAGATAAGAAAGACAAAAGGACAGAGTCACCAGCATGGAGCATCTTGGACAGCTCAGGCATGGCATGGCAGCATGGCCGATACCAGCAGAATAAATGGATGAGAATCCATTGTTTTTAAGACAATGTAACACACACACACACACACACACACACACACACACACACACACACACAGAGAGAGACAGACAGAGAGAGAGAGAGAGAGAGAGAGAGAGAGAGAGAGAAATAGAGAAAGTGAGAGAGCAAGAGAAAGGGAGGGAGAGAGAGGGAGAGAGAGAGCAAGAGAGGGGGAGAGAGAGGGAGAGAAAGAGGGAGAGAGAGAAGGGGAAAGAGAGAGAGGGAGAGAGAGAGGGGGAAAGAGAGGGGGACAGAGAGGGGGACAGAGAGAGGAAGAGAGAGAGAGAGAGAGAGAGGGAGAGAGAGAGGGAGAGGGAGAGGGAGAGAGAGATGGAGAGGGAGAGAGAAAGGGAGAGAGAGGGGGAGAGAGAGAGGGAGAGAGAGAGCGAGAGAGAGAGCGAGAGAGAGGGAGAGAGAGAGCGAGGGAGAGAGAGAGGGAGAAGAGAGAGGGAGAGAGGGAGAGCGAGAGGGAGAGTGAGAGAGAGAGAGGGAGAGAAAGGGAGAGAGAGAGGGGGAGGAGAGAGAGAGAGAGAGAGTGCTAGAAAGTCCTCCAAGTCCCCTTGTCTAGCCCCCTCTGCCTTATTTCGTTGAGTCAGAGTTTTTCCTAGAATCTGTAACTCAAGCTCATTTGGGCAGCCCAGAAGAGAATTTCCCATCACGGGAGGTAAGGTTAAGTGTGGGACCAGGCACAGACTGTGTGGAGAATCAACTCAGGCCCTCAAGTCACCTCTCCAGCCACCCTACCCTTCTGTTGTCGCTGTGGAGACAGGCCTCAGACTCACAACGCAGCTGAGAACTTGAACTTCTGATGCCCCTGTCTCTGCCACCCAAGCCCTGGGATTAGAAGCCAGCACCACCACACCTGGTCTCTGCAGTACATCTGCCCAGGGCTTCCTCTTGCTCCAGCGAAGGCCTCAAAGCAAGCCAACACTGATTTGCTGCCTTTGGAACATAATTGGCAGCTGTGTGTCTCTCTAACCAGATGTCAATTTAGTAGTGAATTGAACATAGCAGCAGCAAAATGCAAACTTGAGTTTCGCCTTGGGGTAGAGAGCCTGAAGTCAAAACAGCCATTTGTTTCCAAATTGACTCAAATAACTGGTTGTTCCCCAGAAAGAAGAAAACAATTGTTTGAATGAATTGTTCAAAAAGGGGCTGCTGCAGAATCCCAGCCCGGCCTCGGAGCCTGCGGCCGCCTCCTGTCTTTCCTGCCTGAGGCTCCCTCTCCAAGGGCGCCAGTGTTTTGTGATCATCAGATGGGCCCACTAGACGCCCTGAATGGCGCAGTTGTCTTTTCTGCCAGCCTCCTCCCCTCCTAAGGCTTACTGTGTACAGAAGGGGATGGAGGGCTTGCTAAGTGGGAACTCCATAGAAATGGCGACAATGAACGGCTCGGAGCTTAAAGACACCGTGTTTTCGTGAGCCATCCAGGAGATCTGATCAGTTACAAGAAGGTTAAATCTCTCGAGCCACTCGCTCACTGGCCCATTTAACGGAGAAGATAAAAGACATTAGGCTTCTGTACTTTGTCCTGAGTGGGACCCCATCTCGTTCCTCTTCAGACACCCACATTCTTTTTCTTTTTTTCTCCCAGAGACCTATTCACTTTTGATACGGCTATTATTTCAAGTGCAATTTAGTTAGAAGCATGCACATTCACACGCACACACACTCTCACACACTCTCACACACTCACAACACACTCACATACGCACACTCACACACTCACACACACACACACTCACACACACACACTCACACGCACACTCACACGCGTGCGCACACACACTCACACACACAAATGCACACTCACACATACTCACAGGCACGCACACTCACACACACTCACACTCACACACACACTCACACACACTCACACACACACACTCACACACACACTCACACACACACTCACACACACTCACACACACACACACAGCTTAAATATTGGAAAGCAGTCTCTAAGCTGATTGCCCCTTGGGTGCAAGGCAATAAATCTGGGGAGCTGGGGCAAACTTAGAAAGGCATCAGCGTGGCAATTCTACCTCTGTATGGACGTCAGACCTAACGCTCACCGAGAGATGAACTCTGCTCTCTTTTCACACTTTGGAAGTAGACAGCACATTAGAGAGTTACACAAACACAAGTTCTGACTATAAGACAGGGGCGGTATAAGGGCCCAGACTCTACCCTCAGGGACTGTGTCACCCCGTCATGGGCAGCCAGTCCCTTTCGTATTTAATACTGTCCTTAGACTGCTTTCCCTTTTTCTTTTATACCGGTGTGGCACTTAGACCTGTGAATGTTGACCTACTTAGAGCAACTGACCAATGATTAGGTGGAAATACCAGGTCACACGTGTGTCACTCTGGCTATCTAAAGTGTTTCAAAGGCATTGAAGGTTGCCTAAGCAAGACCTGAACAAGGACACCATCGGCTGACATGCCAACATAGTCGGGGACAATCTCACAGGGTCCTATCCCTAGATGAACAGCTGGGGACAATTAATGATTGCACAGGAAGAATGTCTTCCCCAGGGATGAGCCCTCATTGATTATCCAATGTGAAGGGTTAGCCCTGAAAACATATATGTATAAGCAAGACTTACACTGACATGGATATATGTAAATATAATATATATGTGTAACAACAATAATTAAAGAAAAAAGCCATAAATATGAGAAAAATCAGGGAGGGATGATAACATGGAAGGAACTGAAGGGAACAGAGGGAGAGGGAAATGGTATAAATAATGCTCATGTGGGAAACTTTTAAAAATTAAAAAGTAAATTGTGGTTAACATAAAATTCTTTGAGAGGCCCAAATGACCAAACATGTCAGAGGTTAAAGGAAGTGACTCCAGAAATCCTATCTGTCCCGACGCTGTCTTTAACTTCCTTCTTCTCTCCCCTCCTTCCAACCATCCTTCGGCCTTTCCATTTACAAACGCACCTCTCAAATCTGTGATCCACCTGTCCTGTGTTATGTTGACAATAAATGACCGTCATTTAGTGAGAGGGTAAGAAGTCATTGACAATACAGAACCACTAGAGAATGCTGGAAGCAAGAAGGTGTCCGTGCCTCCCGAGTCAGGGCAGATAAGTCTGAAATGGATTCTGAGCAGTCAGTGGGACCAGAGTTATTGGAAAGTTCATTCTAGAACCATATACTGAGATGGACAAAAGTGACATATGCACTCACTGGCATATTTTTATTTACCACATTAGTAAGAAAAAAAGAAATTTGACATGAAGTAGAAATAAATTGTTGGCATGTAAATATGGAAGTAAATACTCCCATTTCTATTAGAATTAGAATTATAGAGAAATTCTGCTTGTAGGAATTCATAACACACACCAAGGCATGGGTGGGCAGCTCTCCCTTGTAGCTCTGTTTGTGGCAGCAGCTCACATAAGGAGTGCAGGCAAATGATAAAGCAAACGACACCTGTCATGTAACACAGGCTGTAAGCCTTTAAAATGATGCGGTCCTATGAGCACTGTGAGATCTGGACCATTCCTAGCATCAATTATCTATTGCTATGGTAATGACATGTAACAAACCATCCATCACGTTGCTTAACGTGAGCATGTAGCTCGTGTGTCAGTGGGCTGATGATTTGGACTTCACAGTCCCTTTGGTTTCAGCCGAGCTGGCTTCTGCGACTGCAGTTCAGATGGATGTTGACCAAAGCAAGAGAGGAGAATTTCCTCCACGTCCACCATGTTCATAGTCTCTTTGGTGCCCGTATGTTCTGGCTTCCCTTGGCTTGGAGCAGGTGTGCCATCCTGGCTCCCATCTGAGGTTCACCCTTCTATGAGGCGGGGTACTATCCAATCAGGCCACTCTGGAGATGATCCCTCCCTCGGGTCACCTATTTTCCTTCTTTGTTGTAACTTTTTCTTTTTCTAAAAATATGCTGCAACATCTTATACCTCAATGAAAGCTCCCTACTCATCAACTGCCGCGTTTTCCTCATGGAAAAACAGGAGTCTAGGTACCTGTGTTGGCTCTCTGTGATTCCTAAACTCTGTTCTTTCTCAAATCCACTGAAGGCAAGGAAGGGTGTCTACCGATCACTACTTCTGCTATTGCCATGTTCTACCCTTTATTTGTGGATTCACCCTCCTATGTTCTTAGCAGAATTTGGCTCAGGGTCACTCTCATCTGTGGGAAAGCCTTCCCTGTCTGGATGCTAAGGAACCACCGTCCTTGCTCTGTGCTCCATTTCCTGGCCATGGCTTCTGAGTTTTGTTTGACCAGATCTTCATCTTCCTAGACCGTGAGTTCTGGAAAGTTCCAGGGTTCAATCCTTGGGTCTCCTCTCCTCTCTTTTGCAACTTGTCCCAGGCAATATCATCTGGCCCTAAGAATTTAATTCATTTTACCTCACTTTTGGGTGCGTGCATGTGTGCATGTGAGATCTTTAATTGAACCTAGAGTTAACAATTGGTCTGAACTGGGCGACTAGTGATCTCTCGGGTCCTCCTACTTCTAGCTCCCCAGTGCTGGAATTGTAGGTACTGTGCCAAGATACTTGGCTTTTTATGTGAGTGCAGGGAGTGCAAATCAGGTTCCCAAGCTATGGCAGGCACTATGTCATCACCACAGATCCAAGTCCTATCATTTTAAATGCCAACACTGTGTTGACGGGCCTCAGACATCCTCAGCTATCCATTATACATGAAATATTTCCTTTCTTGAGAAAAATGCAATAAATATCCTTACACACGGTATCGATTTTACTTCTTAGAAATAGATGGGTGGAAACATGCAGGCACTTTTCAATTCTCTAGATATTAAGGAACAGCTCTTAAGAAGATGACAGTATGTCACATTTATACCATAAATACAGGAAAGTATACTGCCACCACTGCCCCTCCCTCCCCGGCCAATTCTGCCAACAATAAACATTCTCATTTCATTTTTATGTACCTGACAGATACAAATATACATCAGCATGTGTGAACTAGTTTGTAACATACAGATAACGTGAGCGGCTGACTGCGGTTTTAGAGTGAAAGGTGGTAAGAGGCTTACTGTTGGGATAACAGAACTCTCATGCCAGAAGGAAAGAGAAGAGATGGGGACAGGACCCGACAAAGAACCCTGTAGGAAAATTGTGTGCGCTCCCTAACAGATGACTTCCGGAACTTAGGAATACACAAAAGTCTGCTTTGGGGAAAGATTCTGGTCCATGGCGGATGCATCCGAGGGAGTGAACTCTATGGAGGCAGGGAGAAAGCAGAGCCTCGGGTGGCTTGTAGGAAGTCACTCAGGGCCACAAAGGAGTCACACAGCATCAGCTCTTCCGGTCTGTTAGGTTGACATTTGTGGCTTTGTTTCCTGCTGCCTTATCATCAAGTGTGGGTGCTGGAGACCCAGCACCCAAATTCACACCAAATTATTAAAAAAAAGAAAAGAAAAGAAAAAAGGAATGAATAAAAGGCACAATCTGGCCCTTCAGTTCACACCTACTTTCCTGATAGATATATTTAGGGAGGTAATTTTTTAAATTTAAATTTGAAATAAATTTGCTATACATGTCAATCCTAGTTCCTGCACTCTCCTCTCTTCTCCTGTCCTCCCCACCAACCCCCATCCCATCCCCTTTGTGCTCCCCAGGGAGGATGAGGCCTTCTGTGGGGAGTCTTCAATGTCATAAATTTTGGAGCAGGGCCCAACCCTCCCCCATGTGTCTAGGCTGAAGAAATTTCCCTCTATGTGGAATGGACTCCCAAAGTTCATTCCTATGCTAGGGATAGTTACTGATCCACTACCAGAGGCCCCATAGACTGCCCTGTCCTCCTAACAAACACTGCATTCAGGGAGACTGGGTGGGTCCTAGCTGGCTTCCTAGCTTTCAGACTGGGGTGCATGAGCTCCCCCTTGTTCAGGTCATCAGTTTTTATGGTTTTTCCAGCCTGGTCTTGACCCCTCTGCTCATCACTTCTCCCTCTGTGCAACTGGATTCCAAGAGCTCAGCTCAGAGTTTAGCTGTGGGTGTCTGCTTCTGCTTCCATTATTTACTAGATGAAGGCTCTAGGATGGCATATAAAGTAGTCATTAATCTCATTATTGGGGAAGGGCATTTAAGGTAGCCTCTCCACCATTGCTCAGATTCTTAGTTGGGGTCATTCTTGTAGATCTCTGGACATTTCTCTAGTGCCAGGTTTCATTTCAAACCTATAATGGCTCCCTCTATTATGGTATCTCTTTTCTTGCTCTCCTCTATTCTTTCCCTGACTTAATCTTCCTGCTCCCTCATACCCACCTCTCCCCTCCTCTTTCTCCTAACTCTCTCCCCCTCCCTCCATGCTCCCAATTTGCTCAGTAGATCTTGTCCCTTTCTCCTTCTGTGGAAAAAAGAAAGTATCTTCAGCAAATGGTACATCCAGCATAACTGGATGCTGATGTGTAGAAGTCTGCAGATAGATTAATTTCTATTGCCACATACAAAACTTAAATCCAAATGGATCAAAGACCTCAACATAAATACAGCCACACTGAACCTCTTAGAAGAGAAAGTGGGAGGTACCATTGAATGAATTGGTACAGGAGATCACTTCCTGAACATAACACCAATAGCACAGACACTGAGATTGACATTTAATAAATGGGACTTCCTGAAACTGAGAAGCTTCTGTAAGGCAAAGGACACAGTCAACAAGACAAAACAGCAGCCCACAGAATGGGAAAAGATATTCACCAACTTCATATTTGACAGAGGGCTGACTTCCAAAATATACAAAGAACTCATAATGATACTTACCAAAACACCAAATAATGTAATTTAAAAGTGGGGTACAGAACTGAATAGAGAATTCTCAATAGAGGAATTCAAAATGTCTGAAAGACACTTAAGAAAGTACTCAACATCCTTAGCCATCAGGGAAATGCAAATCAAAACGACTCTGAGATACCATCTTATTCCTATCAGAATGGCTAAAATAAAAAAACACCAAAGACAGCTTATGCTGGAGAGGATGTGGAGTAAGGGGAACACTCCTCCAACTGCTGGTAAGAGTGTAAACTCTTACAGCCACTTTGAAAATCAGTATGGCAGTTCCTCAGGAAAATAGGAATCAGTCTACCTCAAGATCCAGTAATTCCATTCTCAGGCATATACCCAAAAGATGCACATTCATACAACAAGGACATCTATTCAGCTATGTTCATAGCAGCATTATTTGTAATAGCCAGAACCTGGAAGCAACCTAGATGCCTCTCCACTGAAGAATGGATGGAGAAAATGTGGTACATTTACACAATGGAATACTACTCAGTGGAAAAAAAAAACAATGAAATCTTGAAATTCACAGACAATGGATGGAACTAGAAGAAACCATCCCAAGTGAGGTAACCCAGTCACAAAAAGAGGAACATGGTATGTATTCACTCGTATATGGATTTTAGACATAGAGCCAGCCTACAATCCACACTACCAGAAAAGCTAGGAAACCCGAAGGACCCTAAGAGAGACATATCTGGTAGTTTATTAATGAGACCAAGGGGTGGCTTATTTTGAAAATCCAGGTAGAAAACTGGATTACTTTTCTAGGCTGAGCCAGAGAAGGAGAAAGTGAAAGAGGGAAGGTTCTGCCACAGTTGCTCTTATATCTGAAGTAGCCATTGCCTAAGACAAGTCTTGTCTATGATAATGATGACAGTTAGAGAGGCCTCACACAGGAACTTGCTATCACCTTGAAAAGACGTTGACACGAGTGTTTACTCTTAAACTCCAACTTGTGTTTCTCAAGCAGAGGCAACTTTGACAATTTCAGGGGTGTTCTGTTCTCCCAGTGAGACAAAGAGTTGGCACCGATGGCATCTATAGGTATAGGCTGAGCGTAAGGATAACTCATGAAGCTGAGGGGGGGTTGGGGGGTATGGGAGGGAGGGAGGTGGAACTGGGATCAATATGTAAAATAGGAAAAAATAATAAAGAAAAAAGAAAAACAAAAAAGGATAACTCATACTAATAATAATTATCTGGGCCTTGGCCAAGGGACATAAATGTTGCTTTGAGCAATTCAAAATAATCTCAGATTTCAGCATCTATGCATAGAGTTAACACTGTTGCCTGTTCTGGGTGATTGAAAAAAGTAAATATGTAAATCTCAGGCTGGAGTTGGCATAGCAGGTAAAGGCACTTCCTCTCCAACCTGGTGACTTGAATTCCATCCCTCAGACCCACGTGATGTGTGCTGTGGCACACGGTGTGTGTGTGTGTGTGTGTGTGTGTGTGTGTGTGTGTGCGTGCACAAAATATCAATTTATTAAAACAACTGAATATCACAGTGTTTGGGCTTCATATGGGCTGTGGAACCCTCGTGGGAGCCACTGGGAGCTATTTCCCTGGAACAGTGACCTATTTTACCTAGGACCATTCATACTATGTGATAGTATGTGATTACAACATTAGCATGGCCATTTAGCTGTCTGCTTTCCTGCTCACCCTGAGGAGGGGTGGGCTTTCCTCCCTTTTGTTCCCCCTCTTTCTCTGCACTTACAGCACAGAATAGCGATCACCTGCCAAAAGACGTCTGAATCCTCTGCTACATCACACGCACCTTGGAATCAGAGGTGATACTTCATCTGCCTCTGTGTTTGTAGCCTCCAGCAAATGCAATGCAGCTTAGCTGGTGTTCAGAGATGTTCGCTGAACCGCAGCGAACCTGTTTATCATCGGGCCTTTCTTCACGTGGGTGCACTCTGATAGCTTCTATTTCGACGCCCATAGCAAAGATCATTTCATTACTTATGTCCAGCAAAACGTAGCTTGGTCTGGCGCTTCACCCGAAGTCTAAAAAGAATGGAGAAAACAGAATGGGAGCTGTGGTGTGAGTCTTCTATTCCTGTGTCCTGTGCAGGAAGATTAAGGAAAAAGAGGGAGGAGGCAGAAGCCACAGAGAGGGGAGTACTGGCCAGCCTCGGAGCGGGGCTAAGAGGATTTGATGCAAACTGGCACGTGGTGTCCGTTGCTAAATTTTAGTCAGAAAAAATTTCATTATCGGTTGGCCAATCTTTCATCAGCAGGCTCTCGCTGAGGGCTTCTTCTGCCTAGAGGCTGGTGAAAGCAGTTTCTCACTGAGAATACTCGATGACTTCCACAACGTAGCCTGTTCCCTTTAGAGATTTTCTTGAGAACAACTTGAGCAATTTGAGACCTATTAGGTGGATTAGGGATTTCTGGTAGCACTATGAACAGACCCAGCTTTTCTTAACTACCTACTCACCCTTATGCTTTTTGAGGGATTTGAGGGCAGGACCACTTTATTGTCATTAACATCGAGTGTATCTTGATGACCATAAAGAACAATAACCCAGTATCTCTGGTACAGCTGCAGCAGCCTCCTCTGAGACGCACTGGCTATCAGGGTAAGTTTAACTAGCCAGGAACATGCACTAATCAGTATGTTCATGTATGCAAGCACGCATGCATTTATTTTCCACTTTTGAGCTTCTCAAAGGAATTGTAAGGCTGGAAAGTGTGGTTCTGTCATGATATTACCCATGTCACAAGGTGAATGAATGCACATGATGGGTACAAAATGGGACAAGGGGCTGAGAAAAGTGTCGGGGAGTTTGGAAGAGTAAGTAGTTTGTCAATGTAGACTCCAGGCTTAGGGTCAACTTGATGAAGAACTGCATATTGACTTTAGACTGGTAAGGGCTGGCATTTGAAAACAGCTTAATGTTACACATGAGTTTCTTTCTTCATAGCATGCTCCTTGGCCAAGCTAAATCTTCTTAACGCTTTATGTCTTATATTAAAAAAAATGCTCCTTTTGTTGGGGGGGGGCATCCTTGATTGTCATCACAATGCTGTCTATCCAGGAATGATGCCTAGTAAGTCAGAGTTTGAAGGCCTTTGAAACAGGAACTGTGTTCATCTTAGTCCTTGATCCTGACGAACATCATGAATGTTTGTCTGAAGAATAAGCAGGCAGCGGAATGGGTTAGGCTTTGCAGTTAGGCAAAGGCAGAGTGAGTGGTGGAGAGTTGAGAGCAGGTGACACACTTCAGGTTCCTGAGCAGACCACTTAGCATGCCTGTGCTGGAGAGAAAGAGAGGGAACGGGTGCAATAGTACGTTCAATATCTAATGCCAGAGAAGTTTAGTCTTTTATTTATTTATTTTTTAATTGGCCATTGGAAGCCATTAAAAGGATGGGAATGTTTATGCTGGAGATCTGTAGCTCAGCAGTAGAGTGCTTGCCAAGTCTGTAAAAGCTCCTAAGTTTAATTTTAAAAAGTATAAAAAAGGGCCAGGATAGCTGACACAGTAGAGTGCTTCTCTCCCACAAGTGAAACTGTGGGTTCAGTTGCCAGAAATGAATAACTGAGGCGTGGCGCACCCCTGTGATCTCAAGATTGGGACTGAGGTGGAACGGAGGGAGAATGACAAAGTCAAGGCCATCTTCAGCTATGTGCTGAGTTTGAGGCCAACCTGGCTTGTATTGGATCCCATTGCAGAAAAAATGAAAGCAAGGAAAGGAAGGAAGGAAGGAAGGAAGGAAGGAAGGAAGGAAGGAAGGAAGGGAGGGAGGGAGGGAGGGAGGGAGGAAGGAAGGAAGGAAGGAAGGAAGGAAGAGAAGGAAGGAAGGAAAGAAGAGCTGACATAGAGGAAATGAGGAAGGAAAAAATGAAAGGGAAAAGAAGAAAAGAAAGAAAAATTAAGATAAAAGAAAGAGAGAGATTTGGGGCTTTGAGAATGATGGAAAACAGTGTTTCTGAAAAATTGTTTAGCCTGCACAAGTTAATTAAATGGGGAGAAATGGTTTGGGTCTCCCTTTGTATTAGGGTTCTTGGGAACAGAAGAATCAATAGAACACATATGCAACTATAAGAGAATTGTACAGGACTGACTTACCCATGCAGAGTCTAGCTAGTCCCATAGTGGCCATCAGCATCGTGGAGGGCTGCAGAGACCAGTAATGGCTCAGACCACAAGACAATGGTTATGTGGTCCCAGTCTGTCACTACAGCTCTGGGAGCTCCCTAGACAGTTCCAGTAGCAGCGCTGAAAACTGAGCAGTAAACATCTCACACAGTAAACAGCAGAGAGGAGCAAGCTGTGGTCAATGCCTTTGGTGCACTCTGTCAACCTCTCCACAAAGACCCCGAGGAAGGCTTTGCCAAGTCCCATGGGTCCCAGGCATTGGTGTCTTTGTCACTAATATGCATCCACTCTTGGGATTCCCCCAAGAGTGAAAGTTAATTTGTTGAAAGACAGTGACTTAATGTTTTCGAAGAAGAAACTAAGAACTTAATCTCTAGTCATGGAGAGACACAGGGAAAATGGGAGCTCTCTGCTTCCTAGAGGGGACCAAACCCCATGCTGGTTGGGTCTGTGAGGGCACTAAGAACACCAAGAACCGTCTGGCTTTCTCGTAGAGACCACCATGAAACGAATCTCATATTTTAGGGATGAAGATTAGCTCCTTCAGGTCCCACCGCACTGGAACATCTTTAGAAGACCATAGGTCACAGCATCCTCCATCCTTCTGCTCTGCCCATTCCTTTCCTTGATTTGATGCCTTTTGGTTTGATGATTTCCAGATTTTAAGTATCTTCTTGTAACGGGAGTACCCACCTTGTAGAACCAGCATTTTATGCTGGTCTCAAATTTGGGTGTGAAAGTGAGGATGCTTTCTTCAAACTACCTGCAAATTATCCACTTCTTTTCTCTGGTAGGAACGTTTTGTTATTTTGTATCTCATTTCACCCTCTTCAGCTGGTGACAGCTAGTTGGAGAGCTCTGCCTTTCACTTTAGGCAGGCTTGGCTACCTGTACTTTGAGTACCTTGACTAATTTATCACTGCCAATAGGGTGTGATAGCTAACTTGGATGGTAGCCAGGTAAATGCTAACAACTCCAAGTCAGGGTTTGCTATAGCATTGAAAGGGACAAGAAATAAAAAAAATGTCCTATCCTGTGTCATGAAAATAACTTTCAGTGTCTGTTAGGATATCTGAAAACTGCTTTACTACATGCAACCCATGGAATTACAACACATATGTATACAGAAAACACAATAGATGCAAAAAGGCATTACAAAGGCATTATTGCTGTTCATCTTGCCCTGCCTTGCAAATACAATTTGGGCATTTGGTAGAGTGGAAAGGGCATTAGAATCAAGTTCCACCCTCCCAATAATTTAATAAGCCTCAGACTTCTCATTTACAAAATGAGGAGTTGGATTAGAGCAGCTCTCATAAGCACTTCTGGCTCTCAGATTCCATTATTCACTAGGCTGCCAGAAAACACATCCTCCACTGCCAAGTATGAACTCAGCATGCCACGTGTTTACAGAAGCCCCTTCCCCCTCCACACCTCTCTAGCTTCAGCCTCCTCCTTCCCAAGACTTCTTTGAGGAACTCCTGCCTACAGCATCTAGTTCATATCTGAAAGAGTAGCTTTTTCCTCCTTCCTCTCAGATTTTTTTTTTCTGCACTTAATCACAAGGCATTTCACTATCCAATTTCCTGTCTGTTATTGGGAATACATATTCATTCATTTTAATTTCGTCATCCCTGGAGCTTACATCAAACACCAACTGTTCTCAGGACTTGTGCTAGGCTCTGAATAAACAAAGACAGATATGAGCTACCAGGCTTAAAGTTGTCTTGAAGAGATACTATCTGCCAGCTGAGAAGATGGGCTTGGAGAAACCTGAATTTCCCCAGGAACGTGATGTCTAGAGAAAGAAAAGGCTGAAGCTTGGTGCCAGCTGGTGGAGAAATTCATCTCTCAGGGTGAGATTTCACCATTGTAGGTGGTTCTGACAACTTGTCAGGCTACCTTGAAGGAGAGATTGGATGCAAGGCAATGATGGGTCATTGATGTGTGAGACCAGATCCTAGCCAGGACTGCTCAGCTTTGCCAACCTCTTGCTTTCTGGTTAAACCTAAAACTCACATCAGGACCACAAAGCTGTACTTGCCAGGATAGGCCACCTGGATGCTTCATTTATTCATCTTCCTAAATTCTTCTTCTCCTTCTCCTTCTCTTCCTCCTCCTTTTACCCCTCCTCCTCTGTTCTTCTTCATCAAGAAAGCAACTTAATAAACAATAAAATTATCTAAATATTTTAATCAACATCATTGCAGTAATAGCATAAAGACAGAAAACATATCCTTTCAAAATTGTGACAAGCAAGTTCTTGATTCTCCCATGAATTACTGAGATACAGATAAGTTTGATTCACAATGGTAAATCTTATTTTCAAAGCCCTGAAAAAGCTAACTGCAGATTGCCCTGTCAGTGAACAAAAATGGTGAAACCATTAGTCTTAGAAATGGTGACTCTTCAGGCCCTGGAAACTGATGTTTGATAATAGTTGAATCAGGAAGAGAATGACTGAGCTTGGATGCAATTGTGTTGACAATAAGCATACCTTCTAGGATTACAAACAAATGTGTTATTATTATTATTTTGGACCCTGTTTATAAACAGGTGTCCTTGACTTTGCTTCCTTATAGACATGAATGAAAGCTTTCTGACCAAAAAGCCCAGGGATACAAGCCTGGGGTCAGCAGTGCTACTCAAGGACAAGCTTCTCACTTTGTTACGATTGGTTCAAGCGGAGGAGCTGCTCTCAGTTCGCCTCCATTTAATATGCTGTTAGCTCTAGGTTGTTGCATATAGCCTTGATTATTTGGAAGTATTCTCTTTTTGTTCCTAGTATCTGCAGAAGTTTTGATATGAAGGCATGTTAAATTTAGTCAAATGACATTTCTGCATTGAACTAAGGTGACTGTATGATTTCTGACCTTAGGTTTATTTATATTGATTAACATACATATGTTGAACCAACCTTGCATTTCTGACATAAGACCAACTTTGCCATAATATTTCAAACATATGGGTGGACAAGTTGAGAAGAATAGAGGAGACACAAATAAACTGACAATGCTATAGTAACCTATGTTTTGACAAAGGTGGCTAAAACATGCAATGGACAAAAAGGCATGATAATAAATGGTGCTGAAAAAAAAAACTGAGCATCTACCTACACAAAAGTGAAATCAGATCCATATTTTTCACCCTGTATAAAAATCTACTCAGTGTACCCAAAGTCTTTAATCTGAAACCTCAAATGCTGAAACGCGTAGGGGAAAATAAGGACTGTTCTTCAAGACTTCAGCATAGACTTTCCGAATAGAACTTCAGTATCACGGGAACTGACCCCAAGAATCAATAGATGGGTCTACACAGATTACAACATCTCCGCAAAGCAAAAGAAACTATCATCAGAGGAAGTCTTTAGCAGCTATGTGTCAGATGGGGGTGTCTCCCATCACTGTGATAAGGGCCACAACCAAAAGCAACTTAGGGAAGAAAGGGTTTTATTCCAGTTAGTCTGCCATAAAGAGAAGTCAAGGTAGGAACTCAAGGCAGGAGCTGATGCAGAGGCCATGGAGGGGAGCTGCTTACTGGCTTGCTCCTCATGGCTTGCTAAGCATGCTTTCTTATACAACCCAAGAGCATATGCCTGGGCTGGCACCACCCACAGTGGGCTGGGACCTCTTACATCAATCATTAATCAAGACTCATCCACAAGTCAGTTTGATGGAGGCATTTTGTCAGTTGAGAGTCTCTCTTCCTAGAGGCCTTAGCTTGTGTTAAATTGACAAAAGAATGTAGCCAGCACAGGGGGTGGTGGTGGTGGTGGTGGTGGCTAATATCCAGAATTTACAAAGAAAGTTTTTTTTAAAGCACCAATTAATGAAAACTGCCAATCAACAAATAGGCTAATGAAATGAATAGTTCTTAAAAGGAGAAAGACAAGCAAGGAGAAGGCATTTAAAAAAGATCAACATCCCTGTCCTTCAGGGGAAGTGAAAGTTAAAATCGACTTTGAGATACCACCTCACCCTAGTCAGAATGTCTGTCATCAAGAAACTTGATGACAAATGCTGGAGAGGATGTGTGGAAAGAGGGACTCTTATTCATTGCTAATGATAGTTTGAATTAATATGGCCATTGCAGAAATCAGTAGGGAAGTTCCTCAAATAATTAAAAAATAGAACAAACATGGCCCAACTATTCCATTTCTGGGTCTTGACCCAAAGAACTCTAAATCTTTCCACAGAGACCTGCACACACGTGCATACACTGCTGTATTGTCTGTGAGAACAAGGACATGGAGCCAGCCTCAATGAAATGTACCAATGAAAATATGATACATATGCACTATAGACTATTATCCAGCTGCAAAGACTGGGGAATCATGACACTTTCAGTAAAATGGATGCATCTGGGAAGCATAATATTAAGTGAAGAGACCGAAACTCAAAAAGACAAAAACTCTCTCTCATATGCAGATAGTATAATGTATATGCACATATATACATCTATATGTATATATGCTTATACATACATCTATATGCATCCATGTGGATAAAAGCTGCCACTCCCTCAGATGTTCAGCAGGGAAGACTCTAAGTTACCAAGAAACTGGTACCCAAGGAATCTTAGCGTAGCCCATATGGGTAACTTATAGGTCACCTTTCCACTCCTAATTGTCATTCAGAAACAGTTTGGGAATAATAAGGCACAAGTGGTTTCTTTCTTGAAGAGTTTCATGCTAAACACACCAATTCAGAGGTGATGTAACTATCCAAACATAAATATATTTCCTTCAAATAGCAATCTGGCTTCCATTTCAGTTTTTAAGGGCCACAGATGACCTAATTTTACTTTCAAGGTGATAGGTGGAATCTTCCAAATTCTCAGAGCAGAATAAAAGAGGACAACACCAAATGTCCTGTGTCTTCAGGGACAACTCACAGCACAGCAAATCCAAGAAACAGTGCTGTGGGGTGCCACCAGTGAGGCCTAATCTGATCATTTCAGTATTAGATGTGTCCTGTGGTGCCCACCATTGTTTCCTCAATTTCTAAACTTGTTTTTCCTCTCAGACTTTAGGGCTCCTCCACAGATTCAGTGTTTATTTCCCCCCCTACTCTAAGGTAGTCAATTTCATGGTTTCTACAACCCTATCAGAATCACGGGAAAGACAGGAGGGCACTGCATCATTACCTTGAGGAGGGAGAGCTACCTTTCCTTGTGAGTGTATGAATGGGCACAGTAGAGCCATTTGGATAGAGAGCCATGGGCGGGGGCTCTAACAAGGGCTGAGGTGTTGCCAGACTGATGAGGATACTTTGTTCACACTGTTCTTTCTGGAGCCAGCACGCAGGCACAGCGTTGAATAGGCTAATCACTAGCACCTGGGGCACTTGCTATTATGGGATGTACACACGTTCATTGATAAATTTAGAAGATGCTGCCTAAGTGAGTATAGGTGTCTCAGTCTTGCAGCGCGATTTTTATGTACAGCGCGCAGCCTTACATATAGAAACCCCGCAGCTTTTCACTATGCTTCAAGTTGAACTGCCTGTGGGTGGGTTGTGTGCACACAATGAAATCATAGAGTCCGCATTATTTACTCATATGATTGTTTACTCATTTGTTCCATGAATTTCTATCAGATTTCTTTTCCCACACAGGGTGATTAGTTACAGATTGACGATGAAAGAAATATGGGTTTCTATGCCCAAGGCATAGATTTAAAAAAATAAATCAATCATATTTAATAGTGAGCCTAAAAATGAAAGACTGCTTCTACTCCGGCTTCAGGCTGGGGTCCTGGGGGATGTTTTGAAGGAAGAACAGGGTTGAAATCAAACTTACCTGCGTCATGTTAGCCGGATGAGGGAACGGAAAGCAGCGTTGGTCTGCAGTTAGCAGTTGCCGCTGTCACTCCTGTGTGACCTCCTGCCTGGCCTTGGATGAGACCTCCAAGTCACAGGAGTGCATTGGTCATGACAAAGGCAACGGGGGACTTCATGTGCTCTGGATGGAGATGGCAGGAGCTGCAAAGCATTGTTCTGAAGGTTTAAATGACCAGGAAAGAAAATGGTGACACAAGAGTTCACCCACTGATGAGATGGACGAACCCTCATTTGCAATAGTTAGAAGCATAATGTGCTGTGTCCACAAACAGTTTAGGTTTGCTCAGGTCATGAGTTTGTCACAAATGCCAAGACTGAAGAGGTGCATTGGGCCCTGAAACCAAGGAGCTCTAAAACACCCAGGCAAATGCGGCTGACATGAAGACTGATTTTGGAGTTCTTTGAAAACCAAATGAAATGAAGAAAACAAAACAAAAGCCTCCATTCAAAAGCTTAAGCTTTACTGTCAAGCAGGTCTGACTAGAGAGCCAAACTACATATGCTGTGGCAAAATAAGATAGGCACACAGAGTCACTTCCAGGTCAATGTTAGGCATGGTTTTATTAGAGAGAAATTGTCTGTCGGTTACCTACTTCGGGCTCTGGGGAACTGATGCTTGACAATTGTTGAATCAGGAACACAATGACTGACTGGGCTTGAGCACAACTGTGCTGACAATAAGCATGTGTTCTAGGACTGCGAACAAATGCATCATCATCATCATCATTATTTTGGATCCCTGGAGACACTTCATAAACAAGTGTCACTGACTTTGCTTCCTTATAGACATTAAAGGAAGCTTTCACCCAAAAGCCGGTGGTTACAAGCCTGGGGTGGACCTTCAGGGGGCACCTTTTGCTTCATTATGGCCCAGTCAAGCAGACCCAGCATTCCCATTGACCATTGCAGAGCTATTCTAAGCTGTGATAATTGCACCTTGGTTGTCTGCATTAAAAATCCATTATGTGTAAATAGAACATGTGAATGCTCCATCTATCACCAAGTATTGTCATTTAAATGAGTTATTGGTTCCAGTTTCATGAGTATGTTAAGTGACATTATTGGTTTATTTAATTCTCCAGAATCCTCAGTCAATTGTTTGGAAACATAAGGTAGATTTGATCTTGGAACATGAGACAGATGATATCAAAATGAGGATGTATTTTAATACTGATCAACATTTAGAAATACTCTATTAGTCATCATTCCAAGACCTTAAGATCTGTGAAAAGCATAATGACTATGAAAACAAAAGTTAAACTAACTTGAACCCATTTGTCATCAATGTGTACCCTAAGTTTTATATCTGATTATTTATGGTACTTAGTTTACTTGATATAAATCATATCAAATAGCCCTATAGGCACATCAATGTGTCTGATTACAAGATACTGCGTTGGAGTCGTCATTTAGTATCAAGGACATTTCATTGGAATGAAAAGTGTATGAATGTGGAAATATTTTTGCCTAAAGTTCTCAACTGAAGGTTGAACTTAGGTCCACTGAAAGTTCAAATGAAGGTATCAGCTGCCTACTCTGTCCACACAGGCTCCTGGGAGGAGCCTCCTTCATCCGTTTGGCATATGTACTTGCAAAGGAAAAAGCCTTTGTTGATGCAAACTCTTTGAACATGGGGGCTTAAAGGGATAAGGGGTTAAATGACATCAGCAGCAGCATCCTGGCCTCCTGTGAGCAGTTTTTGGTAACTCCATCTAAGCAGTTAGAAAAAAGTCTCGAAAGTCAAATACTATCACTTGTATGTCTATGTCTGCTTTGGTTTTCCTGAATTCAGAGGTTGTCTTTTTTCCTCTAGGATTGTAGAGGAGCCTGAAAATTAACATCTTCAACCACATGCACGTGGCACCAGTGGAAAATGAAAACACACACACACTGCTCTTCTTCTCTTGTGGGGACAAAACCTCAGAGATGGCTAGCCATAAACATTTCTCAACACAAAGTTCAGAGAAGCGTGGCCTAGACACCAACTGTGATGACTCGTCTTACGTCAACTTGATGTAAGCTAGAGGCATCTGGAAGGATGGAACCTCAATTGAGAGAATGATCCTGAGATCCAGCTGCAAAGCATCTTCTTAATTAGTGATTGATAGAAGAGGCCCAGCCTGTTAAGGGTGGGGCCATCCCTGGGCTGCTGGTCCTGGGTTCTATAAGAAAGCAGACTGAGCAAGCCATAGGGAGCAAGCCAGTAAGCAGCTCCCTTTCTCTGCATCAGCTTCTGCCTCCAGGCTGTTTGAATTCCTGCCCTGACTTCCTTCAATGATGAACAGTGATATGGGGAATAAGTCAAATAAACCCTTTTCTTCCAAACTTGCTTATAGGTCTCAGTGTTTGGTAGCAGCAATAGAAACCCCAACTAAGACACTGATACTGATATTTGAGAAGAGTGGAACTCAATGATCCAAATGAACTATAGAGATTTTTCAGGCCAAGCCAGCATCTATTGCCTATTCCTTCTTTCCTTCTTTCCTTCTTTCCTTCTTTCCTTCTTTCTTTCTTTCTTTCTTTCTTTCTTTCTTTCTTTCTCTCTCTCTCTCTCTCTCTCTCTCTCTCTCTCTCTTTCCTTCCTTCCTTCCTTCCTTCCTTCCTTCCTTCCTTCCTTCCTTCCTTCTTTTCTTTTCTTTCTTCTCAACCTAACAGAATCTGAAATTTGCTCAGGTACCTGTCTCTCCCTCAGGAAACTCTAGATAATAAGAGTCCAGGAAGTGACTCCAACTAGTCTGATTGCCAGTGTCATCCTTCTCCCCAAGGACTGGTCATGAATGGTCTGTGTGAGACAGCTCTGGTCAACAGGACAAGAAGAAAAACTTCTAGAAAAAGCTTTTATATATTTAAGAAAGACAGGAAAGCAGCCTCATCTTTGCAGCTCAAAGGAGGGAAGGCTTGAAGAGTTGGCTCTAAACATTCCTGGCAGATACTCAAAAGCCCATTAGGAGACACTGACTGGGGGAACAGGTGGCTGACTGTACCTCTCTATGTATTCCTCCTCTCCTCCAAATGTAACCCCCCAGGCTCAACCTCAGCTCTCTCGCAGACCATTTGCTACAGCTTCTCCCTATTCTCTGCCCCATTCCCAGGGACTAAGTAGATGCTGGTGAAACACCCTGCTTTCCTCCCTCAGGTGGAAACTCCTCAGCAAACCCACCCCCACTCCATCCCCATTCTTGAGTGGCCACACCTATCACAACCTCAGAAGAATCTTCTACCAGGCAGCACAAGCTACCATGGTTCCTCCTAAGAACCAGGGAGGAAACAGACACCAAAGAACAAAGCACCCACCCAGCAAGGCAAGGCCAGATATCAGCATTTAACATTACAATCTTCCCAACCCAGATTCTTAGACACCAGTGTAAAAGCACAGCCAAACAAAGCCAGGGCAAGGAACTCTACTAGACCTAGCAATCCTACCTACTAGCTGAAGTGTGCTCTTGAGCACACACACACACACACACACACACACACACACACACACACACACACACACACACACACACACACACACACACAGAGAGAGAGAGAGAGAGGGGGGGGGGTCCTTAAAGAGGAAATGAACAAACCCCTTAAAGAAATCTATGAAAACACACACAGTGGAGGGAAATGAATGAAACAAACACAAAGACACACAGCCAGACGAGCAGAGAGTGAGAGATCTTGGAACCCTCAACCCTAAAGGGAATGTCTCCATCAAATGCCTTCCCTCAGGGCTCAGGAAACCCTTAGGAAGAAGAGGCAGATAGAGTGTGAGAGCCCGAGGGGATTGAGAACACCAAGCGAACAAAGCCCTGTGAATCAGCATGAGCAAACTAGGAACTCAGAGATTGAAGCAGCCCAGGGCCTGCACGGGTCTGTGACAAGGGTCTGTACTGTTCTGCATGGGTCTGTACAGGCTTGCATGGGTCTGTACTGTTCTGCATGGGTCTGTACAGGCTTGCATGGGTCTGTACAGGCTTGCATGGGTCTGTACAGGTCTGCACAGGTCTGCATGGGTCTGTACAGGTCTGTACAGGTCTGCATGGGTCTGCACAGGTCTGCACAGGTCTGCATGGGTCTATATAGGTCTACATGGGTCTGCATGGGTCTGTACAAATCTACATGGGTCTACACAGGTCTGCATGAGTCTGTACAGGTCTGCATGGGTCTGCACGCGTCTGTGCAAGGTTTTCTGATTATATATATGTCCGCCAGTCTGGTGTTTTTGTGGGATCCTAAGCAGTGGAATTAGTGGGTCTCTGTTTATTGTGTCTTCTCTTGGGTTCCTCTCTGGCTGTTTGTTTGTTTTGTCTAATTCCAATGTGTTGGGTTTTTTTTTTTTAAATCTTATTATATTCTATTTTATTCTATTATTATCCCTCAGAAGCCTATTTGTTTTCTAGTGAAAGACAAAAATGGAGTGGATCCAGATGGGGAAAGAGATGGCGAGGCACTGGGAAGATTAGAAGCAGGGGAAATCTATTTTCAATAAAAACAAAAAATAAAAATAATAAAAATTTGAAAAAGCAAACAAGGCAAATCCCCAAAAAAGCCCACTTGACCAACATCCCGGAAAAACAGACAGAGGACAAGGGTCAGTGACAGCAATTATTGCGCAACTAGACCAGCCAGTTTTGAAGCCTGTTTGTAAACTCACCTTGCCCTAATCACCCGGAGCAGGTAGGGCTGGCTTTCTGCTCCTTGGGGCCAAAAGAATTAACATACAGAATCATCCATCCTCTTCCCACATGTCAGAAATTGCACAAGTAACGAGATCCGGAGAGGCAGCCGGAGCTACGGAGGTCTCAGAATGATCGTGACCAGATGAGACTCACAGCGTTACAAAGCGAGCAGCAAATCTATGACAGGGCTGTGACTGAGGTTTCCTGTAGGAGGGGTAACCTTAATGGTGATGCTGGTTATGACCCCCCAGATTTATGTTCCTTTTAAAACAGACACAGAAGTCTATTTTTTCTGGTGTGACACTGTTTTGATATGTGTATGATCTATGCAATGGAACGGACCCTCTAACAGTTGAGGGGCAGCCTAGGAGATTTCCACACCTACCTTTGAGTTTCAAGCTACCATCAGAACCAATGCACTCCTAGGGCAGAAACCAGCAACCTAAACTGGAGAGACATTGGCTGCAAAGGCTTCAGGTCTCCACGGGATGAATGGCAACCTCCTTGCACCTATCCTATCCTGAGACCACGGAGCTTCCAGGGAGCTGAAAGTATCTCGTGTTCACACAGCCACTCCCACCTCCAGACTTTGGTTTCCATGTTTCTCTCCTCCTAGAACTGTCTAAGTCCTGTCACTTTCTACCATACGCAGTGTAGACCGTGCCTGACAATGGGAAGGTCGGAGGAGAGACACAGCCCCAGACTCTGAAGTTGTCATTCGGACAGCTGCTTTCACAGTGCTGCTGTGGTACCCAGCTTCCCACTTCCCCCTTCTTCCATAGTAATGATACCGGAGTTTCTCTGAGGAAAGAATCCATTCAATTCTCAGTCCCAAACCACAGATATGCTTCATGCCACAGTCTACACAGCACAACGCTGCTGCTTTGCACCTGCCTGTGGGAAGGAGCCTCTTCCAGGACCTGCCATTGTTTATGTCATGTCCTCAAATGTTTAATGTTGACGAACCGGCAGTTTTCATGGGAGATAGCTTCCCTCCCCCCAGTTTGTGGCAATATGTGAAGAGAAAAATGTGCGGTACATGAGGAGAGAGGCAATGTGTCCTTTCTAAGGCAGACACAGGGACCGGGCTGTGCAGGCTGCCATCATGACAAGAAGCAATGTCAGGCTGCCATCATGACAAGAAGCAATGGCTGCCTTCCACTGTCCACACCGTCTTCTTTCCCGCTGGGTTTCAAAAGCTCTGTCGGGCATCCTTGAGGAACAGGAGCCTGCTGCTCCCAGACAGTGGCCATGCCAAGTGCCTTTTCCAGTACACAAGCTCTGGTAAAGCTACTCCTTCCTTGCCTTCTGGTTCTCTTCCTCCACACACACCCTGATGGAGAAGAGGAGAGAGGAGCTGTGCCCTGGAAACCACCACCGGGAAACTGACTTCACCGGAGCTTTTGATTAGAAGGATAACCCACTCACTGGGATGGAGAAAACTCTGACTGGGTAAAGAATATTGCTGCCTTTAGCTTCAGTGTAAAAAAAAAAAAAACAACAACAACAAAAATCAAAAATCACTACACCGAACTATAAAGAAGAAACTAGAGAATGCCATGGCCCATCCCCCATCTCCATGTAACCCCTGATACGTTTTCCTCCTATGGATATCCTCCCCCATAAAACAATGATGTACAAGGTAAAAATTAAAACAAAAAAATAAAACGGAGAGCAAACGTCCTCTTACACATGCCTCCTGCTTTCGAAACCTTATTTACAGAGACATTACATGTGTGTTCCTTTTTATTATATCAGTGGCTCTGAACTTCCCTAATGTTGTGACCCTTTAATGTGGTCCCTCGTGTTGGGCAACCTCCAACCATTTTTGTTGCTACTTTTATGAATCGTAGAGTAAACATCTGATACTCGGGGCATTTGATAGATGACCCCTTTGAAGGGTCGACCCCCAAATGGGGACTGAGAAACACTGACTTACATGAACTAGACAATGCTGCTCATACCTCTTTTTTCAGCATCTAGGTAGATACTTCCTGTTCTGGAATTCTATCACCTGGACCTTCCCATGCTGCGGCTTCACCACGTTTTACCAACTCCCTTTGCTGTTGTACTGACTGACATTGTTGGTGGTGGACTGAAGGGCTTCGGCATTTAAGAATTTAAGTCTGACTGTGTGAGTTACTGGTCACAGTGACACAATGCCCGACATGAGCAAGTCAGTGGAGGAGGGGCTTATTTGACTCACGGTCTCAAAGGATGTCCATCCTCTGTGCTTGTGGAGGAAAATGGTGATGTTTGCACAGAAGCACGAGCAGAACAGTTTTTCCCATTTTGGCCAATCAGGTAGCAGGGTGTTATGCCCTCAATAATCTGAAATTCACCCCTATCAGCTTGATACCATGTCTTAAAGATCCCACAATCCCTGAAAACTGCACGACTGGAGAACACCAAGATTTAAGCATCTGAACCTGTGGAAGAGAAATCAGATTCATACCGACATAGAGGTAATCAAGAGACCTCTCTGTTGTAGAAACTCAGGAGCTGATTCAGCTATTCAGCAAGTATTTATCAGAAGCATATAGCAAATATCTTCTTAGGGACCCATCAGACAGATAACTGCCCGAGAGCCACCCAGACCCACAGCCCGAAATAAGTCAATGATTATGGCCACTCCTGAGATCCAGCTAATCAAGGATGACAAAGCCAGATTACATGCTCAACATCCACTTGGACTTGAGGAGAAAGCTTCAGGGCAGCTCACGGTGGGAAGACGTGGGGACATGAAGCACTGTGGTGTATTCATAGAAAAGAAGGAAGTTTGAATTGTGTAGGATGCTAGCTGAATTCCTGAGGGAGGCTGGGAGGAAGGGAGGTTTGAAAAGACAGGTTGTTGTACAAAGACATCAAATTGCTAACATGTGATTAAGAAAGGTATGCAAGCTTTTCTCATTGAAACAATTTATATGCCTTCTTCTATCTATCTATCTATCTATCTATCTATCTATCTATCTATCTATCTATTTATTTTGAGACAGAGTTTCTGTGTGTAACAGCACTGGCTGTCCTGGAACTCGCTCTGTAGACCAGGCTGACCTCAAACACACAGAGATCCGCCTACCTCTACCTCCAGAGTGCTGGGATTGAAAGTGTGCGCTGCCACCACCCATCTGCCTTTTTAATTCTTAATAAATATACTTCCATAACATCCACCAGATGAGACATGTCTCTTTTAAGGGAAACAAGAATCCCTCTGAAAAGCACATGAGAGCCAGATAGATTTCATGGTGGGAGTATTTACAGGGTGGAAAGGGGCCAACACGCAGTCAGGGTTTATTTTTGCTTGTTTCCCCCAGGGTGCCTGCCCTTAAACATCTGTCCGCACACTACTGTTCCCTCCGCCACTGAAGGAACGAGGACTCATGAAAAGCATCCACAACCTAATTCCTTCCAGAATCACCACCGGGTGACGCTGGGTCTCCCCACAGCAGCCCACTCCAAGTCCTAAAGTTATCAGTGTCTTTAAAGCCGCACCACAAACCCCATCACACACCTGCAAAGCGCAGGGACATCATGTCCCAGGACTCCTGTGCCCAGCCCTGGTGTAGATCAAGAACTGGACAGGTGATTGTGGGGACAACATTTAAAACGTGTGCTTCTCACGGGTAAGAAGAACCAGGAGCAAATGGTTCTTAGCTCATCACAGTCCTAAAGGCCATGGTTAGTTACTCTGACTCACCAGCAAACCAATCCAGCTTGTTTGGCCAGTTGATGGATTAAGTTGTCAGTCACTTTGGGGCCACTGAAGTCTTCTGATTACAGGATGATGGGTCATTTCTTCTCCAAGGTTCAAAGATAGGTGTTCGTCTGTCTGTCTGTCTGTCATTTCCATAAATGGTTGTGCTGGGCCAAAGAGATGAGACTAAGCTCTCTTGTGCTGGCCTGCTTTCCTGCTAGGTGTCTATGATTGTGCAGTAGACACACCTGCAGCCAGTGAGTTCCAGTGCCAAAAGCAAACAGCAGGCTTTTGATTAGGCTGCTTCCCCAGCACTCGGGGTCTCCAGGGAGTGGGGAGGCACCGCTGTACCATTTCTCTTCATTGCTCAGAGGCGGCGGGGAGAGAATGCCCTGCACTGAGTTGATTACAAAGGGAAGGATGGCTATGTTATCGGTTCCTGTTTTAGAGAGGGGAGCAGGGAGGTAAGATATTAGAGCATCTTAGCAGGACTGACAAGTTCACATGATGCTCTCTCTAAGTGCATGGATGCCAGACAGATCCCTGGGTGGCAGTGCAAGGGGTAAGGAGACCCTGGAAAAGCAGAGATACCGTGAGCAGGCAGATCCCCACTCTCCCACCAAAATGGCTCATCAGAGCCTAATGATAGTCAAACAAAACCAAGTCAGCTCTGCTTTGGAGGGTTCTATACCGAACCTGGGGCTCAGCTTCTTTATTAAAGAAGCTGGATAGCCCCTAGGGTAACCTCTCCATCCCCTCCGTTACCTCACTTTTCTCAAGGAAACGTTCCCTGATTCGGGGTCTATGGATATATCTGGCTGGCTTCTTCCTGGTGGAGGGGAGGGAGAAAGATGGCAGAATCAGTCCATTTTAATTACCAAGTAACGTCCTAGTTGCTAGGTCAAATACAGCTCCTTGTTTGTGGTGCACTGTGGGTTTCTGGGGGCCAGGATTTGCACAGCTGCCATCAGGAGACTTCCTGACAAAGAGAGATGAGTTTGCAGTCACCTTAATTAAATGAGTCCCCATGCGTCACCCAAGGAAGGCAAGAGAGCACCGTTGAAGGATGGAATGAGCAGCCTGGCAGCAGCTTAGAGTCGTGCATGGTGCTCTGTAATCCAGTACGCATTTCCATACAAATTATCTCATTTAGCCTGATTAATGGTCCGAGAGGGCAAAGGTATTAGTCACTTTCATGCTGCTCTGACCACAATCCCCAAGAAGAGTTTCAAGGGACCACTTATGTATTTAGACCACAGATTTGGAAGTGTTACTCCGTTGCAGTAGCAGGGCAGAGCAGGTCACAACACTAGAGAGAGAAGAGCCTGAGGCCTTGCGGCAGGTTCAGGTTCAAACCCAGAGGATCCAGGCTTTATGCTGGCCTGCCTATGTCACCTGGCAGAATTCGCTCAGGCAGCTCCCTGGTCAGCCCAGGTGCAATGGACCTCTTTAAAAGAAAGACCTCCACCCACTTAAGATCACTTCCTCTTTTCTCTTTCCCGCTGTTCCCCTGGGGTAGACGGGACTTTTCCTGTCTCCCTCTTCTATTCATTCTGTTCTCCCTCCCTCCCTCCCTCCTTCCCTCCCTCCCTCCCTCCCTCCCTCCCTCCCTCCCTCTCTCTAACTTTCTCTCTCTCTTTCTCTCTAACTTTCTCTCTCTCTAACTTTCTCTCTCTCTCTCTCTCTCTCTCTCTCTCTCTCTCTCTCTCTCTCTCTCTCTCTCTCTCTCTCTCTCCTTCCTCTTTACCCTCACCCCCCATTTCCCTTTCTAATAAAACTACTCACTTAAGCTCTGTCTGCTTGGCGAGTTTGTCTCTCTCCACCTTGGTCACCCTCGGCTGCCACGGAATCCGCCAAGTTTCCTGTCACGCTTTATCACAACAGTTGGTTTGTGACCTTGGGTGTTGTATCAACTTTTTTTTTGTTGTTGTTTTTAATCTGTAAAATGAGAATAGCTCTATATACATGTGCTAAGTTTGTTGTTGTCGGATGAGATAACACACTCAGTGCCCAGCACAGAGCCTTCCGCGTAGTGGACACCCATGCCCTGTCTGTCATTCACCATCTCTTTTCCAGTGCAGGCACTGTTCACTGTATTCCATCTCCATTTCCCCAGGCTGAGGTCAGAAATGCAATAGCTTCAGCTCCCTCTGCCTCGGTGTTCCTGAGAACGGTATGCAGAATAGAGAACACCAAATAGTGAAAAGATTTTTAAATTTCCGTCAAAGGGAAGACAGATACATAAATGTAATTCCTAGGAAGCAATGGCCACCTAGTTAATGGAGTGGATGCCCCCATGAAAATCTCTACGTTATGTGTTTTGATGTTTGTCTTATTGTTTTGCTTTGTTTCTGACCCTGCAGCCTCCTTGGGCCGGTAATCTCATTTTCCCACTAAGAGGAGGTAGAAATGTGGCCCCCTTGGCAGTAATCAAGGCCAATGTGAGAGAACAGTGGGGGAAGTAAGGATATCTTTGGAGCTGTGAGATCTGGCACACACGTTGCAACCTTACTGATATAATCTTTAAAGTCGAAGGAAGTTGAAGGGGCTGCTGCTGGCTGGGAGACCTCTAATGATAGCTTTCAGGACATTGTAATTGGACTCATGAGACAGCCAGGATCAACCAGGGATGTGCCAGTCAGTTTGTCGTAATTGTGACAAGATGGCTGAGAAAAACGGCTGATAAAGGAAGGTTGTGTTTCGGCTCATGGGCTCACAGGTTTCAGTCCTTGGCCACTGGCCATTGATTTTAGACCCATGACAAGGGAGAGGAATTATGCATAGGGGAAAAGAAAGTAAGGTTGCTCACTTCCACTTTGAGGTAGTTGGGGAGCAAAGAGAGTGGGAGAAAGTAGGTCCAGGGGAAGATCCACACTCCTCCACCTTCTAACACTTAGTGTGGAAGTCATCAACGGAACAATCCATTGTCCAGGTTAGCATCCTCATAACCTCTCGACAGCACCATCGGCTATGGGCCAAGCCATCAACACCGGAACCTATTGGCCATCTGAAACATAACAAGCAAGCCTGAGGAAGGAGAATTTGTGTTGACTATTTATCTAAAGAAGAAAATGGGCTCCTTAGAAGATCTAAAGTACCCAGAAACAGCTCCCACAAAGGCATAGTCCCCAACTTCTACCTACTGCCAGAGACCTGGTCCAGAGACTCTTCTCATTGCCCAATGCCATCTTACCCAGTTACATTTGTCAGCAACAGCACATTATGGGAAGAAGCTGTGTCTAATCTTTTATTGGCTCCAGAAATCAGTTGAATCTATATTAGTCTATGCATGTCCTTAGGGTCATTTGATTTTGAAAGGGAAACAATAGTGAGATACTGCAGAGTGATAGTGTGGATTTCTTGATGAAGCCAGTGTTTGCAAGTAATTTGGGAAGTAAGACCTCTAAATATTTTGGTATGCAAGAGGCAAGTGTGATTGGCTGTCATACACAGCAGTGGACGTATATACATGGTACTGGTCATAGGTGCTCTTTGGATGCTGCATTAGAAAAAGAGTTGGGATTTCTCTGTTCTTTTTCCAAGGGATTCATGGCGGATTTCTGTCCTAAATGGTTAACACAAAGTTGATCACAAAACTCAATGATACTGAACACTCAGCGAAACTCATGTCTGTGTTTGATGTACTTGGAACACCTGAATTTCATTCTGAAGCTATGCTCACAAGTGAAACCAGTGAGAAAAATGTGTAGTACTAATTTTTCAAAAGAATAGAGTCATAATTCTATTCTCCATTTGTGAATCTCTGTGAAAATGAACTAGCCAGGAAAAGTTGTAGGCAAAAGGACATCCCGGCAAACAGCCAGATGTAAAATATAGGTACTAATGGGCCATTTAAACGTTCCCAATTAAGATCTCTTTAAGATAAAAACCGATTGCTTTCTGCCATTAAATGCTTTGAACTAGATTGGCGTTTCCCCCTCACCTTTGTGAACACAGCAGTGGTTCCAGACTCTATAATTTCAGATGGAAAATTTGGGGTTTTAATAGCGACATCTCTCAACCCTTTTGTCCTTCTACTGCTCCCACCCAAATCCCACGCAGCATGCCATCCTCAGAGATTATTGAATGACTCGCCTACATTCTCATATTCTTTTTGTTCTCCAGCATTTTTGTGTGCAATCTCATAATATTCTTAAGAGCCAATTAGAGAACCATAGGTGGATTTGAATTACTATGCTCTGAGTACTCTTGGAAAACCCAACACTTGTATTTCCTGCACCTTCATGTCTCAAGCCTGTGCATGTACTATTTCAAACAAAACCAAACGTACTCATATTGAGATTGCTATACAGGTCAATGAAATGGTAGATATCCACTTATCTTTTAAAAGTGTTGCTGTAGCTGTGCATAATAAGAGGTTTCCCATTGCCATGCGTGCGTATACTTTGACCATACTCACCCTCATTATTATTCTTTAATATGGCTTTTGTTATTGCTATTGACTCGATTTTCTGCATTTGGATACAAGAAAGTGCATAAAAACTGTCCAGCTATTTCTACCCTGGAATGTGGAGCAAGCCACCTTGTTGCACAAACACAATAAGCTAGACACACATAAGTTGATATGGTAAAGGCATTTCAAATGTTAAACTATTGTTTCTTTTTGCTCTCATGTACGACAGCTTTGATAAGAAGGCGAATACTGAAATCTTCAGCCTGACCACCGCTCTTCAAGCACAAATTCTAGCTCTTTCCTTGGATTTATTAAGTTAGCCATTTTGCGTCTCATTTTTGCACATTGAAATCTTAGTTCACGCATGAAAAACAACAGCACCGATTTTTTCAGCTAAAAGACACAAGATTAAAATAAGGAGCGAGCAACAGAATCCAAAAGAGACGAACCTTTCTGCTCCTTAAGAAATCTCTGTCTCCTTAACACCATTCAGCTCTGCGTTTGTGGCAGAAAAGTGTTTTGAAGTCATAGATTTGGGCTCTGTAAGCATACTGAGCTCCGGAGAGCCAAATGTATGCAGTTAACTGTTGGCAATGTCTACGGTAGTCTCATTTCTAACTGGCGAACAGCCCTGAAAAAACGTTTTCAGCATTCAGAGAGACAAATTTTTAATAAAGAACATTTAAATTAAAATATCCTTGAGCACTATGCCAGTTTAGAAAAAAAAAAACACTTTCTATGTATGAATGAATGTATGTGCCCGAGTATATGTACCACATGCACGCAGGACCCATGGAGGCCAGAGAGGGTGCCAAATTTCCTGGAACTAGAGTTACAGGTGGTTGTGAGCCAACTCATGTGGGTGTTAGGACCTAAAGCCAGGCCCTCTACAAGCACATCAAGTACTCTTAAGCACTGAGCCGTCTCTCCAGCTCCTTGGTGATTTCAGTTATCCAGTTCTTTTCGAGGTAGAATTTGCTTTTTGTATCACCGTTAACAATGAACTGGTTTCATTCTTATTTATTTTTCTTTTGTGTGTGTATGACGTGGTGAACAGGGAACAACTTCGGGTGTCTATTCTTACTGTCTGCTTTGTTCTTTATTCCCCACACATGCGGCTAGGTACCCTTGAATTTCTGCAGATCCTCTCTGCCTCGAATTTCGATGGAGGACACTGAGGTCACAGAGTGTGACTACATCTGGCTTTCCATGTGACTCAGAGCGCCCAAGCTGTCATTTGAGTTCACGTCTAGGTTCAGGGCAATGGCATAGAATGAACATCTTCCTGTCAGCTTCCAGGGGAGGAAGCAAAGACACAGACAACACGGGCTGTAACCTTGTAAGTGAAAGAATCAGGCCCATTAGCCCAGGCAGCCAGATTTTAGGGGCTTCGCTCTTTCCTGCGAATGGCATGGGGTTTAGGGGCTTGAGAGAGAACAGTGGGGAGGCAGCCATCAGGAAGCAGGTGGACAACAGAACGCCTTTCCCAAACCTTTAGGATGGGTCTTGATTGCTCAACTCTAGCTGTGGTCCTTCAGTCACGTTGTCATAATTGCCTGTAATTTGCATGAAATGCCTCCACATCCTCCTGGATATTCTGTTACTGTCCCGAAGCTGGTTAAACAAGATCTGAAGCACTCACATCAGAAATACATATCCAAAGGTAATTAGCTAAAACTAGAAAGGCCTGAAGATAAAGGGGCCGCAGGCCAATAGCAGATGCTCCAAACATTACTGTTGACATGCATACCCGAGAAGGTTGACTATGCCGCATGAGCTATTAGGGTTATTAGTGAAGAAGGTTGAGTTTACAGCACTTGCTTGAAAGATTTGTATGGAAAACTCCTCCCTTATATGAATAAGGTGGGAATTGAAGGAGCATTGAAGCTGAGCACTCCGATACTGAGTCTAGGTCTAGCATGCCAATTGGCCCCAGGCTCTCCATCCTTCCACTCAGGGGAGGGCTTTGTTAGATGATCCACCTGGCTGAGCCTGCCAACCAACCGTGTATTACATTTACCTAGGGGGGCCATCCCCAAGCAAAGTGCTTGTCACAACACCCCAAGAATGGCAAAGAATCATGACATCACCAAGCTAATAACTTGCTGGGTGGTCTAGACCAATAATCCTAGCTACACCAGAGGCTAGAGTGGTAGGATCACACATACAAGGCCTTTCTAAGTTATTGAAAGAGTTCAAGGCCCAACCTGCGCAAACTAGTGAGGCCCTGTTTCAATAAATAAAAATAAATAAATAAATCTTGGGACATAGGTCAATGATGAATTGTTTATACTGTAAACACAAAACTCTAGGTTTAACCACACACACACACACACACACACACACACACACACACACACACACACACAGATGCAGAGAGGGAGGGAGGGAGGGACACATAGAGAGAGAATTGGAAGGACATGGATAAGTGGATAAGAGTTATAGGCTTGGGTTTGGTCTACATGGGTAAAAGTTATAGGATTGGGATTGGTCTACACGTCAGGATCTAGTCTGAACATCTGAAAGTTGGCGGTGGGAAAGCTATGAAAGGTAAACATCATTCTCCACCGTTATTGACTATCTGAGCTACTAAGTGACATTGTGTAACAACTAAGGTCACATATGACATTTCAAACAACTAACTTTCTTCTACTGTCTGAGATAACAAATATATCTCTAGAATTTTTTTTTACTTACTTTAATTAATATTGAAGTACTATCCATCATATTACACTATTTTTTCTCTGGCTGAAATTCTCTTGCTTTGCACGGGGTGCCCCTCTTAGTTAAGTATGGGGAAACTCTGATACAAACAAGTATGAACACTGAGATCAAATGTGTGAGGCACCATACCCAGCTCTAGTATCTAGCATTTGCAGGTAAATTCAAACATTGTGTGACAGTGATGAGCTAGGGGATCCAACACACATTTAACAAATGTCTGCCACATAAGGAGAAATTAAATGTGTCCCTGACATTGAAGAGAACTTCCGTTGGTCACCAAGAGAAGGGCTAAAGCTTGAAGCAAACTGGACACACCCAGTCACTCGGAACAACCTTGTTAGTCAAAGACATGCCAATACAGGCTGCCAGCATCTGGCTTTGTAGGGTTGCTCCTCCCTCCCTCCCTTCCTCCCTCCCTTCCTCCTTCCCCTCCCTCCCTCCATCCCCCCTCCCTCCCTTCCTCCCTCCCCCTCCCTCCCTCTCCCTCCCTCCCCTCCCTCCCTCCCTCCCTCTCCCTCTCACTCCCTCCCCCTCCCTCCCTCTCCCTCCCTCTCTCTCCCCCTCCCTCCTTCTCCCTCCCTTCCTCCTTCTCCCTCCCTTCCTCCCTCTCCTTCCCTCCCCCTCCCTCCCTCCCTCCCCCTCCCCTTCCCCCTCCCTCCTCCTCCACCCCCTCCCTCCCTTTCTCCCTCCCCCTCCCTCTCACTCCCTCCCTCTCACTCCCTCCCTCCCCCTTCCTCCTTTCCCCCTCTCCCCTCCCTCCCCCTCTCTTCTCTTTCTATCTTTCTTTTTCTACTTGGCTGAGAGGAAAGGAGGAAGTAAAAATAAGGGTATGTTGAGAGCAGAAAATGCTCTTCACCCGCCATGCAGACACAGTGGCACCATTAAAGCACTAAGAAATCCTTGACAATGGCTTAGCCACATCATGGAAAGACGGCTCTAGTTATCCACTGATTTATTCATTAGATCAGACATATCAAAGTGCTGGCAAGTGGGTAGCTAGAGCAACAGAAAAGTATTGCCTCATAGGTCTAGAGCTAGAAGTCTAACGAGGGTGAGCATGGGTCGGTTCCTGGGGACAGAGAGGCAAGGATCTATTTCAGGCTTCCAGGCATCTCTCTTTGCTTGTGAGGAATTCTCATGATGACACTGTAATTCTCAATATATATGCCTACCTGTAGTTTTACAATAGAAAAAAAAATCTTATAGGATATCGGGGGTCTCCCTTCTTCAGCATGGCCTCTTATTAGCCAAATCACAACCCTGTTTCCCCAAACCTTATGTTTATTTAAGGTACTTCCTCAGTGTATAAATTTTGTGATTCACAATAGGCTACATGGAAGGTTACCTATCAAAAAGGAGTACCTGTGTCAGAGTTTGTACAAGGCACGTTCATGTTAAGTCACTGGGAAGTTGGGGTTGGCTGTCATAGCAGCCAGCATCTCTCACTGCAGCTGAGATGGTTACCTTGTCATAGTGAGGCTGACATTGAGGCTCTAGGGGCAGTCACCTACCCGTACAGTGTGGTTTGCAAATGTAGAGATCCATGAGGTTCCACATTTTCTTGCAGGCTCTAAATGAGAAACCCTGTTTGGACTTGTACTGTTTGGTGGCTACACTGGGTAGGCTGTTGATGGCTCACCCTCAGTGAGGTAGCCAGAGCTCAGGCCTCAAGTCGGATTAGCGAAAAATCCTGTTTTCCCCTGAGTTCTTGTTTAGTAGTTGATAGAAAGAGATACCTCTCCCCATACTTGGGATTATGGGGGAAGGATTAATCAACTGAATAAAGATTAATCGATCTTCGTAATTAGCATCTGGTTAATATGATGTAGGCGCCCAGTTAACAGTTCTGTGAAATAAATATGACGAGGCTGATTTCCTATCTGGAGACTGAGACTTCATGCTTCTGCATTGATATTCAGTGTCTGGGGACGAAGGGTGTGACAGTCACACCTGTAAAATAAAGCTGTCTGCCATACTTGAAGGAATGGCCCGAAGAAGAGGAACAATGTGAGTCCCGATGACACGGAGAGGCATCTGAGGATTTTAACCCATAGGAAGAATTCTGTCATGCAGAGCTTCCCAAGGGTAGGCAACACTCGGAGGGGACACGTTTTCTCCACTGCCGCCTGTACTTAACTGCCATGACCCCTGCTGTGGACGGAGGGGCTGTTCTCGGAATACACTGCACTCAGAAAAGTCCAGAATGCTCTTCACTCGTTTCTCCTTTAATGATGAACGGGGGTGTTGCCCTCCTGGTCTCTGTGCTCACCCCCAACTTGCTTTGTGCCCCTTCTTCCTACCGTAGCCTGCCCCACTCTTTCGCCGTCCTCGGGGTGGGATGACGCTGAACCGTTCAGCCATGGCACATGTGAAGTTCTCCCCACGCTATGTCTGAGTCCTTTCCTCGAGGCCCCTTACCTTGGGACTAAGGCACCGAGTACCGCCACCCTAGTCACACTGGGAGTTTGTCACTCCTTACTGCACAGCACAGGAACGCGTGCTCCTGGGAAGGCGAGGCCATCTGGTTCCACTTCCAATTGCATCCTTAACAGCTTCACAAACGGGAAGGAACTAATTTTAGCATTTCTATCACTAAACAACTCACAGTTTCGCAGCATGAGTTGATTTCCCTTAATCTGAGTTGGAAGCCTTGCTGTGCCCTTTCCTGGCTATTTGAACTTTGAAAAGATTAGTTATCCGTTCTGAGCCCCGATCTCAGAAAACGGGTGTGCAAATGGCTGTGTGAATTGAATGGCTCCATGTACAGGAAATCATTAAAACACACACACACACACACACACACACACACACACACTACACACACCACACATACACCACACACACACACACACCACACACACACCCCACACACACACCCCACACACACACACATACACATACCACACCCATACACCACACACATACACCACACACACACACACACACACACACACACACACACACACACACACCCCCCCACACACACCACACCCATACACCACACACACACACACACACACACACACACATACACCACACACACATACCACAAACACACACACACACACACACATCCAGACCACACACCCCCACACACACCACACCCATACACCACACACACACTCACACACCACACCCATACACCACTCACACACCACACACACACACACACATACACCCCCCCACACACACACCACACACACACACACCACACACACACACACACACACACACACACACACATACACCCCCACACACACACACACACACACACACACACACACACACACACACACACCCACACACACACATACACCCCCACACACACAGAGAGAGAGAGAGAGAGAGAGAGAGAGAGAGAGAGAGAGAGAGAGAGAGAGAGAGAGAGAGAGAATAAACAGAATAGAAGCACTTTTAAGTTTATAGTATGGGCGAGGTCCTCCCTGAGGTAGACAGAATTAGGTGCGGATGTTTTCTTCATATAGCCACACATAGCATAGCAACCTCTTGGTCAGTGTTGAAAGACATATGTGACAGTAGTCGGGCAAGACAGAGTAAACTGGAAATATCCCCACTGCCCTACAGTGATGCCTTACACACACTTTTGTGGTGATGCTGGTGTGAAGAGGGCACATGTGTAGAGTACATGTGTGTTAGTCAGGGTTGTCTAGAGTCACACAACCCTCTCTCTCTCTGTCTCTCTCTCTCTCAATCTCTCTCTCTTATCTATCTATCTATATGTATATATCCATATATACTTATATATAAAGAGAATTTATTGGGATGACTTACAGACTGGATTCTAACTAACCCAACAACGGCTACCATAAATAGGAAGTCCAAGAACCCAGTAGTTTTTCAGTCCCACAAGGCTGGCTGTCTCCGCTGCCTTCTGTATGTGCTGGAACCCTGAAGAAGTTGGCTCTAATGCCAATGACGGAATGGACGTGCTGGCAGCATGAGGGCAAGCAGGCGAAGAGCAAAAGCTCCTTTCCTGTGTCCTCTTACCGACTTCCAGTAGGAGGTGTGGCCCTGGTGAAGAGTGTGCCTCCCCATCTCAATATCCAGGTCTTCCTACCTCAAAGGTCAGGACTAGAAGTGAATTCGCCCACTTCAAACCAAGTAGAAAATCTCCCACAGGTGTGCTCTCCATTTCTGGACTGTAGTTCATCCCAGATGAGGTCAGGCTGACAACCAGGTACAGCCTTCGCAGCACAATATGTGGCCGTGAAGCCAGTTACTGTACTTGTGTGTCTACGGGCTTTGCTGTTGCTTTATTGAGAGCCTTTATTTGTTTAAAAAAAAAAAAAAAGCATGCTGGGCTGCAGCAAGCTAGGCGACACCCACCCCACAGCAGCTTCATGCATCTCACGGTTGCTACGTCCCTGGATCGCGTCAAAAGGCCCTGGCAAGTGACTGGCCTTCGCCATCTAGTTTTGTGTCACTGCACTCCACAGCGTCATCGCAATGACGGGGTAGTCTAAGGATACACTTCTCAGAATGCCCCCATCTTCAGGGAAGGCACAACCATGTTGAAGGATGACTTGGTCGATCTATTCCTTATGAAGTGGCAATGGTGGGTACCTTATGAAGTGGCCATGACTCATTGGTTGAAACTCATAAAATGAATACACAAACAGCGAACTCGTGTGCAAACTGCAGAGGTTGGTGAAGCATGCTGGGTCAATTTGGCACAGCAACATTCTAACAAATAACCTATTAGGGCTAGTGAGATGGCTCAGTGGCAAAATGAACTGGCGACTCAATCTGATGACAGGAAACCACAGTGGAAGGAGGGAGCTGTCCTTTAACTGCCACATGGGTATGGTGGCACATGTACACCCCTCCCCCATACACACACACACACACCCCTAGAAGGGGGTCTTTAAAACAATACTTTATCATAACTGACAATTGCTGAAACATCTCCAAGTGACAGGGACAAGTCCCTGTCATCTACGATTTATTGGTAGGTTATTGATCACTGACTTTGGTATTAGACATAGGGATGGATTCCAGACCATTCTAGTTCATGATGGAACTCTCCCTGGGAAGATTTCAGTCTCCTTCCAAAGGAAAGAGGACTCATGAGTAACAGTGAATAAACTTCTGGAGAGGATAAATTCATGGTACAAAATACAAGCTGGAGAAGTCTAGAGAAAGCATAGTACACTCTACCAGAAAACCCAAACATTCTAAGTACCTGGTCAGTAGGAATTTTTGCCAGCAAAATTTATATTTTTATTTGTTTTTCTTTTTAACCAGTTTTGAGATGAGTATAGTTACTTTCTCATCAACCAAAATATTATATTAATTCCAAAATATAAGGATAGATGATACTAACTCTTGACATGTAGCTGAAGCCAGCCTTGAACTCTTGGCCTCCTGCCTCTACTGCCTTCCCCTAAGTGCTGGAATTACGGGACTGTAGCACCATATCTGATTCAAGTTTTCGTTCTTGACCTGAAATCAGTAGCCTGACCTGGCCTCAATGTTGGGCTAGATGATGAGTAGTGTTAGGTAGCCTCAGTGTTGGCCTGGATGCTGAGTAGTCTGAGCCCTAGTGCTGGGGCTAGGGGCTGTGTGGTTTGAGTAGCCGCAGCCGTAGGCAGAATGCTGTCTGCCTGCCAAGCAGGGGAAACTGGCAAATGTTGAACACTGAGGCATCAGTGAAATGCCATTCAGCCGGAAGGACATTAGCACAGACTCCGTGAAGGGTTCAGACAAGGAAGATGGTTTTGTTTGATATCAGTTGAAAATAGCACCAGGCTTATGTAGGCTTTTCCTTCTTATTTTGGTCTTCCTAAAAATCGTTTGTGATCGTATAGAGAACTTATGGTAAATTTGGCATTCTTGGTGAATTAAAGGATGGCTCTGCACAAGATCTTAATGCTGATTCTAACTGAATTTACACAAGTAGCTTATCAAAATATAGGAAGGAAAGGTTGTGTGTTTAGAATTTCATAGGAGAGTGATAAAATAGCATTGCCTCGAGAGCTGGGAACCTTGGGATTCTCGGTGCATAGGCCATTTTTATTCTAAAATTAGATCTCGAAATCAAACTTCCTGAAACAAAATCAAAAAGTTGTAAGTTCAAATGCTGGCACCTATGCAGCATACTGGTACATCGCTGTGCATTTCAATTTAAATCTTGGAAGAGGAGAGAAGGCATTTGACTCTAATTTCTCTCTTTTCCTTCTCCCCTCTCTCTTACACACACACACACACACACACACACACACACACACACACACACACACCCCTAGAGTCTTTTGAACAGTAAGTAAATTTTTATAAATAAATAAGACAATAGAAGAAAATCTCTGCTAAGGAACTGCCACCCCAGAATTTTCATGGGAGCTTAAAACGTCCCATGTGATCCTAACTGATGCCAATTCCTAGAACATCTTTTGGTTTTCAGAAATGAACTCGGGAAAGCACAGCCTTAATCATCTGGGGAGAGAGCAGGGGCTTGTGTGCTGAGCAAGCTTTCAGCATAGAAGCCACGGCACAGCACGTCAGGTTCTGTAGTAAATGCTCTACCTGTCCTGACCTGGGACCTTGCACTCACCCTGCCCAGGAGCACTCTCCATTTTTAGGGGAAAGCATATGTGTCTAATGGTGCATGCTATTACAGGGCTAATCCCTTGAATCTTCTCCATCTAATGCCGTGGTTTCAGCCTCACTCATGTCCTGATGTTTTCTTAGTTACAGTTGGACACTCAGACTCTACATCAGCCATGTAAACTGAGGAACAATATCTTATTCCTCACTGTCTCATTCTCTGATGCTTGTTATCATTACAAAGAGATTTCGTGCTCAAAGTTAAGAGCCCCTCTTGGGTAATTTAAGGAATATCATATCCTTGTTTAAAGCCTCTTTCTTTCCCGGAATCTTTGAAAGTGATGTGTTAGACATCTTACCACCCATAGCATCCTTAGTGCTGTGTCAGACATCCTGCCAGCCACAGCATCCTCAGTGTTACTTTAGACATCCACTGCCCATAGCATCCTTGGAGCTTTGAGTCAAACACTTTTTTGATCTACTTCCCTTCTAAAGAAGGAAAACAGTCTCAAAGAAGAACTTCCTCATTGGCCATTAAGACCATGGTGCCAATAATTAATTGTTTACTCTTTCCCTTCCGAGAAGAGGCTGGTGTGGTCCCAGCTGCTCAAAAAGGAAAGCAGGCCTGTGGGTTACAACCAGTGCGGGTTTCCCAGATGTAAAAGACATCTAGTAAATCCCTAACAAAGAAAGCAAATAGCAAACTAGTTTTGAGTTTTAGGATACAATTTGCTTACTGCCAAAGGCATTCACTTCACCCTTTGGAGGGGGGGTTAATTTTGTCTAGTGAAGTTTTGTGATGCAATTCCAGGGAACAGGTGGGAGGTGGGCTGGAAACTTTCATCAGACTTACATCTCAGAAGGGAAGAGTCTACAGATGAAGAGGAGGATGGCCCAGATACACTGAGAACTCCAGAGGCTTCACAACAAAGGCACCCTCACACCTGCTGGATGGCCTGATCAACAGCCTGTTCATGTGGATCCTATTAAAAACAGCCATCAACAGCACTCGGGAGGCAGAGGCAGACGGATCTCTGTGAGTTCAAGGCCAGCCTAGTCTACAGAGCTAGTTCCAAGATAGGTTCCAAAACAATACAGAGAAACCCTGTCTCGAAAAACAACCAACCAACCAACCAAACAACCAAACAAACAAACCGAACAAAAACAAAAAACCTATGCTTTGAAAGAGGCCCAAAGGCCAGTTGTTTGTTAAGTAGAGGTCATTTTATAGACAAAAGTGAAACCAGTGTTAGTTTAGAGGTCACTATCCCAGGAAGAAGGACTAAGCTTAAAAACAGAAAACTGAAGCGTTAGTTGCTAATTTGTACACCTAAGCCAGAAAGCTTAATTTTAAAGTATTTTCATTAATTCTTCAATGACTGCCCTTACGCACACATTTTGACACAGTCACCCCCATTATGCTTTTTTATCATGCCCTGTAGACCGTTTTCTTCCCAACTAGGCCCCTACTTTCATTTCTGACCCTACGAGTTTAGTTAGGGTTGCTTTCGTGAACATGTATGGAGGTTTCTTTAATTGACCATGGGCTACTTACCTGTGGCCAATCCACTGAACAAATGCCAACAGCTCCTAAGGAAAGGGAGCCCCTCAACCACCCATGCTGGATGATGGTGAGCTTGGTCCTTAAACAGATCCTGCCTGCTCTGTAACCACAGCTTCTGTGAGTTTATAAGTACAATGCCCTTGTCATGTCGTGTCATGTCCTGAAGACAGTATTTCCCAGCGCTCTTCCTGTTCTCGGTCTCATACTGCGTGTGCCCCCTCATCTGTGATGGTCACTGAGTTTGTGTGTGTGTGGGGGGGGGACACGCATACGCATACATGCTGCAACTGTCTCGTTTAGAGCCTGCCACTCTCCAGTCACTCACTAGCATTTTTGTCACTTGAGAACCTCTCTGCAGGAACCACTTCCTACTGTAAAGAGAGGCTTTGCCAACCAAGGGTGAAAGCAGCACCAATCTAAGGCTGTGAGTACAACTAAGAAGGCAATTTGACATGAGACAAGTTAATATCCAGCCTCATTTTCCTCCTCTATGAAAACGGATTATTAATAATGTAAGCTACTTAACTCCAATAAGATTTTTTTTGTCTCTTTGCTTGTTTTTCATATATTAGCTAGACTGGTTGGTTTGCCATAGTGATTGGATAGTGAAGGCAGCAACGTGAACCCCAGATGAAGCCCTTTCACACAAGGGCAGCTCTTTCTTATTTCCTTTCATTTCTTAGTCTCTTAGTATACATATTATACTTATTTACCTAGCTTTGTTGGAGTTCCATGAAACTGCCATAAATTATCCCATCATTTTTTTTTTAAATGCTTCCGCACCATAGTGGGTTCATATCAAGGTTGTAATTTATCTTGCTTAGCTAAAGGCAGCATCAGGTAAACATGAACAGAACACCTGTGAATGGCCAAGGAAAGCATTCCTTTAGTAAAACTAGCTGGATTAGGCTTTGATTCCTCGCCAAACTAAAAGAAAAAAATGAGTGAAAGCAGAAGAAATAACCTAAAGCAACACGCCACAAAAACAGTCAACAAAGGGACATTCTCCTGGCCCAGAAGAGCAGAAACAGTCAACAAAGGGACATTCTCCCGGCCCAGAAGAGCAGTCTGACTGGTAGGTCATATTGAGACTAGCTGCTCTAGTCACGACAGATGCAAACTGGAAGCTAAGAATCTCCTCTTCCAGCATGGTCCCCTGGGATAAACAGGCACATTTCTTGACTCCTTCCTTAAAGATTTCACATAGCACGGAGCTTTGTACAGGAGGCTGATGTGGCTGCTCTGATGGAGTTGACCCTGTGAATTCGGACTCGGACATTCACGATGCTAGGTTAGGATGTGAGGCCACCAGTCACCAGCAATCGTAGAGCCTGCTGGAGCTGCAGGCAGCCAAGGCTTAACCAGAATGGTTCGGTTTCCACGGGAGCTCACAAAGCAACTGGCTCCTACTCCCTGCTTATTATGGCTGACTCAGCATCTTCAAAGGTGTTAGGAAGGAGAGCGGCTTCCAAGCAAAGCCCTGAGTTTAATTTAACAGGAAGCATCGCTCTACAGTCTCCTCTCTCTTCTGCGTAGTGCGTACTTCAGTTTTGTTCTCTCTTGATGTAGGAGGACACTGAGCAGAGAGGTGGCTTGTGAGAGATTTGAGGGGTCCATCCCATGGTTTTTATTGAAGGAAGGAGAAATGGAAGGGAGGAAACCTCATGTTCATTAAAAGAAAGAAAGAAAGAAAGAAAAAAAGAAAGAAAGAAAGAAAGAAAGAAAGCGAAGACTGAAATAGAATCGTAGTCTTGTACCGGCTTCTGAACTGCTCACTTACTCCCCACCCCGCTCACCAAGCAACGATGCGTCTGGAAAGGTGTCCTTCCAGAGAAGGAAACAGGGGTCCTCTGTGGTGTGGATGCTGTTTTCTTCAGGACCCTCACGCGTCATTCAGTGTCCCCAGCTCCAGATTTGACATGCACTCCTGTATCTAACTTAAATCGCCATGTGCTTGGATTTGAAGGAGTGCTCTGGACAATGTGGTGTTTTAGTTTTATACTAGGCCAGCTGTGCAATGACGACTCCCAGAAGACGGGGACACACTGGGGACATGTTGGCCTCATTGATCACTACTGCCTCAGGACGGAATGAAACTCTTAAAAGAGCCGGCTTTCCAAACTTTTAAGAACCAAGACTTAATTAAAGGAAACAAAAAAGAAGAAGAAATTACTCACAGTTATTAAAATAACCAATCCCATTTTCCCCCAGTAGTAAAGTTGAACTTCTTGCCTTGAACAGACGAGAAAAACTTTCTTATTTAAGGGGGTGGGTGGGTACTATTTATTTGTTTTAAGCCTGACATTAAGGTAGGATATCTTCTTAAGCAAAATAATTGGAAGAATGGAATATAGAACCAGGAAGGGGCTCTGTTTTCCTTTGTTCCCAGTGTGTAACGTTTCCTGGGCCCCAGCTTCTGGCTGTCCCTGGAAAGTCAAGCAGAGGCCTTGCTTAGTTGTCCTCTCTGCTGGCTGTTGGCTCTTCTAACATACAGTGGCACAGTATTCAAATGCCACCCTTTGAGTGAGGGCCACCGACCACCCTATTTAAAATGGCAGCTTGCACGATGTTCTCTCTAAGAAATAAGAGAAACCACAAATGAACGAACAAAGGCCCGAACATTGCTTTCTCCTCTTGGATTCCCCATGAAGATGACTTCTGGTGAGTGAAATGCGCCCGACTTTTCCCTACAACAGTGACTCTTCAGTGGACACCTGTTACAGGCAGGTTTTTCCTGCCGGCCGCCTGACCCACTCTTTGTTCCTCCCCACCAGCCGCCCGGTCCCGCCGCCACGTGAGCCCCAAATAACACTCAGAGACTCTGTATTTGATACAATCCTGTTGGCCAGTTACTATTGTTGTTTATGGGCTAGCTCTGTCTTAATTAACCCATTTCTACTTATCTAAATAATCCCACGTGGTCATCTTATCCGAGATCAGCGGCCAGCGTCTTGCTTCCTTTAGGCTCTACATGCTGACTCCTCCTCACTACTTCCTCTTTCCTCCTTGTCTCCTAGCCCCACCTATCTTGCTTTCCCATTGGCCCAACAGTGCTTTATTGTTTATGAGAAACATGTTTACAGAATAACATTTCCCATCAGACACCAACATGGTGTCCCATAATTCAGCTCAATGCTGAAACTAATTGAGGATACAGTAGACCCTGTAGGCTTCTAATTCAGTCCCACGAGACTTCCTCCCACCTCAAAGGCCAGCCTTAAGTTCGTACTTCTGGCTAGCTGGTTATGCGTCAGAAGTCCCCATGATCTTGCATGCTGATTCAGTAATTTGCTGGGGAGACTCACTAACTCAGAGAAACATTTTACTTGTGTTTGTCTATTACAAAGGATGTAGAGACACAGCCAGATGAATGCATCTACAGTACCAGATGCGTGAAGGACTTACCCATTTTTCACCTTCTCTGTGCAGGCCATCTTCTTAACACTTCTAGGTATTCAAAAGCCACCTGACATCTGTACTTCAGGAACTTTATGAGCCATTGTAGATTATTAATCCAATAATATCTATCTATGTGTTTGTCATCTATCATCTATCTATCTATCATCATCATTTATATCTAGCATGTATCTGACAGTCTAAGCTTCTATTCTGGAAAGAGTATGGATTGGTAAATAGTAACTAATACAGATTTGGGAAGAGCAGAGGGATATAATTTTAAGGAGGAGTTTTCTGAATTTGTTTTGTAGCTTCTAGAACTGAGTTCCAATTTTTCTCAAATCGAAGGCTCCAGTGAGTGACCCTCTCCAGTGGTAAAGAGAACACTCATGCTTACTAGCATGATTGTTTAGAGAAAGACATAAAAGGTTTCTACTGACTACTCTTCAGCAGCCCTTTACAGGGCCAAGATGTTAGGTGGTTCTGAGTATGAAACTTTCAAACACGTCCTGGAAAATCTAGAAATATGATGGCATTGGCTGCAACAATGTCTGATATTGCTAGTCAAAGTAATGGGGTGGGGGAACGAAGCAAACAGGATAATGTTCAGGGCTCAAATTCCCACTCTTATGACCCATGAATGACCTAAGAGATTCTGTGTCTGCCTATATGAGTCCCTTACTATCTGTAGCTGAAGGGATGACGTTTCTGACAATCAAATGCAGAACCTCATTGGGCAACAGGACGAGGGAGGGCAGAAATTGAGCTCCCAGCCTTACAGGCTGTCTGCCACCAAATGGGCAATGATGAGGGAAGGTAGTCTTTGAGAAGGCATTTGATAGAACTGGGGACTCTCTCAGGTCTGATGAATCTTCTCTACCAGTGTAAGTGGTTCTCTTAGCCCCAGTGACAGTAAAATACAGCAACCTTCTTCTTAAGTGAAATGATTCAGGGCCCAGTGGCTTGTGGCATGGACAGATCTCTTCTAGGGAGGAAATTAGTTTGTTGTATATGGTCTTGCCTACAGCTGGAGATACATAGAATGCCAAGAAGACATGTTTACATTTTAAACCAATGTATTCCTCATTTGGGTTGGATCATTTTGGCTCATTTACTTGATTGATTGATTGATTGATTGATTGATTAATTGATTGATTGATTGATTGGAGTCCCGGCTACTCTGTAAAGTGCGTTGCCATTTGGTGGTTACAGCAAACACAATGGCGTTTGAAGGAGTCAGTGGTAGATAGAGATGCTGTTTGGAACTTCTGGACAATCTCTATAGGTGATTCAGTGGAGGCCTTTAGGAGTTTGAAGTGAGGTGCTCGTCATCACCCATAGATAGCTATTCTTTTGAGAATTAGTTTTCTTCCTGCTATGGGGCTTTAGTAGAGAGTGATCATGACCATAGGCTACTAGGCTAACGTGTTTCCTAGACTGCCTATGAGGAATTTGGTATTATCCAAGCCATCCAGCCTTAAAATTAGATGTAGAACAATAGTCCATCATCACATTGAAATGCTGTACATGTTATCAGGGCTGAATAACACTTGAAGATGCAAGTGTATTTCATAAAGTAGCCTGGTCCCTATGACCCTTACCCCTGCCCTTCTCTCTCCCATCCTGTGGGTAGTACACATAGTCTACATATAAATTTATCTCCTCTATTGGTGGTGCTTTTGAAACACCTACTCACAGTAGACTGTCAGAATGCCTTACAGCAGAATTCCAAACCACATTACTTCTGGGACTTAGTTTATGGCTAAGGACTCATGTTCACGAAATTCACCGGTCATACGCAGTAGAGCAACTAGCACAACAGAATGATAAAGACTCAGCCTCAATTGGTTTCCCGGATCTTCCTGGGCTGGGGAAAGCTTCTCTAGACTATGTCCTGGATCAGTACCCAAGGCACACAGCAGTATCTCTGATAGCCAAGACTCACATCAGCAATTACGGTTGGGCAATGACAACACATTTGCCTATTACTCCCATTAACTGGCTCACAAAAATGCTGTTTCATATTCCTATTTACACTCTGTCAGACCAAAGGTCTCCATTCCTGAGGCAGAAATAGCTCCCTGCAGGAGACACATCCATGATTCCACTGGGCTGTCACCCAGTCAACTTGAACTCTTCATTCCCTTGAGTCAATGGGCCAAGAAGAGAATTATGATATCACTGTGGTGACTGACCTGACCAGTATTCCACAGTGGATTTCTGTCTGGAGTACAGGCAACGCCTTCTGGAACCTCTTTCTAGTATCATCTACTGTGAGGCCATTAGAAAACTCTAATCCAATGCAAGAAGAGCTACAAGGGGCCCAGACCTTGCAGAAATGAAGATTTGGTTACACTCACCGGGCAAACAACTTCTAGCTACAGTCCTTCTGAGGGCAAAGAGAACGCAGGATGTGCAGTAAAAGATCCCAGTAAATATCTGCTAATTACCATGTAACCAGCTACAAAAACAAGGGCTGTAATTGTCATGTGCATTTCTTCCTCATTTTGTTTTGAATATGTTTCTGTGTATAGATCCATAACAAATAACTTGGTTGCCTTTTCCCTCATAGTCCCTTATTGCAAGATGCCAGATGCCTTGACCTTATACACATGTCTGATTGTTTCTCATTTAGAGCCAGGGTGTTTGTGTTCTTCTTTCTCAGGAATGCATCAACAAGCCTCTAGGGCTTCCTTTTCTTTCCTGGGAAATGGATTGATGGAGTTTTGGTTCTGTGAAGTAAAGTATCATGGTAGATACCACTGTGATCTTGTTGTTGTCTCTATGTAGAGATGAGGCACGATTACGTACATAAATGTGGGTGCCAAGCTGACAAGGGATGAATTCACAATGTTACTTTACTTGACAGGGCTAAGGGATGCCTGGCTAGTCAGTAAGGCATCATTTCCTGCTGTGTGAGTGAGGGTGTGTTTCTGGGAATGTATTCCGATCAGCAGTCTGAGGAAGCATGGCTCTCACCAGTGCGCACAGGCTGTGGGCACCATTCCATTCTTCCTTTTAAAGACAGGTGTAAGAACAAAGTGAAGATAAAGTTTTGTTGTTTCCTGTTAGAACCACGACACACACCACCTCTGGATTCCACACACTGCTTCTTCTGATGTATAGGTCTCTGAACCGGGACTGGTAATGGATGACACTACCAGCCTCCCCTGCTCCCGAGTGAGTTCTCAGATCTTTTTCAGTTCACTGGAATTTCACATGAATCCCCCACCTCACTCGCAGAGGACAGGTCATCAAGCTTCTTAGTTTCGTAATCACACGAGTAAATCCTCCACAATAAATCTCCTTGTATGTGGCTAAACAAACACCCTACGGCTTCTGGTTCTCTGGGAAACGCCATCTATTGCCTTAGGAGGGATGCTGGGGAAAAACTGAGAGCTCCATGTTAAGACCTGAAAGGAAGAGGCCGGAAGGCGGCAAGGGGAAAGCGCGCGGAGGGCATTCCAGCATGCTCGGCATCTGTGACAGTGTGACTCTCTCCACGGGCATTCCAGCACGCTCCGCATCTGTGACAGTGTGACTCTCTCCACGGGCATTCCAGCACGCTCGGCATCTGTGACAGTGTGACTCTCTCCACGGGCATTCCAGCATGCTCCGCATCTGTGACAGTGTGACTCTTCTCCACGGGCATTCCAGCATGCTCCGCATCTGTGACAGTGTGACTCTCTCCACGGGCATTCCAGCACGCTCCGCATCTGTGACAGTGTGACTCTTCTCCACGGGCATTCCAGCATGCTCCGCATCTGTGACAGTGTGACTCTTCTCCGCGGGCATTCCAGCACGCTCGGCATCTGTGACAGTGTGACTCTTCTCCGCGGGCATTCCAGCACGCTCCGCATCTGTGACAGTGTGACTCTCTCCACGGGCATTCCAGCACGCTCCGCATCTGTGACAGTGTGACTCTCTCCACGGGCATTCCAGCACGCTCCGCATCTGTGACAGTGTGACTCTCTCCACGGGCATTCCAGCACGCTCCGCATCTGTGACAGTGTGACTCTTCTCCACAGCTAACGTAGGCTGAGGAACTTGGGCTTCGTCCCGAGAGCAATATGAAGCCACGGGAACAAAGAAACACTGGAGTAACAGGGCCAGATTTGCATAGTAGACACAATTTCCCCTGGGTCTCAAGGCGAGTCTTCACCCCCAATAATGTAGAATGGACCCTGAGTATAATCACAGTGCTGCCCCTTCGTGCCTTGAGCTAAAATAGAACAGGCAGATATGAATTTTCAAAACTGTATTGCTAACCTGACTCGTAAGCACGAAAAGTGCTTCAGAGAGGGTTTTTCTGTTCGTTTGTTTTTTGTTTTCTTTTGTTCTGAGTTTAATTGCAATACGTTTATTTGGAACACTTAGAAAATATGTTTAAAATGCCCGGCAAGAAAGCAATAATAATAATAAAAGCCACATTTATAACTTGACATGTGGGGAGACTGTACTGTGGTTGACAGATGTGAGACAGAGGCAACTTCACATGTGTGACTAGCACCCTCGAACAGGTGAAGCCATGTTCTTTGTGAGCCCCGAGCCTCTCCTGCCTAAACAACAGCTGTCCTGTGGCACACAGCCATCAGTACAACAGGTGTATGGACAGCAACCATGTCCACCACCTTCTTCCTGTGCCCAGTGGTCTCATTAGAGTCGCTGAACTAAAGTGTAATGAAGATATTCCGGGCATAGTACCCACCATGCCCTTATACCATGTTCTTTTCTAAGATTACATGATAAGCTGACCACCTCTGGGGCAGTAGGGAGAAAAGGCATTTCCACAGGAATTTATTCATTTGCTTGGAGTTAGAGTTTTGCATTTTTTGGATGGATTTCTCTGTTTAAATGTTATCATCAAATTCACAACACTGCTTTTTAAAATTGTTTAAGTCTGGCTTTGTGTATTTCTGGCAAGTGCTTTACCACTGACATGCGACCCCAGCCTTTCACATTTAAAAATGTTGTTATGAGGCAAGAACACGGATTGCCCAGGCAGCCCTTGATCATCCTCTGTGGTCCTCCCATTTCAACCGTCAGAAAAACTAGAATTGTAGTATATATCACTGGTTCTCAACATGTGGGGTGTGACCCCTTTAGGGAGGTCACCTAAGACCATTGGGAAACACAGATATTTATATTGTGATTCATAATGGTAGCAAAACTGTAGTTATGAAGTAGCAAAACAAATAATTTTATGGCTGCGGGTGTCACCACAACATGAAGAATGGTATTAATAGGTCACAGCATTGGGAAGGTTGAGAACTCCTTGTAGGTAGAATTATTTCTGCTATGAACTCTGGTTTCAACAGTGCTTTTGACAGTACAAGTGACAGATCTTATTGTTACATAATTAAATTAAACTATCTTGTGTCTGTTAGTATTCAGGCATCTGCACTGGCCTTGGGGTTCTGACAGGACGCGTCCTCAGCTGCAGCCACTAAGAGCACCACCTGTGCACATTCAGCATGATCCCTTTTAAAAGGGCCGTGCCCACCTCCTCTCTCTGCCTCTTTCTCTCTTCTGATGCTCCTGTCCCAAGAGGCCAGTCTCTCCCCCTCCCCTCCCTCCTTTCCCCATTCGCTTTACCCTAATAATGAAACCCTCCAAATGAGCTCTGTTGCACGGCATCTTTCTCTTAAGCATACATTTTTAAATTGGAACGGTTTCTCTAATTGAATATTTTACCTTTAAACCGAGACTTACCAATACCTTAATTATTTAGTTCAGCTTGCACACGGTCATCCTCTTGTCATTGTTCCTCCCTCCATACTTCCATCATGAAGAACTTGAACTCTAGAGCTGGGTTACTAGGTCCTGCAACTAAGTTGGTTATTTTTCTGTCTTCCATTCCTCAGTGGCTAATGGGGAGTTCAAATCCTCCACCGCCTGCCCTGGGGTCAGGCACAGTAGGACACGCACAGGAGTGACAGTACAGGATATATCAAGCCTCAGAGCTTTAAGGAAAAGTCAGCATGAACAGCAAACTCTGCTAGATGGCTAAATGCCAGCTATGGATGGGGACCAGATTTGACAACTGACTATTTCTTGATTGAATGCACCTCCTTTGCCAGCATTTTGTTGGAACAGTGGATGCCACCAAATTCCATATCCACTAACAAATAAACACCCAATAGGAACTTGAATATGTTGTCCATTTTTAAGAGTCATTCAAGCTGAAGTGATTTATTTATTTAACACATCTTTATTTTTCCAGCTTCAGGAGATGTAGGGTGCATTTAGGTAACATAGGCCCAAGAATTGTACCACTTATAGGAAGATGTTAAAGCAAATGTGAGTTGTTCTGCTGAATCCACAAGGTAAGGACAGACAAAACACCACACCCAATTCCAAAGTGGCCTACGGAGGGTCTTTTAAACATGCATAAGAATCCTGTATGCAGCTGACTAAAGTGAACAGCTGCTAAAGTATTGGACCGAACTCCTTATAGCGTAATTCAAAGTGCAAAATTCTTTATTCAGCTATAGACATCCCACATGCTTGGAACTGAGCAAAGGGCCTTAGTTTTGATAAACTAGAAATTGTGGGTCATGTCCAAAGAATGTAAGAAGTAAACATTTTTATTTTGGCTGCTACACTTCTGAAGATTGTATAAACATACGCATGGCTGGATACATACATTTTCCCTGACACATTTTTAACTCAGGAAATAAAAGAATTTAAATAATGGCATTTCTAGCTAATTTATTCATTGAATATTTATTAGGTAACTCTCATTCCCACAAACTATTCTGGGCACTAAAAACCAGCAGGTGGGAAGAAGAAGCAAGATGAAAAAAATCCCTGTTCTCAGAAAGCCTGGATTCTAGAAGAAGAGGGCAAAGAGAAAACAAGTGAGCAAAGACACATGACATGCCAGATGGTGGGAGTATAGGAAAGGTGTGTGTGAATGTGCACGCGCGTGTGTGTGCGTGTGCATGCATGTGCGTGTGTGTATGCGCGTGCGTGCGTGCGTGTGCATGTGTGTGGAATGATCAGAGATAACTCCAGCAAACAGGTAACATGTAGCAAAGACTTGAAAGAGGTAAGGGCTTTTTAGAGGAAGAACATTCAAGGCAAGGAAGACAAAGAAGGCACTGGGCTTATGAGGGTGAGTGTGTTGCATTATTTGTGTGTGTATCTGTGTGATATACATGCATGCATGTGTACACTCATAGTCTCCCATTTCTGAGCATGAGGAAACCAGAAATTAAGTTTGAGAGTCTTCTTCTGTGACTCTCCAAGTTAAATTTTGAGATAGGGTCTTTCTGTCACTGAACCCAGCCTTTGCCTCTGTGGCTGGAGCTGAAGGATCTCCCTCGTCCCCCCTTCCTCCTCTTTGTACCCCTCCTCCTTGGAGTTGTGACTCTGGCGATTGTATGAGTGCCGGGGGTTGAATTCATGCCTCCATGTTTGTACAGCAAGCGAGTTTCCCCTGAGCCATGAGCGTGTCATCTCTGGGTGACCACTACGAGGCCTGTGTGGTTGAAGTAGTATGAAAAGAAGGGGCTTGGCATCGGAACATGAAACAGGAATGTGAGCATCACTTAGGAGCCTCTAGAGACACCGAGAACTTCGCTTTCACTCCAGCAAATGGAACGTATCAGGGGATCTGAGACTCAGCATGGCAGAGTCATCCTTAAGAGTCATCTGAAGGGGACATTGGAAAGATCGAGTGAACAAAGGGAGCAGTAGACCAGGTAAGAAGATCTTCCTGTGATCAACAGCATGGCCTTGGATTGTGATAGTGATAGTGAGAAGTAAGTGAATGGGAGAATTTTTTTGCAGTGTAAATAGGTTCTATAGATGGTTAGGATGGATGGATTAGAGCAAAAAGGGAAATAAAGAACCATGATCTACTCACTGTTCTGTGGCTCTGATAAAAAACACTCTGACCAAAAGTTAACCTGGACAGGAAAGGGTTAATTTGGCTTCCACTTCCAGGTCATAGTTCATCACTGAAGGAAATGAGAACAGAATCTTGAACAGTAACTGAAGTAGAAACAGTTGCTCTCTGGCTCATGCTCAACTAACTTCCTTACAAAGCATACGCCTGCCCACATCAATCATGGACCTGGACAATCCCTCACAGACAACTGTGGTCTGGGAACTCCTCAACTGCAGTTCCTTCTCTCAAGGTGACTCTTGTTTGTGTCAAGTCGACAGATAAAACTAACTAGCACAAATGACTTCTAGGGACTTGGCCTGAATGGCTGGGACCCTGGGACTTCTCTGGCTGAGACCAGAAGGAAACACACTGAGGGAAAACCCCTTTGGAAAGGTTGAAGTCCCGCATTTAATGCTAGCTGGGATATGCTCAGATGCGCACTAGATTCTTACACAGCACTGTCAGAAGAGCAGGCTACTTCAAGTTTCCCTCCTATCCTAAATGTATTCTTCCACCCGAGCTCTTCCACAGTAGTGAGACGCGGGAGTTCCTGCCATATTCAAAACCTGTCTGTGAGCTCCCACAGAAACGTCAGTACCTTAACTGCTTCAGAACGAGCAGGCTGGTAACAGTAAGGAAACAATGCATGGCCTTACAGTGCAGGGTGAATCTCCATAGAGCTGACTTCACTGGCTGTACCAGATCACCCTCAGCAGATCTCGGACAGGCAGTGCTTTTAGAGGCCTCTCGCCTAACCACAAAGCAAAGCAATATTTCTTGTCACTGTTATGTATGGATAAACAAAACTGGTCTGAACACTCAGTGTAAATAAATCAGCAGAGGAAAGAGTAGGGGTGGGAGTGGGTGCGTCTATATATGGGAACAACGGTGCTGAGGAAATTTCGTTAGTGACAAAAATCATGGAGAGGTCCCAGAGACGCTGGAGGAGCAGGGGCCACCTGAAGGAAAGCACTAGCACTCATGATAACAGGAAATGGCGAGGGCTGTGGTGTCCTTCAGGGCACAGGGTGGAGGTGGGGGTAAGGAGGCTCACCTCCATGTCATTGTTGTGAAAGGTGGAAGGGAGGCCAATGCAGTCGGATTTTTGCATTGTTTCTAGAAAAAACAAACAAACAGAAATATGGGTGTTTATATGAGACCTAATTTTAAAATGCCCTGTGTAAGAGACAAACAAAACATCTGCAGAAATGCAGTTGATTAATAGCTTTTGCCTTTCACTTCCTAAATTTGCCGCTTGCATGCAAATGGTTTTAATTATCGACAGAAATGATCTATTAAATCCATCCATGGCTTTGAGAATTATTTTCCCTGCACAAGACGAACTATTCATCTTACATATGTTCTGAAGTTTCCATTTCCATGCAAAGTGCTAATTTCACATATACTGGAGTAAAAGCATAATAATAATAATAATACAATGCACATAATTCCTTACCTTTTCAGGATTTCTTAATATGAAAGTTGCCAGCTTTCTTGCTATTTTCATGTGTAAAAACTTCTCAAACAACAGTTGTTTGCATTGAGCTCATGCAACATGGAACAAGGCGGACAAATGCTTGCTGACACCAAAGTAGCTTGACAATTTGAAAAATTGTCATGAAATATTTCTGCAAAGGACATTTCAGGAATCACAGAGGTTGGAGAAAATGGGCTGGCTCTGGCGAGGGTCACTACATGGTGGAAAGGATTTTTCTTATGATCCTGGGTGTTTCCCATAATTTTTCCTAGCAAGTCATTTTCTCCATCATTCTCTCCAGAAATCTTCACTGAAAAGAGGGAATCCAAGCTAACTGAACAGATTTCGTGGGACATTGAACCTTTATCCATCCTAATAGGTGACTGGTCTCTGGTTCAGGGACCCTGTGGTGGCTAGTGTTAATTGCCAATTTGACACAATCTAGATTTATCTAAGACAGAAGTCCTAACAAGGGATCGTCTAGGTTAGGTTAGATTGTGAGCATATCCATGAGGGACTAATCTGAGTACATTGATCCCTGGGAAGGGAAGACCCACCTAGGGAAGACCTACCTACACTGGGTGGCCCCATTCCCTATGCAGGGGATGCCAGGTTCTGTAAGAGTGAAGAAGTAAGCTGAACACTATTGCGTACTTAGAATTGTGCTGTTCTGTGTTCTTGACTAAGGGGTGTGATCCGAGTAACGGTTTCAAGTTTCTGCTCTCTTGACTTCCCCACAATAAAAAACCATGACCTGGAACTGTGAGTCAAATAAATTCCTTACCCCTCAAGTTACATTTGTCAGGATATTCTATCATAACAGGAAACAAAACAAACACAGACAGGGAGCTGGGAAGAATTCCATCTCCCTAGTAACTGTTGGCGGTTCTTTGACTTGGGATGGCTTCCTTTCCACATTTACCTATATATTTGGAAGGCAGGGTCTTCATTCTTCATGTTTCCATTTTGCAGTAATTGAGAGAATAGATGCCTGTGTGGGGCTAGATTTTATCATTCTAATAGCTGACACCTTAGGTGCTCGAGTGACATATTTTTCCTCCAGTTAAAAGCAAGGGTATATGTAATGGCAGAAGTTGCCACAGTCAGGGGACAAACTGAAGGTGTCAGGAGATCAAGTATCTCTTCCTCACCCAGACCCTTCACTCAAAGTGATGAGCATATGGCAGAGGCTACAAGGGGACAGTGCAAGTGGGGTCCCACATCCATTGCCTGAATGGGGTGACAGGCTTGGTAAGGAGAGGGGATTGCATTGGACATATATTGACTGGGCTCTTTTGCTATGCCTGTCACAGAGTGAGGTACCCAGCACTAAGGAGGCAGAGGCAGGAGGATCTCTGTGAGTTCAAGGGTAGTCTGACCTACAAAGTGAGTTCCAGACAGCCAGGGCTATACAGAGAAACCCTGTTTTGAAAAACCAAACTAATAATAATAATAACAATAAATTTATCTGTTTCTTTCTTCATTGTGACTATTGATGTATATTTTACTGGCAGAACACCTTTCCACCACTCTTGACTTGCAAATTATGATAGGCAGTAATCTAGGAGCATCTATGTTTAACCAACAGGGTTATCAAACGGCACTAATTCATATGTAGTGCCTTCTTCCTATGAACTAAATTCTGTTGTGTGCATCCAAAATAGAGTATACTATTTAAGCTTCATAGGAAGGCTCTGATGAAGATGGTGTTTTAGGAGTTGTTAAGAAACAGGCCAATGGGAATACTATCAGTCCATAGCTGCGTCACAATGGTACTTAGACCTTGTGACCCTTGTACTATGCTTTACGCAAAGCAAAGAGACACACAAGTCCTTTATTAATAAAATGCCTGGATCGCAGTGCATGGACTTTGCAGCAACACCTGTATTTTTTCTAGATTTTTTTCAATGCCTTCTTTTCTTCCACCGTGTCCTGGGGAGTTGGTGTTGCCATTGGAAAGGTGGTAAAGTACCGCCAGCCATATGCAGCCCTGTGGATTTCTTTGGCACGTTCTGGGCTTCGTGATATTAGTGTTTTCCCCCCAACTCACTCTTTACAGACCCTTTAGGGCCCTTCAGGGTTTAGACAGGTTTTGCTGCCAATTAGCTGCATGGAGAACTCTGTCTATTACTTATTTTTTTCTTGCTAAGAAAAAGGAAGCCTTATGCCTTTCTCTTTTCTGTTGTCTTTCCAAGTAGAGAATATTTCAGTTTGGAGGGCCATGATGGTGTGTGTGTGTGTGTGTGTGTGTGTGTGTGTGTGTGTGTGTGTCTGTGTGATGTGTGTGTGTGTGTGTCTCTGTGTGACTGGGTGTGTATATAAGTGTGTCTGTGCATGAGTGTGTGGGAGTGTGCCTGTGTGTTTGAGTATGTAATAACGTGATCTATGATCTAAATCCATAACTGCTTTCCATCTAGGGATGACTTAATCACAGGTTTATATGGACTGTTTATTTTGCAAGGAGAGAGGCCTCTCTTGATGACGTGTGGACACACACTTTATTTCAAATATTTGGAACATACCATATTTGAGTTGACCATACAGGAAATGTGTGATTCTGGGCCAGCTTTCATATTAAATTGACTACTTCATGGAGCCTCTGGATCTTCATTCTTTCATGTACTGACTTGATAGTTATGATAACCAATCCAGGTGTCAACTTGAGCACTTTTGGAATTACCTAAAATTCCAAGCATCTGGGCATCCCTGTGAGACATTGGTCTTGGTTGCATTATTTGAATTGGATGACCCACACTAAACCCCACAGAAGACCCACCCCACATCTGGGCCACACCATCTGGTGGCAGCCCACATACAAGGACGTGGGAAAAGGAGGCTTTTGCATCTTGCCCTTTGCCCGCCCTCATTCTGGCCAGCATGTACATCTGGCCTGCTCCCAAGACAGCCCTTCTTTAGTGTCAGAGCCTACTCTGTAGGACTCTAATATGGTCCAAAATCCAGCAGCTCTCTAGGTCTTCGTGCCCCAGAGAGGAACTACTAGACGGACATCCGGTCTCATGAACAGCTAACGCGGCCTTGGCCTTTCTGGCAGGAGGCAGCCGATGTTGGACTACTCAGACCATAGGAAGTCACACTAATAAACCCCCTCTGAGTACACATAAGACATTCTAACGGTGGGGCAGAGAACCCTGCCCGATACTATAGACACGTGACAGAGGGAGCAGCTCTGGCCGAGAGGTAAGCGCACTGGTGAAGGCAAATGGAGAACAGTCTAGAAAACAGAGCCATGGAAACAGGCACAAAGAAAGGGTTTGACCCCGATGCGCTCGGGTTGGGCAAGCTGACACAGGGCTTTCTTTATAGGAGCTTCAAGTCCCTGCTTCTCCGCCATTGGGAAAGCATGAAGGTGGCACTTGGTGGGCGCTGCTAAATCAGATGGAAATTTGCAGGCCGAGAGAAGACAGGACCCTGCCAGCCTCCATGCCCCACAGCACCGAGCAACGAGCAGCCAGCGCTGGCTAGGGAAGCATGAGGTTCACGAGGCTTCCCCAAATTCAAACGCACTGGCAACCGATTACACGAGCGTCACCCAGCCATTCCGTCTGGGAGTCCCCGTCTCTAAAGTCAGGATAATGATAGGTCTGCTTCATTGGCTGGGTCTGAGAATACAAGGGCTGGTTCAGGCCAAACGCTTCACCCAGAGCCCAGGAAGTAAGTCGGGAACAAAGCAGGGAAGGAATTCTTCCCTTACATATGCACTGGGGTGGGTGGGTTCACTGCCTGCTGTGGGCAAGAGAGGAGGGCAGACAGATTAGTGAGGGAGCAGACACATTGCCAGCCAGGGAAGGGGACAGAGGAGGGAAAGGGCCCGTGAGGAAGGTGAGCTCCAGCCAACACCTACCACAAGAAAAGTGGTTCAGTCACAAATTTCAAATCACATTTCCGTGTCTGTTTCCTCGCCTTTCATCTCACGCAGGCCCTTACCCAACACGTCCTCTCTTGCCTCAGCATATTATGAAAGTTTTCTATGAAGCGCCTCTCAACCTCTCCCCCTACTCCCCTCGCCCCCCACATCCCCCAATTTTCTACTGTCGACTTCTTCACGCTTTCTGTTCTCTTAAAGGGTTAGCTCTACCGAACCTGCCAGCTGTTTTGTCTGTGCCTCCTCTCAACTGTAAAAACACTGTCCATTCCTTCTTCCCCAAAGCAGCAACTCACTCAGCAAACTCCCTCTGAATCTCTCTCATTTCCATTATTTTCTGCCTACCTGCAGTCCATTACTTTGTAGCTGATTTCTATTATTTGTGTCAGCTGGAGATGGCGATCAGGGGCTGCTTATCTCCATCTGTGCCGAAAGCAAGTCTCTGCTTTAGAGTTCCTGTGTCTCCAAGTTTCCCCAGATGAGGCTCGTGAACAATGGGTTTATGAAATATCAGCTCCTGAAAGATGACTGACAAGGAATCAAATATGATTGTAATGATATTTGAAGTGGATTTTGATTGGTTGAAGAAATACTGGGAAGGACTTAAAACTTATGTAAGGCTATAAACAGTAGTTACTCAAAGTATCCAATCACTACAAATAATTCCTTTGGCTCATGAGCAATTAATTAAACACATGTCTTTTTTTGTATTTATTTATTGGTTTTTCTAGACAGGTTTTCTCTGTGTAGCTTTGGAGCCTGCCCTTGAACTTGCTCTGTAGACCAGGCTGGCCTCAAACTCACAGAGATCTGCCTGCCTCTGCCTCCTTAGTGCTGGGATTAAAGGTGTGCACCACCAACACCAGGCAGTTTTTTTTTTCTTGTTGTTTTTGTTGGGAATTTTTCTATTCTTTTTCTTTTTTTTGGGGGGCGAGTGTGGTGGTCGTTGCTTTTAGCTGCTGACTGTAAGTAAGCCAGCACACTGTCAATCTACTCCTTAACTTGAAGGAGTGGACAAGCACATGCTCTCACAAAAAGCGATCCTCTAAGACTCTGTGTCCAGATTCCTGTGTGCGAAGTCCGTGTTGGTAGAGAGCCCTCCTGTCTACTGCCATGGGGACCTCTTCTCCGTGCAGTTGAAGACACTTTCTGCGATCAGGTCCAAGGAGACAAGGCCCTTACGTTTAGTCATTTGGGTGTGAGTATGAGCCCAGCAGACTATTTCTACAGACGAGACTCATTTGGGGGAAATCATGTGACCCCCACACCCTACGTCAGGTCAAGACATCATCACAAATTTGATCAGCCTATGGCACGTGCATGATTTTAAGACTCCTTGTGCGAAATTTTGTAAAAAATTAGGGACCAGCCAAACAGTTTGAGTTTGTCCTCTACACAGAACCATGGCAATGTACACACACACACACACACACACACACACACACACACACACACACACTAAATAAATAAATAAATGATGTAATAAAAATTCTAATGTGATTTATTAGCAGCCGTGACATATGAAGTGTAACTCAATGCCTCCTCTCCCACCCACACGTATGATACCAAGCATGTGGCTCGTGCTCTGGGCCTCACTGAACACCAGGGAAGCAAATTTGCCCTGGGCTATGGGTTAAAGATGGCCACTGAAACATGTGGAGCTGCACATAGAGTTCCTTCGGTGCCGGCATGTTACCAGTGGGGATGAAGGCTGAGGCAATGCCCGTGGCTAGCTGGCTGGTCAAAACCAGTCTGAAAACAACAACTACATAGACTCTTGTCATGGTCCTGGGTAAGGTAGTTAATCCCCCTCTGCTCCGACAGCCTTGCTTTTAAGGACTAATAGTATGTAATAGTATATGTACATGAGATAATGGGTATAGGCAGAGTTATAAGGACAGTAACATAGTAAGAGTGCTATGGTTTAGATGTGAAATCTCTGGCTGTTTAATAAATGAATGAATGAATGAATGAATGAATGAATGAATGAATGAAAAATAAAATCCCAGAATGTCAGCCGGAAGCTAGCACACCAATCCTTTCTCTGCATGGACCAGGAATCCAGAAGGGCTCCAGGATATAGACACCATTTCCCCACCTTTGTGGTGTCTCATTTCCTCCTGCTAGCTCTGCACCCAGGCTACCAGGAAAGGATGTAACTAGCAGTGCACTCTGGATTCTAAACCCTTTTTTCTTTTCTTATCTTTGTTAAGCCCAGGCTAGACAGTCAGTCTCCCTCTGAGCCACAGTCACAGCCCAAGATTATTCAAGGGCTATCTTGCGATGATATCTCATGTCAGATAACTGTGGCGGTGAGCTTCAGGATAAAAACCTTCCAATAAGCAGGCTCAAGTATATCAGCTCAGCTCCCAAAGCATACGGTATCACAAACCCAAACTCAAACAAAACAGAAACCACCCAGCTTCTTCAGGCCTGTCCTGGCTTCAAAGGCTAGGCAGGTCTCTTAGACTCCAATGGGAACATCACAATGAGTGAGGGGCAGTGATTTGGGTACCGCCCTCAGCTCTTCCTGGAAACGGCCCCACACTGGTGCTTTCCCTTCAGTCTGCCGTACCCTGCGGTCAAACTCATAACCTGTGAACCTGTGTCATCTCCTCTCTCCAGCTTCCCACGTGCCTGGCCAGGGTGCTTTGTACCCTGCTGCTCAGTATCTGCTTTCTTAGGTCATTGTCCACGCTAGGGGTGCTGTAGTTTGTGTGGTGTATGGTTGTGGGGGGTGTGCGTGTTGTCTGTTTTGCTTTGCTTTTTGAAACAGTATCAGTATGTAGTCTCCGCTACCCTGGAAAATCACATTATAGAGCAGGCTTGAACTCAGAGCTCCACCTGCCTCTGCTTTCCCAAGTGTTGGAATTAAAGGCATGTGCCACTATGCCTGGCTTTATAGTCTGGAACTTACGCAGTTGGACCTTGTGGGAGGTCCTCAGGTCGCTGGGGGAAATTCCTTGAAGGAAATTTGTGACATCATCTCCTCCTCCTTGTGCCCTTTCACCTCCTGATGATGACAGGGACAGTCTTGCTTTACCACGTAGTGCTGCCATGAGGCTGCCCTCATCACAGGACCAAAAGTAACAGAGCCATTGGTCAGGGATTAAAATATCCAAAGGCAAAGAAAACAACCATACCCCCCATAGGATACTTACCCTGTGGGTTCTTCCAGTGGTGGAAAGTCAAGTCACAGAGGAGCATCTCTGTCTGTAGTCCTCACTTGGACCTCTCTCCATTTACTGTGTTGTTTCTTCAGGGATGCCTGGTTTTGTTGTTTGTTTTGTTTTTGTTTTTGTTTGTTTGTTTGGTTTTGGTTTTCCAGACAGGGTTTCTCTGAATTGTTTTGAAACCTATCCTGGGACTAGCTCTGTAGACCAGGCTGGCCTCGAACTCACAGAGATCTGCGTACCTCTGCCTCTGCCTCCCAAGTGCTGGGATTAAAGGCATGTACCACCAATGCCTGGCTCTCTTCATTTTCTTAAGCCAAGGTGCAATTCTCCTTCTGCAGAGAATTCAGCCTGACTCCTCCAAAGAACCCATGTTCTCCAGACCTTTGTAGTTATCTGGTATTTATCCTCTGTAATCCATGGGGTGCTTTTTGGCAGAGTCAGATAAACCTGTCTTAAACTGGAAATATCGTTATTCATAGGACACATTAAGTCTCCCTAATCTAGCAATCCCCCCTAGCTCAACCCAAGTGGACCCTGCAGAGCATCAGTGGCTAACTCTTGAGATCTCATGTCTGCCTGGGAGCTGTGGCTCACCGCTGTCACCCATTCTGATGGGAAAGCATGCAAAACCGAAGAGTTCTAAGTTCCATTTCTACTGAATTCATATCACTCTTACACCGACATAAAGCCAACACCTCCCCAACCAGCAACTCTGCGAGTCACTATCAATATCAGCCAGAACATGGTGTAACAAAGCACAGTACAGTCACTGCTTAGCAGAAGGGTTCCTCACAGCAGCGTGGGGCAAAGAGATGCAGATAAAGGAAGAGGAGTCAAGAACCCTCGAGCTAGTTATGGCAAGAAATCCTTGCTACCTCTAGGCTTGAAGGGACAAGGGCATGGGATGGATTCCACAACTCAGAGAAAACGGACAGCTGTGCAAGAGGGCTTCCGGACAGGATCTGAGGTCTCTAGTGACAGGCACAGCCAGGACAGGACTGTAGATTAGTGCTAAAATTCTAGCTGGACACACACAAGGCACTAGGCTCCATGCCCAACTTGCAGAACAGGCTCCATGCCTAGCTTGCAAAACAAATAAAATGGAAGATGACAACCAGCTTGTGGTGGGCTTGACACAGGAGGACCCAGGGAGGTAGACGGTTGACCTCGTCGTCCACAGCTATCTGTGCTTGTCCAATCTTGCCAGTGGGCGAGAGCTCACTTGCGGCTGTCCATCCGGTCTCCTGCGATAGGGACCGGGTGGAGGAGCAGAGAGCTAGTGTGAGAGAAAGGGCGTGTCTTTAGTTTGAAACTGATGTGTTTGTTGAAGATGCCTTTTCTTCTAGTCTGCTCTAGAAGTTCCTTGAGAGCTGAGACCACGTCCTATACCTACACGGCTCCTAATATCTCATCATGTTTAGTTCAGTGAGAATTGCAGTGCACCTGTGGTGTGTGTGTGTGTGTGTGTGTGTGTGTGTGTGTGTGTGTGTGTGTGTGCACGAGCGGGTTGTGTGTGCACATGTGTGTGTGAGTGTGTGTACGAGCTGTGTGTGTGTGTGTGTGTGTGTGTGTGTGTGTTTTGATCTTCATCCTGGGTTTGATGCCTCTTCCGGGACCACCACCTCTCTTTCCAGTTCTCACATGTCCAATAGAAGGTGCAGTCTCATCATACGGCCTCCCTCCTGGCTTTCAGACTGACTCTGCCTCTTGTTCGCTTTGCCGCTTCAGCTGCCTGACTTCCTTGGCTTGTCCCCAAGTGTGATCCTAACTAAACACCTTTCACTCTTCTCACTTCTGTCAAATGGGCTACAATGTCCCCTTGACGGAAATGCCCTAGCAGTGACCCTCAGTATCAGTGGATCATCTCCCATCTCTCCTTACCTTCCTCATTTTCCACGCCTGATATGTGATATATGGATTGCGGGTTAAGTGTATTCTCCTCACACAAGAGCAGTGGTTCTCGCCACGACCCTTTAATACAGGTCCTCATGCTGTGCTGACCCCCAACCATAAATCTTGTATTTTTCTCTTGCTACTTCATAACTGTGATTTTGCTACTGTTATGAACTGTAACGTCAATATCTGTGTTTTTCAGTAGTGTTTGACCCCCAAAGGGGTTGCAACAGCCCCAGACTGTAAGATGCATGAAGGAAGACTTCCTGGTTTGGTCCAAATACCAAATCAACATCTAACCCAGAATAATTCATAGGCGTGCATTCATGCACACACACATACACACCAGAACCAAAGAGTCAAGTTTTATTTTTACCAGAAGTCTGGCAGGCCAAAGTTGGGTGATTGCCTGTAACTAAATCTTGCCCACCCTTAGCTAAAATAAACTAGTTCCATCCAGTGAGTTTTATTTAGTCTGTGCTAAGACACGCCAGCAGAAGCATCTGGTGTAAGAGTGCTCCCAGACAGATTCCTTCCTCCTCACTATCAGCTGCCATCAATTTTGGTCAATGACACTAAAGACTCTGGGAACTTGAGCCACGGGACCCTTTCCCTCTCTCTTCTCCATGATTTGGCTTTAGTTCCCCAACAGCAAACTTCACGCTGGTTCTTGTTGTTCCCATTTCTGCTTCTACAGGGCCATCTTCTCCCAGCGTAGCAGATTTCCTGGTGCCCCGGAATCAGCCTGTTCCAGGCTGGATGCTTCAAGGGCAGCCATGGGCTTATCTGTGGGAAACTAGATTCACCAGCCACTGCTCCCCGGGCTGCCAGTGCTACGCTATGGCCGTGCCCGAAAGAAGACTAGGGTCCAGCTGTTGGGCGCCCTATGTAGTCATACCCCTCCCGTTGTGCTCAGGAACTCTGGGACATATGGACATCACCCAGGCTAGATTTGTCTTGGTGCTACTAAGGGAGAGGTTGAGTAGAAGTTCTGGCTGTGTCTTCCAGCCTTTCTTTTATAGATCTCTAATGGGGCTGGAGAGATGGCTCTGTAGTCAAGAGCATTTGATACTCTTGAAGAGCACCCAGGTTTGATTCCTGTCCCAGTTGATTCGATGCATTTTTCTGATATCCTCGGCCACCACGCATGGCGCACATTCATACATGTAGGCAAAACACTCACACATAAACTACCTACAAGTTTTTTTTTTCAAGTAAAAATTTCTGTATATGTGTGTGGATGCATGTGCTCCTACAAGTATATATGTTCTCATATGTGAATTAGTACAGGGATGAACTTCCCAACATACATATGGAGGTCAAAGGGCATCTCCTCGTGTCAGTCCTTGACTTCTGCCTTGCTTGAGACAGGGTCTTTTGTTGTTTGGTACTGCATAAGCCAGACTAGCTGGCCATAAGCTTCTTCTGTCAGGATTCCTCTGACTCCACCCTCAACCTCCATGTGAGGAGAGTGTTGGAATTACAGACATGCTTCTGTGTCCATCTCCATGTGAACGAGCTGGGACTCCAGACATGTGCCCATCACCTATCTCCACGTGGGAATGCTGGGATTTCAGATGTGCTAAGGTGTCTTTGTGTGGATTCTGAAGGTCTGACCATGAGTCCTCATGCTTGACCAGCGGGCTCTTCACCTTTTGAATCATTCCCCCCGGGGTCCTCCGGGAGCCCTTTCTCAAAGCTAGGATAAGGCTTTCTCTTTTCCCTGTGTTGTTAGTTAGCATTCCATGGAGGTGACAAATTACCTCAGGTAAACATCTTATAAGGAAGAAGTTATTTAAGCTCAGGGTTACAGAGGGCTCGGTCCATGGTTGTGTGGGAGTCTGTGGCGAGCCGTCACACATGCTGAGAAGCATGTGGTAGAACAAAACTCCCCACCTCTCTGTGTGGGAAGCAGACAGAAATAAGAAGAGACTGGAGTCTCAACATCCACTCACAGGACATGCCTCTAAGGACCCAATTTCTTCCATTAGCCCTGTGTCCTAAAGGCGTCACCATCTCCCAATGGTTCTTACTGCCTCAACATAGCCTCACATATCTTCTCTCTCCTACTGGACATTGAACTCTAAGCAGGGTTTTGGCAGTCACTGATTATTTGCTTAAATATGTAGCTTCTGTCTTAGTCCATCACAGTCCCAGAGGCAGAGAAATCCAGATGAAAGAGCCAGCAGATCGAGTGTTTGGTGAGGTTGGTTTGGTTTTCTGATTCACAGATGATAACCTCTCACTATAAACCCGCTTAGTAGAAAGGCTGCAAGCTCTCTGGAGTCTCTTGTGTAAGGATGACATTCCCAATTGTTGTGTGATATTTTGATGGTGTCCTGACAAGTCAAGCATGCTTGGAGTCAGAGGTGAAGCTAGCCACTAGCTGACCATAGAGGTTTGGAGGACTATAGAGAGGGGAACAGGAAGTAGTAAGGCAGGGCTGAGATGGGGTCTCTGCTAAGACAGGTGGCAGCTCCCTTGCTTCTCTGATCTATCAGACTCCTTATTTTTATTGATAAAGATTAATTAGAGTAATGCTTCCCCCAACTTTGAGGGAATTGAGTGCATGCACTTGGGACTGAATCACCCTCTAAAGGCCCGCCTCCCGGACAGTGGTCTTGTTGGCTAGTAATTGATTAGGACATGCGTGTTCTGGGGTGACATAAACATTCAGACTTTAGCAAACCACCACTAGTGGTGTCAAAGGTGTGCTAGCTGATTACTGGTTTTTGCTTAAAGGAGTGTGGTCCTGACAGGGTATCACTCTGACATCTAGCCCACTGTGTCTGATGAATTCTTATATCTCCTAGGCCTAGCATATACCGAGTTCTTTGAAAACGCTTCTGGATTAAATGAGAGTGGGTCCTTGGAAGCCGTTTTCTTGCTCATTTACGTATTCTTTATCGTGACCAGTTTTTTCCCAGTATAAAATCAACTCCTTTCTGCAGCTACAGTTCTCAGTTTCTGTGAGGTCCCCTCTTTCCTCTTGCTAGCATCTGTCTACCTACCTGCAATTTGGCTTTCGAGACTATAAACATTCCAGATCACATAAAAGATGCACAATGGGCACAAGCCCAAAAGCAGGAGTTGCTAACCGGGTGGAACCCTGGCAGGGCTACTGCCCAGAGTCAAGCAAGCTCTGGTCTGGTTGCAGGGTGTGAAGATGAAGTATTAGTTACAGCACTTAATGAAGGGATTCATGTATCATACGGTTATATAGTATAATTACCATGGATGCAGTTTGCCAGAAGTATCTCCCAGAATCTCCCAGTTTCTTCTATCTCTGAGCCGACATTTCTATTGGACAGTCTTCAGACTCAAGCCACGAGCACATCACAGAATGAGGGAGATTCAAGCTATTTTAGAAGTCAGTAAGAGTTAATAGTTTTCAAAAGTTTGCCATTTATAATCAATATAGCTGAAAAATTAGGTTGGCTGCAAATTGCCTTTAAGCATGCATACATACACAAATGCAAAAAACACAGACACATGCACACACACACACTTTATTGAAATCACATTTGTTGAACCACAAAATGGTATCTTAAACTTGACCTAAGTAGTGCAGAGCAGTAATTCCAATTACTCAGGAGGAAGACCACAAGCTTAAGGCTTGCATGACCATAGAGTGAGTTCAAGACCAGCCTCTGCAACTTACATAGACTCTGTCTCAAAATAAAAAGTTAAGACAACAACAAAAACAAGAACAGCAGCAAAACAAACAGACAAGAAAGTCACAGCCTGGACCAGGATATTGATCAGAGGTAGAGGGGTATTTGCCCAACATTCATCAGGCCCTAGGCTTAATAACTAGAACTGCAAAAATGTAAACATATCTATCATCTATCTACTATCTATCTATCTATCTATCTATCTATCTATCTATTGGCCTGCCTACGATACCTACCTATGTTCCTATGATTTATTGGTCAGGGATACCCCAAGGCACCCAAAACAACACAGGTCCTTGTCATTGCTCACCAGAACTGGAGAGTAAGAGCTTACTGCTGAAGACACAACACACTTTGATTGTAGGATACAGGCATAGTGGAACTAACCTGGAAATATTTTCCCTGTTGGCTAGCTTTTGTAGTGCTAGAACGTTCTATACAGACCATTGGGGACTAGCCATCAGTGCTTTTCACAACAGTGGATCCCACATGCTACAGAACTAATCTACCAGGAACTATGTGTCTACAGGTGAAATACAGGCCTGAAGGTTATGGCGGGTTACCAGCCATGTTTGTAAAAGTTTTGAGACCTGATCCATAGCAAGAAATCCATTCCTGGCATTGTGAAACTGCTCAAAAGACCTTGGCTTGGGGAAACCTACTTCCTAGGGAGAACTTATCATGAAATGTCTGCTAAATTGACATACTGTCAAACTGTTCCTAAATAGTTACACTTGTATACATAGAGTAGTGCGGTTGAAACACTTTTGTTGGGGGGGGGTCAGTGATCTGCATTTAATCTAGCAACACAGTGCTGAGAGTAAATGAGTACTAAAATGGGGCATCAATACGAACCTTGCCCCCCCAAAGCTCAGATGACATCTTGGAAGACAGGGGAGGAAGACTGGAAAAGCTGGAGGGTTGGGAGGAACGCTGGGAAATGCTATCTGCTGGGCATGATGTGGCCATTGTACCCACCAACTCCCAGGAGCTGTGTTACCTGCACAAGACCATGCCAGACGAGCAGCTGGCATTCTGACAGGGTTAGTTGGATTTATTGGGTCACGACGGGAAACAAAATAAAAGAAAAACACAAAAGGAGAGGTCAAAGGGTTGGAGCATGTGTTAGGAGTTTCTGGAGGCGGGGCGAGTGGGAGGCGGAGTGGGTGGGGAGAGCTGGGGGAGATGTGATCAAACTGTTTGCGTTGTGACACTGTCAAAGAATAAAAGAGTTTAAAGTTCACTAAACAAGTCATATATCCTTTCCTTTCATTAAAATTAATAATTTTGTTTCTTTGTAAAAATGCGTTTCTTTTTCCTTATTTTTAATCTATGAATATTATTAATTTGGAAACCAAGCTATAGCCTACTTTAGTTATTTTTCTTATCTACGTAAAAGCAATGGTGTTTGAAATATTGGGTGGATAATTTGATACTGAAATTGATTTTTAAAAGCCATACTTTGCACATCAGTAGTGCAGAGTACTCAACAAGGGAAAGGATAAGGAAAAATTGTTTAGAAAGAGGAAGGGGGGGGCTTGTGAGCTTTCTTGAAAGTGTGCAGTGCTGGGAAACAGTAGTGAAATCACACGGGGAGTCTCCAACACATTGTAGAATTGTTTCTGCTACTTAGTTGCCACTTTCTGTTAGTTAATTCTCAACTCCACACAAGCTCTCCCTACTGAGTTGATGTAGATAGTCTCTTACGATAAGCACAGGCAGGGATTTCTTACTAGGGGAAATTTAGGTCATGATTCATTTAAAGGTGCAGAGTTAAGCATGAACTGGCTATTAATGCACTAGGGTGGCTCTATTTTCTTGGGAAAGGACCCCAAAAAGGAAGGAAGAAAAGAAGGAAGGAAGGGAAGAAAAAAGAAGGAAGGAGTTGGTTCATATCTGTCCATTTTCTTTGCTGTGTCTCTCTCTCTTGTTTCTTTCATTCTCTCTGAAAGCAGAATCCTCTTTGCCAAAAGTTTCCACCCCCATCCCCACCCCCACGCCTCCCCCTTATTACTCCGTAGGAGCCCCAGAGCCTGAGAGGGTCGCACTGTACTGCGGAACGGTTCTTTTGGCATTTGTATAAAGCTGAGGTGATCTTTGTGGGAGGTTGCTATGACAATTTGCAAACAGAAGAGCCCTTGGAACGCTGCAGGGGGTAGCTCCCTCTAGACTGAAATCTGCACGAGTTGGGGCCTGCACTCTTTAGTTCATCCAAGGACCTGGAGACTCAAGCAGCAGGACAGGAGAGGATGGACACTCCGGAGCACTTCAGAAACTAGGCACCTCCCAGGAAGGAAGCGCCTGCTAGGCGGCCCAACTTTCCTCCCTGTCTGCTAGGATTTGTTGAGCTTTCCCCTGTACCTGACTGTTGAATTGGACAAAGGTGCACAAGTGTGCCATGCACGACAAAGCACAGGTGTGAGACGGGGAAAAACAAAAATTTGTTGGTCCCCCCCCCCGGAAAGAGACTGTAGACCACAAATGAAAGGGGCGGGGTAATTCTCCACCTGTCTGGAAGGGACAGGGGAAAAGGATCTTTTGCTCCCGAGGATGAGAGGTGACAGAGGTGCCCTACTCTTGCAGCGATGCTGAACGGAAGGTGTGCCCTGTCTCTCCCAGCGGCCGTGTCGGGGAAAGGCTCAGAGTTGTAAGGAACTGGGAGGTGTCTCTGATGTTTATTTTTGCCTAGCAACCCACAGCCAACTGCTACCCCAGCTGCGGTCCACAGGCGCCCGTCTGACTCCCCTTGTCCTAGCGACTGGAGGGCAGCGGTCACTCGGTGTCAGTGAATCTGGGAGGGCGTGCGTGGCCGGGCTGGAAGTAGAAGGGCAGCCCCTTCCTTCGTCCATGCTTGGGTCACCAGGCTCAGCCGCAGTCCCTCCTCGGGGCCTGACTTTCCGAGGTGACCCTCACACAACTAAGTTCTCTCCACGATTAACTGGGGAGAGGGGCGGCGGGGAGGGGACCCAGTATTGTCTGGGAGCAGCCATTAGGAGCGGTGTCTAGGGGCGTGATGGGAGGAGGAGGGGTCTCTGCCGCAATTTCGGGAGGAGGCTGGCGGCGGTAGGTTGCGCGGTAGTGCCGGGAGGGGCGTCGCGGGGGCGCGGGGGACCCGGGGAGCTGGCAGATGGCCGCAGGGGCGGCGGAGGGCGAGCCGGAGCCGCATTTTCCCGGGAGCGGAGGGCGGCTCTGCGGAAGATCGGAGGGGGAGGGACTCCCGGGGTGGCGGGTGGGGGTGGGGTGGGGCGCGCCTGTGTGGCTGGGGCCGGGGGAGTCCGGGGCGGGGCCTCGGCGGGGGCGGGGCTGGCCTCCCCGGGCGCGAGCCGCGGGCGCGAGCGTGTGTGCGGGTGTGCGCGAGCGCGCGCGGGCCCGGGAGGAGGCTCCCGAGTGTGTGGGTCCCGGCGGCCGCTGCCTGCTCCCCGCGGCCCCGATGTGAGGGAATCGGGGAGGCCAGCGGTGCGGCAGGGGAGGGCGAGGCATGTGCACGGGCCGGGGGGGTGCAGCAGCCGCCCGAGGACGAGGGGGACGGCGGCGGCGAGGAGGAGAGCGGGGGGCTCGCGGCGGCGGCGGGCCCGGGCCGAGGGGATGCAGCGGACTGCGTGTGCCTGGCTGTAGCGGGCGTGAGCAGGCGACGAGGCGAGGGGGACCCGCGCGAGGGGCGACCAGGAGGCGGCGGCGGCGGCGGCGAGTAGCGGTGGGACCGGCGGCGAGGGCAGCCCTGCCATGCACGTTCCTCTCCCGCGGCCATGTTAACCAGGAAACCTTCGGCCGCCGCTCCTGCCGCCTACCCGACCGGTAAGGGCTCCGGGACCCTGGCGGCGACACGGGGCGCGGGCTGTGATCGGGGATGCCCCGGGAGCCCCGGACCCTGTGGGCTGGGCGAGGGGCGTCCGGAGCGCGGCCCCGTCGCTGCGCCCTCTCGGTGGCCCGCCCTCCCCTCCCCCGGCCCGGCGACGTGGGCCCCGGAGCTCCGGCCCAGCGCGGCTCCCAGCCGGGTCGCGAACTTAACTTTGCAGCTGGCGGGTGCGCGCCGGGGAGCCGCGTCCCGAGCCCCCATGCACCCCGCACGCCGCCGGCTTTTCCCGGGCCGGGTGTCTCCTTCCATCTTCTCCCGGGAAGAGGGGGTTCGCTGCCCACCGGGGCGGGGGCGGGGGTCTGCGTGGCTCTCTTCCCCCCACCCTGACCCTCTTTTGTCTCCTCCCGCGCATGGCTCCCAGGCCGAGGAGGGGACACCACCGTTCGCCAGCTTCAGGCTTCCCCGGGGATCGGCGCGGGGGCTCCCCGGAGCGGAGTGGGAACCGGGCCGCCCTCTCCCATCGCCCTGCCGCCTCTCCGGGCCAGCAACGCTGCCACCGCAGCCCACACGGTACGGTGAGATCCGGCTCCGGGAGGGCGCCAGGCAGACCCTGAGCTTGTGGGGTTCTGAGTGTGGGAAGAGAGGGCCGAGTGCTCCACGCCCCTGGCAGGGGCCTGTCTTCGACGCCGCCCTCTGCAACTTGGGCGAGCCCCGAGCTGCTGCCACAAAGGAGATTCGTGGCGAGGGCCCCTCGCTTCCCTCTGGAGCCCGCCCACCCCAGAGCTCCTTTTCCTGGGAACTTCCTTCTTGCCTCTTCCTCCCCCCTCCCTTTTTTCATCTCTGCTTTCCAGAGCTCCCTTCCCCCGACCCGGTAAACATCTCCTCCCAACCCCAGGGGTAGGGGATATTTATAGAAACATGTGTTAGGGGACAGCTAGGCCACCCTGCCCGGAAAATCGATCCCCCAAAGAGCCTCGGAGGCCTCGCTCCAGCCGGCAGGGAGCACCCGCCAATTGTCCCCCGCGTGTGTAAGCATGTTTTATGGGAGCTACAGGTTTGAGCACAGCAGAAATTGTAATTAACATTAACAAAAATAAGAGCCACGGCAGTAGTCAAAACAAAACAACCCACCCCGTAGGATTCTCGACATGGATATTACTCGAAAAGAAAGGGCCATCTTTGCTTTGTAGGTGGCAAGGGAAGGACACCTGACAAGGGCTGTGGTCCCTGAGGCCCTGGGGGGAAGGAGAGCTGAGTCTGGGACTGGTGGCTGCAGGGATTCGACTTCAGCATGTACCTTTTCTCAGCTCCCAGCGATGTTTTTTGGATGGTGACCTCGAGCCTGGAGGAGGTGTGCGCTTGGAGAAGGTGGTTTCAAAGGTCTCTTTGCCAAGGGCTGTGTGGGAACGCGAGCACCTTAGGGTGGTTCTGTATGAGGTTGCTTGCAGGACATAGGGTTTTTGTTTTGTTTTGTTTTGTTTTTTTGCTAAGGGAGAAGTTGCTTGAAAGCACCTTGTGAGATCTGCAGGGAGCGCCTCTGGGGGGTCATGTGTGACTGAAACTTGTTTACCACGGGAGACTTCACGAGAGGAAAGAGTTCAGTTGTGTTGGGGACATGGAAGAGAGGTAGAGCAATGTCATTGATCACGTTTTGTTGTTCTCGTTCTGTTTTTCTCAGTGTGTCTATCCTAGGGGCTGGGAATTCATTGCACAGGGACTAACTCCTCAGGGTTAGACTATTGCTGGGAAAGAGAGAGCCTACACAGGTAGGGGGCTGTGTTGTCACAAGGGCATCCTAGTTAAGGAACCACCATTGGTTTTAGAGGTTTGGCTTTTCTGTTTTGGCTGGGTTAGGGTCATCTGGCAGTTTGGAAAATACAGCATCCCTCCCTCTGCCCTTTGGTGTTGGTGTGATCACGTGACATGATGTGAGCTGGAAAAGATGACTTGGTTTGCCTGTACTTCCCAGTTCTGTTTGAGGATGACCTTTACCTGACCAGAACTTATTTGCAATAGAAATATGTATTGAAACTGGGAGAAACTGCCAGCAGCAGAGCAGCCTGTGGGGCGTCAGAAAGGAGAAGATGTGAAGGTGTTTCTCAGGAGAGATGCCCGTGTTTTGCGTGTGGGGCCTGTGTGTGGTGTGGCTGTTTTTAGCGGGAGGGTAAATTTGAGTTGCCCGGCATCATTAGATGCTAGCTTCTGAAAGCGAGGCTGTTTCCAGTGTTGTTAGTTTTGACTTGGTTTGTGTAACAGATTGCCGGGATCAAGGCCGTTCAGGGCCATAGCGTTTATCTGGTCCTCCTCCTGCATTTTGACCTGAGGATAAAGACTCCACAGGTTAACTGAGCTGAATCTGTAGCCAGTTCAAATACGTATCACAGAGTCGTACACCCTCCAGAGTCTGCATTTAATGCACTGCTCAGGGCTGCTAACTAGTTCTGGCACCCGGCGTTATAAGCGCTAGAGCCTTCGCAGCTTTGTATTCTCATGTCTTTTCACATTTTCAGGAGTGTTTACCCGTTTATTTCGAGAGCAGTTATGCCTGGAAAGAACTGTTGTGGAGTGATTGGGAAGAAGCGGCATTGAGTGAGAAATGATTTGTCATAGGAGCTCTCTCATCTTTGTCCTTAAACACATGATAGGATTGTGAACTTTGGAATTTTCCATGGTGGTTTGTTTTCTGCTTTTTGTGTGGCTTTTATTTCATCCTGTAGTGATTTAGTTTAGGTCAGTTTGTCCTAAAAGTAAAACCAGTAAGTTCCTATGTCAATTTTCATGAGTCTTTTTTCTTATGACAATATGTGGGAGATAACAAAATATTTATTTTAAAATCTTTTCATTTCTACAAATTCCAAAATATTGGCATATAGTTTTGTAACTTTGAATGTTTAAATCACCCATCAGTGATTTCTTTTTAATTCCTCAACTTCATTCCCATAACACCCCCAACATTTCTAAGGTGACTTTGGGAGGTTTTAAAACACCCAGGAGTCTCAGCGCACGGAAACATGTGTTGCTTGCCATTTTGGTACTGCAAGAGGAAAAGCAGATTTCCTAGACTTTGACCCAGAGTTCTCAATAATAAGATCTGTCATGATTAGAGGCAGGATCTGTGGTTCTCTTCCACTTTAACACACCCACTTGTGGGTGTTTAAGCCACCGTGTTCATGTCTGCTTGTATTCTTGACGCTGACACGTTATATGTACTACATTGGCTAATATGGCCGACCCACGGTTTCTGACTTCAAAAGGCTGAAGTATGAGTGAAGGATTTTCAGTGTTCTTATGTTTATGATGTGGTCCTAGCATGTCTGGCATTTCTGGGTGCCCAGTCTACTATGTACCAGGCTTCCCATTAGATTTGGTTTGTGATTTTGAAGTCCTGTACTGTTGGGGACCTTCTTTACTGGAACCTTCCAGCAAATGTCTGTAACTCCTGGAATGTGTAAGGCTCTTGGGTGTTGTAAGATTTCTGCTATGGATACTTTTTAACCAGCTGTCCTTTGCCTCGGAGGCCGGGAAAGATCTTGTGACTTGGGCCTCTTGGGATGTTTCCCAACTCCCTCAGCGCTGATTTCATGTTTTCTTTGAAGATGCAAACACTATTGCTGAAGAGTGACTTCAAGAGACGTCTCTTGATGTGTGTGCGTAGTTCTACTTAGGAGATATTCAGTACTTACCGTGTCCCTGAGTTTGTGTTAATGGGGACTTGAGAAAAATAAGAGCTGACCACCCCTCCACCCCACCCTCATACTTTTTTGCAGCCAGCCAGGTGCACGTTTTGTCAAAACTGAGTGAAATAAAGCATCAAGGATGAAACAGTTCACTGTAGGTACAGAGGGAGCTGTTTAATAGATTGGATGGAAGAGGTGAGTTTTCTGTTCTGGGCATTGAAGAGCGAGTAAGAGTTTGTCATCTCAACACTGGCAAGAAGGAGATAGAAGGAGCATCAGCAAAGGATAGTAGTAATAGCTGTCACTTGCTCAGTACTATGCCATACACACACACACACACACACACACACACACACACACACACACACACACACACGTGGGTGCACACGCACACATCTCTAATCTCCCTAAGAGCCCTAACAGGGTAGCCTGGAACTTTCTGCACACAAGGACACTGCGGTTCAGAGAGATACGTTAAATTACCCAGGGTCACACAGTGACTTCCAGATTTCAGTTCTCCCAGAACTGACTTCAGCAACAAGAGAGGTGTGTGAGAGTGCATGGTGTCTCTGGGCCCTGGGGGTTCAGCTTTGCTCCTCGTAGAGGGACACTAGTGTGTAGATCAGACTGGAAAACCTCTGGGGAGATGTGTTCTCATTGCATGCATTAGCCATGCAGCCACAGGCAAGGGCAGTCTCAGATGGACAGTACACACATGCCGTCTCAAACAGCACTGCGGAGAAAAATTTGAGTTTAGGCGTGCGTGCGTGTGTGTGTGTGTGTGTGTGTGTGTGTGTGTGTGTGTGTGTATGTATGTGTGTGTGCGCACATGCGCGCGCGTGCTGCCTACATATCTGCCTCAGTTGCCCCAGTGAAAATGACAGAAGGTGAAGTGTAACTGATAGAAAGGGCATGAGTGGGCACAAAGGCTTAATGAGTGCATGGGTGTGGGAAGGGGCAGATGCTGAGAGTGGTCTCCAGGTATATGCACAGTCAGGGATCCCAGGTAGATGCACAGTCAGGGATCCCAGGTAGATACCCATCAGGAGTTATGAGTTTGTTCCAGTTGCCTATGGGAGTGGAAACTCATTAGCACTTGGGCAAAGGGATTTGGGTCCAGGAGACGTGGATGAGCAGGTCTGCAAGAGGACACAGGAGAGACAGCAGCCAATGATGGGTGCTCCTGACATCTGGCTCTGCACAGGGTCGACCAGGAAATTGTAGGGGTGGAAAACCAAGAGAATAGACGTTATCCGAGGGTGGTCATCGCTGATCCTGCAAAAGGAGGGCCAGAGAAGGCAGGTGGAGAGAGACGGTGAGCCAATTTATAGGCAAGCTCTTTAGTCCTGACCACGGAAATATTTGAAATAATGTTTTCATTTATACAAAAATCTATTGCAGTGACCTAAATCAGAGTAAATCCCTGATGCTCAGAAAGTTTCCTTTGGCTAGCTAGCATTTTAGGACTCCTAAAATCCCAAGGTTGATTTTGTCCTCACTGTGCTTTGTGAGTTGTTTGGCTCAGATCTGGGTAATGTCGATTCTTCTGAAGTGTCCTCCATCTTGCCCTGAAGAGAGAGATTTCAAACCTTTTCATCCCTTGTGTTTGAAAGACTGCAGCGGGAAGAGAGCAGAGAGGTGAGCGAGGCTGTGAGGGGAAAGCAGTGGACGGAGGAGGCATGATGGCGCGCTCCACCACCTGGGGCTTGAGGGGCAGGGGTAGGGGATGGTGGGAGGTTTGCTATTTTCCTTTCCCCAAGGCTAGCCTTTGCTACCATGTCCTTGAAAATAAAGGAAAGAGAGGGAAGGGAGAAAGGGAAAGAACAGTAACATGTCTGGGCTGCTTTTGTGTACATTCAAGGCATTTCTATGTCGTCTATGGACTGCCTTGCTTTTGAGGTCGAAAAAGATACCAACTACCTTAGTGGGATATAAAGTCACCTTACATGGAGGTATCATCTATGAGTTCAATGAGAGAAATCTGCTAGAAGTCTCTGGAAAGTCATAGTCAGGTCCAGGAGTATCCCAATAGCCAGTAGAAGGAGAGATTTGCGTGGGTGCTGAGCTGTGGTCCAGAGGTCCAAGATGAATGGCAGTGGCTCAGCTTGTTGGACTGAATGACCTTAACTCATTAAAGTTAGTGACACCCAGAAACTGTAAACAAAACAAAACAGGTTTGAAGTTTGCAAGGTAACTGGGGCGCATGTCTACGGGAGACTCTGTCAATAGAAGCACATTTTGTTGGTTGCCGTGCGTTCCTAAGTTAATTAGAACTTCCGGGGAATAGGGAAGTATAAAGTGTTTCTGGACGAGGGCTAGATATGCGAGGGAGTGCTGGACAAATGTGATTCCCCGTCCTCACATAAATAAAGATTCAAAGGTGGAAGACACCGTGATCTGGGTGAGGGCCGCCAAGTGGCCTTACTGTTTCCTTTCCAGATCAGATATGGCTTAAGACACCCACCATGTGCCAGGCCTCTTATTAAACACTAGGTGCAGAATGGTAACAGGAAGATTTGATCCCTACCTCCAGGAAAACTTACTACTAGGACCCAGGCTATGTAGCTGCGGCATTCCTGGGCTGCCCTGTGTTTCCTGACCTCGCCCCGTCTCCCGTCCTTTTCCTTTACTGTCTCGCCTGTTAGCATCCTATTCATTCTCCCTGCTGGGATGCTCACGGGACCTCTTGGGTACCCACACTGTGGGTGTGGGTTCGTGCCAGGTTGAGAGTGGGGTAATGAGAGCTGATCTTGCACCACGTTTGGACTCCCTGCTGGGATGCTCACGGGACCTCTTGGGTACCCACACTGTGGGTGTGGGTTCGTGCCAGGTTGAGAGTGGGGTAATGAGAGCTGATCTTGCACCACGTTTGGACTCCCTGCTGGGATGCTCACGGGACCTCTTGGGTACCCACACTGTGGGTGTGGGTTCGTGCCAGGTTGAGAGTGGGGTAATGAGAGCTGATCTTGCACCACGTTTGGAGAGAAGGGTCTTTTCCTTTCTGTTTATGCTTCTTGTCTGAATTCCAGATTGGCGGCGGTAAGCACACCATGAATGACCACCTCCACATCAACAGCCACAGCCACGGACAGATCCAGGTTCAGCAGCTGTTTGAGGATAACAGTAACAAGAGGACAGTGCTTACAACACAACCAAATGGGCTTACGACAGTGGGCAAGACGGGTTTGCCCGTGGTGCCCGAGAGGCAGCTGGAAAGCATTCACAGGCGGCAGGGGAGTTCCACCTCTCTGAAGTCCATGGACGGCATGGGGAAGGTGAAAGCCACCCCCATGACACCCGAACAAGCGATGAAGCAATACATGCAAAAACTCACAGCCTTTGAACACCATGAGATTTTTAGCTACCCTGAAATATACTTCTTGGGTCCAAATGCGAAGAAGCGCCAAGGCATGACAGGTGGACCCAACAACGGGGGTTATGATGATGACCAGGGATCGTATGTGCAGGTGCCCCATGATCACGTGGCTTACAGGTACGAGGTCCTCAAGGTCATAGGGAAGGGGAGCTTTGGGCAGGTGGTCAAGGCCTATGACCACAAAGTCCACCAGCACGTGGCCCTGAAGATGGTGCGGAATGAGAAGCGCTTCCACCGGCAGGCGGCAGAGGAGATCCGGATCTTGGAACACCTACGGAAGCAGGATAAAGACAACACCATGAACGTCATCCACATGCTGGAGAATTTCACCTTCCGCAATCACATCTGCATGACGTTTGAGTTGCTGAGCATGAACCTCTACGAGCTCATCAAGAAGAATAAGTTCCAGGGCTTCAGCCTGCCGCTGGTGCGCAAGTTTGCCCACTCCATCTTGCAGTGTTTGGATGCTTTGCACAAAAACAGAATAATCCACTGTGACCTTAAGCCCGAGAACATTTTGTTAAAGCAGCAAGGTAGAAGCAGTATTAAAGTGATTGACTTTGGCTCCAGCTGTTACGAGCACCAGCGTGTCTACACGTACATTCAGTCCCGCTTCTACCGGGCTCCGGAAGTGATTCTTGGAGCCAGGTACGGCATGCCCATTGATATGTGGAGCCTGGGTTGCATCCTCGCGGAACTCCTGACGGGTTATCCCCTCTTGCCTGGGGAGGATGAAGGGGACCAGCTAGCTTGTATGATTGAGCTTTTGGGCATGCCCTCCCAGAAACTCCTGGAGGCTTCCAAACGAGCCAAAAATTTCGTGAGCTCCAAGGGTTACCCCCGGTACTGCACTGTCACGACTCTTTCAGATGGCTCTGTGGTCCTCAATGGAGGCCGATCCCGGAGAGGGAAGCTGAGGGGCCCGCCAGAGAGCAGAGAGTGGGGGAACGCACTGAAGGGATGCGATGACCCTCTTTTCCTTGACTTCTTAAAACAGTGTTTGGAGTGGGATCCCGCGGTCCGCATGACCCCGGGCCAGGCTTTGCGGCATCCCTGGCTCAGGAGGCGCTTGCCAAAGCCTCCGACCGGGGAGAAAACTGCGGTGAAGAGGGTCACGGACAGCGCTGGTGCTATCACGTCGATTTCCAAGTTACCTCCACCTTCCAGCTCAGCTTCCAAGCTGAGGACTAATTTGGCACAGATGACAGACGCCAATGGGAATATTCAGCAGAGGACAATGTTGCCAAAACTCGTTAGCTGAGCTCCAGTCCTCCTGATGCTGGCAAGCTGAAAAAATGCGTTATAGCTGAGCCTTATTGGGTTGAAAAGTGTAGCTCAGACATGTTTTCATTTGCTCAAAAACTCGACTCGTTTTTATCTTTTCAGCACTTGATGTAAGAGTTTGTTTTGTTTTTATAAAATACATGGGGACAATGCTTTAAGTTTTTATACTTTCTGAAATAGTTCTCCTCCCCCCCCCCCCCCCTTGTGTTCTAAAGGTGAGATGAAGCCTTACTGTATTTAGTGTGGCAGAGTGATCGTACCAGTGGCAGGCCATTGATTTCTTCATGACAGCCACACATTTACAGACTGGTCAAACACATACACTATGTTTTCATGGTTCATCCTCTATGCTCCCCAGGGAGGTGGCCCCCAGGGACCCTCCTCCTCCCTCCATGCTCTAGATTCCCACAGGAGCAGCAGGCCTTGCTTCCATTTTCCGTAAATTAACCTGGGTCAGAGTGGAGGCGGAAGACGATGGGTCAGGACGGTGAAAATCTCTAAGCACCTTAGAGATTGTTGTTTTTCTCTGCGGTGTGTTCAAACACCTACTAAATAGGTTGCCCAGGTTTAACCCGCCCACTTAACATTCTGATGCCAGGAAGCCACCAAGCAACATTTAGTGGATAAGTTGGAAACTGAGATGTATGAATTCCTCCCGATGCTCTGGGAAGACAGCAAGCTGTCATAGTCATGAAACCCTCTGATTATGGAATTGCTTTTTCCTCTATTTTAGGGCTCCCCCCCCACCCTGCTTCCCCTTCTCTTTTATCACACACCTATCACCTGATTTAGTGTGTCTTTTTCCTTCAGCTGTCTATCCCAGACTGTCAATGCAGAGAGCCATTTCTGCTGCCACCACAGTTTCATACTCCAGTTCCCAGAAGAGCAGCAGCCTAGCTACCGAAGGTGGAGGTTTCCATAGTTTGGAAGATCTAGCTGGCCAGAGTGAGTTTGTACGGTAGGCGCCACTGAGGTACCCTTAGCCTGGGGAAGTCTGTTCTTTCCTCAGAAAGAAAAGGGCTGGAAATCCTCTTGCTGAGGAGTCACTGTGACCGTTCAGTTGGGCCACGGTTAAGAACGCATTGAGAGGAGGAGATAATTCACCCTCTGAGTTAAATGGTTGGACCTCTTCTTTGATTCCTTAGGAGATCCTCGGAAGCTGCATCCCTGCTCAGTTTTACTTTCTTCTGGATGGCACTGAGTGTTTTGTGGGGATGACACTTTACCTAAAAGAGTAACTGAGAGTTAGGTAAAAGAATATTTTCTTCTCTGAATGATAATTATTTTCACAATGAAAATTTCAGTATTTTATCACTAATGGATGAACAGTGATATATATCAATTTCAAGGCACGTGAAAAGAATTTTTTTAGTATGTGCAATTTAATAGAGAAAGATTTCTGCCTGTTTGGACAGTAGGTTTTGGATAGTAAAAGTTAGGATAAACAATCTTTTATATGCACAGATATTATTGTATTGCCTGTAAATCGATTTACAAAGTACTTACAGCATGGTCCCCAGTGAGGCCAAGAAAGTTTCCGGTTAAGTTTTTTCTTTATTTTTAATTCTATGTTTTTTCTTATTTTAAAAAGACAAAAAAAACAAAAAAACAAAAAAAAACAAAAAACAAAAAAAAAACCTAAAAAACAAAACAAAAAAAACAAACAAATAAAAAGTGTCATTTTGAATAAAACATTTTTCTTATCTTGAGGCTTTGCCAGTTGATGGTGGAAAAATATGCTCAGGAATTATTTCAAATATTTGCCAAAAATCAGTAATAAGATTAGCTTATTAATAAGTTAGTGATGTTGCTGTTTGCTTTACTATTTAAGGATGCCATTGATAAATTAATTTGTACCTTCTGTACTTAGCAATGATAGCTTATTTCCCTAGTCAAATTCTTTAGCATACTGTACACATTTCTGTGTAATCTGTGAAGTGCAATAATATGTCAGTAAGTTACATTTTAAATGACAGTTCCCCCAATCAGTGGCTTATAGGACTTAAACAATTGTGTATTTAATTTTTTACAACATTGGCTTAAAGGCATGAGAAATAGAACATTTGGGCTGGGGACTTTTGTAAAACTACAAGTCTCTTAGTGATGGTTAGTGCCTTTAGGTCATTAAAGTAAATTTAAAAACTACAAAGCCTCCCCCCTTCAGAGGTTCTGTCCTGTTCCCGGTATCACTTAGTTGTGGAAGTGTGAGCCTGAGCCTGCTAATCACTAACTCCCCTACACCGAGGCTATACTTGCAGCAGTTTAGAAGTGGACTAAAATTGCATGTCTTTCCCACCACACAAAACTGGTTTTTCTGATGCCAGCAGAACATTTGTGATATGCTTTATCCACAAATGCAACCGGAAACTTTGAAGCCAAACTAATGTGCAGTGCTACAGGGCTTTCCTGTCTGTCTGTCTTTCTTTCTTCCTTCCTTCCTTCCTTTTTTTCTTCCTTCCTGTCTCTCTTCCCCAACTACAGTAGCATTTCTTTTATTCATAAAAGCCCCCATGTCTCAGCATTTACTGATACAGCTGCTTTGAGAAGAATCCTATTTAATTATTGTGTCTAAAATGAAACTGTTGCCTCTTTGTGATCTTAAAACCTAAATAAAGGGCTCTGATAGGCTACTAGGAGTCGGCTTGGAAATGGCCCTTGGTCTCACAGGTTACCGTCGTCTAGGGATGTCTGAGCTGTTTTTTGGATTTAGGGATAGCACAGTGTTGTCTTGTCCTCAGTTGCAGTCTCACTTGGCTCTGTGTCTGGCGCTACCAGCGTGTCCTTAGCACAGCAGTGGAACGCTGAGTGTGCAAGGCAGTGTAGGTTACCATCTTAGAGGAGAAACCGTGCCCTTAGTGTTAACGATGTGCCTTTTGTTCTGAATGCCATGTTGTAGGGCGTGCATTTTTTGGCCTCTTTAACTCTTTGAACTAGAGGTAGTAATGATGGAGGCCACCTCTGCAAAGATAACATCTTGTCTTAAAATATCTAGATTCCTAGGCCTTAATAGAAACCATAAGGCGTGAACCATCATTGGGCGCTGAGCAAGATAACCACTGGCCAGTTACACCAGGAATTCCTGTGTTTAAGGGGTTAAAGATGGTCTTTGTTGTATCTGAGCATCAGACTGATTTTTTTAAATGATATATATTTTTTTTGTTATGCTAACACTAGACAAAAAAAATCAACTGTATTTGTAAAAATTTACCTCAAACCATTTAATTTTATAGTGTGATTAATCCCAGGGCATTTGGTATGAACCAAAGTCATTCCTTTTTTTATGTGCCTGGCTCTTGTAGGGATGGCCAGGATTTTTACAATTTGGGTGCAAGGCACTTAAGCCACTTTTAAACTTACTGGGTGGTATGGAGTCATGATGACTGATTCCATCAGAATGTTAGGAAACACTAGGCATCAGTAGCATTGGGCCATATTGGAATCTTAAAAGCGTGAATTACTTTAAAGAGAACATTCATTTTTGTAATTTTTTTCATCAAGAATATTTCTGGTAAGCAGAAGATTTTTAAAAATAAAAATCAACTGATTTGGTTGGTAAAGGTTTTAATATTGCCCAACATTAAGCTGTGGTAGCATTTAAAAACAAGTTATTTGTGGACTCTGTTTTTAGGGGCTTGTACATCTCTCTGCTATGGACATAGAGGATTCACTGTAATTATACTCAGCTCAACTGCTACAGTTATGTCTAGGCAGTGACTTGGGTTTTCATCGAACAACTTAGACACGTGACTGTCATAATGCTGCAACTGTGTGTACTGAAGAACACGGGAAAATGGTTGAATGTGGACTGTGTATATATGTATGTACAGATTTCTGTGAGATGCTGCTGTCGCCACTTAACATGGAAAGTGTCCCAGGGGATTTGAATCCTAGTGGCCAGTTCTATGATACTGTATGTATTGTACAGCTGATGACAGGAGTAAGACTGTTCAGTGAATATTTGTTAAATTTTATTGTTGTGGCCAGAGATAATTTCAGAATAAAATTTTAATGTCCTACCTTAACTTTTCTCCCCTTCTCTAACTATAATTTAACTCCTCATCTATTTCTGGTATAATTATTCTTGGTTTGTTAAACCTGGAGAGACTTTAGAATCTCAGATGGCTTGAGATGTTAAAACGGTCCATTCTGCTAATTTGTTCACCAGCTGTGACTTTATTTCTTCATTATAAATAGGAAAATTCTGAGGGTTTTTTTTTTAATTAAAAAACAAGGTTTTAGGAAGAAGCTCCCACTAAATCTGAGCTCTCAAGATTTCCTATTTATCTGTAGTCATTTTGTGTTCATTTTTCTTTATGTGGTATTTGCCACATTCTATACATACCAGAGCTTCAAATTCTTTTCTCCTTCAAGCTTGCAGGCAACAAGGAAGCAGGAGTCGCCATTCTGCTCTGAGAGTTTTCATTCTTTCCAGTGCACAGTTGTGGTCGGTTATACCCAGATGCTCCTTGGTCTACCCCAGGCTTTTGAATGAGCATGCTTTTGCTGTTTTTATCCGTGGCATGCTCTGTGGTTCACATTTGGGGGTTTTGGTGGTTCCCAACATGACTGGGTCAGGAAATAAGGCTTGTTAGCTGCAACTAACTGTAGATGTGTCAAGCTCAGTTAATTCCAAGCTAAAGAGTTTGCTTACTGCTGACAACAAACAAGGTAATGTGTCCGACATCTCTGGGAAATAGTGTAGCTAAGTGTGTCCCTTGTGGCGAGAACTACCTCCCAATTTTGTTTACATCCCTCCTGCTGAAGAACTCTGTGGCTTCCTATATCTTATCCGTGGTTAGTGGGACTTTCTGAGAGAAGGGAGTGTATGAGATTGCTAAGCCCAGCGTTTATCTTCACATACAGTGCGGAGATTTTCATATTTGCTTATCTTGCTGCTCAGAGTTCGCGTCCAGTGTGAAAACAGCAAACAGAAGAAAAACTGACCAACCAAGAGCAAAACAAAATGTAAAAGTCTAAGCGGTGAGCATGGAGAACATGAGAGTCCAGGCAGATGGATAGTGTCCTTGTCTGACCCAGAAAAGAGGAGCTTCCGCGCCTTCTATCGAAGCTTTCTAAACTCTTAACTTGATGATTGCTACATCCTGTCTGAGTCCCTGTAATCACTTGCCGTTTGGAATCAGCAACTATAAAAATAAGTATTTAGACATGAGGAACTGCAAAATTGCTTTCAAAATGGCCTTAGAGAATGGTCCTTGTTGGGATTAATGTGGCTCTTTTCAAGAAGGGGGGACTTTGATTACCTTTGTGTTTGCAAAGGGCTTTAGGAGAGACCCAAAACCATGGGTATCTGTGGCTTTATTTCATTTCACTGCTTGTCCTTCAGACTTTATGCAAATAAACACTTGTCACTGGTGGTACCTCAGTCCCTCCCAAAAGAGAATTTGACTACTGTGTTGGGTATACACGAGAGAATTCTGTCTTCATGCAAAGTGGTTAGTTTATTTGCTTTTACTTGGACTTAACTGATAGGCTGTGACGGCATCCTTAGTAACTGAGAAGCAGGCAGGAACTGGCATTTTCTTGCATCTCAGGGAAGTTTAGTAAGTCCTTCAAGAGCGAATGGTAACTCTCCAGAGAGTTAAGTACCTATAATAAGGACATGTGGCGATGTATTGTAATTGCATTGGGTTTGAAAGAACATGGGAGCATTGCTCCCTACAAAGCAGAAAAGACACCCTTACAGGCCCCAGTGTCACGGGCATCATTCATCCTCATACCTTCCTTTGAGCTATAATTATCCTCAGTTCTGAAGACAGTGAAATGGCCAATGTCAAAGAGACTATAAAAACAGAAATAGGTCTAACGTGAAGAAATTTAGAAAGAAGAAAGGAATGTTTACTAGCTACCAATTTCCAAGAATATCTTTTCAATTGAGAAACCACCAAAAAAAAAAAAAAAAAAGGACTAGACATTTTAGTCCCTTTAGCCCTACCTGTAAATTTAGATGCAACTGCACACACACCCATTAATTTGCAGCAGAGCGGCATGTGGCCATTTGTGGAAAGGGTAACTGTACCTCTCGTTCTTTATTTCCTGTGTTCTTAAAATGTTCTTTTTTTTACATTTGAGTGTGTGAAGATATTTTTGACACGTTAATTCTCAGGGAATTAAAAGTTAAGTTTTACTGATTGTAGCAGTAGATAAATCTCTTTAAATTCAGTTCTACTCAGGTTCTCTACCCTTTGCCTCCATATTTAAGTAAATATAGAATGCTTACCAGGGAAATATATAGATATAAACATCTCAGATACAGTTTTAAAATACCAAATTGTAAATAAATCAGTTTTTACAAACTAAAAAGATTGTGTCTTTCCTTGCTTTCTGTAACAGGTTCTTTACCTCCTACATTTGAGTTTTAAATATGGAGATCTTTTTTTCCTTGGTAAAAATGAAATATTCTTTATAAAACAAAGACCCATGAAAGCATCATTTAATAAGAATTCTGAATTTTTAATTGTTTAGGGGGAATGATATATGATTGATTATAATCCATTCATCTAGACTTCATAAATAAGCATGTGATTAAATTGGCTAATTTGCCATCCTTTTCTCCAAAAGGCAGTGCCCTACTTATTTATCCCTTTCCCTAGAATTAAAATCATTGAACTTTCGGCCTAAGTATGTTTAAATTTAGGAAGAAAGACGTTGACGCCGTAGGATCTTTTTTAGCATCTGTCGCAGACTGCGTTCATTTGCCAAGTACTTAGTAAATGCTTGCTTGTGAAGTTGGGTCATAGGAACTAGATATGTAAAATACTGAGCAAAAAATAGACATGGATCCTGACTTTGGGAGTTGGTAGACGGATTAGGAAGGCAAGGCTCACGTAAATAATTACATGAACAAAGAGCTACAGATGTAACGAAAGTGTGAAGGAAAAAGGTGTGGCATTGAGTGTGAGCAATGGCAGAGAGGTTGGGTTGGGTTGGGTTGGGTTATATAGGTCATGAGGAGCTCAGAGAAGTTCGGTGTGAAGCAAAGCTTTCGTGTGCCAGAACAGGCCAAGCTTGTAGGTGATGTTGCAAGTTTTACATCCTTTATCTCGGGTACAAGGACGTGACCAAGGGATTTTTAAGGAGAAAAGATGGCACAAGCAAAGTAGCCCTCCTTTGCTGTCCGTAGAGTACCGGAAGAGGAAAGAGCGGATAGGAAGGCCACCTGAAAGCACTGATAAAGGCTGGGCTGGGTGTGGAGATGTTTGAAGAAGACAGAAATAGCAGATATTTGTGTATGAAAAGTAGCTGTAGCTATTTCAGCTTTGCTTCATGGAGTCAAAGGGAATTGCAAGACCCTATTTGTTCAGAGAGAATTGGAAATGTGTTTGGTTAAACTGAAGTACCAATGAACTGTAGTTTGCTCTTGAAGCCTTGGAGTAAAATCCCACTTACTAATTCCTTGGGAAAATTTTTAGATGTAAGAGATTGTGTAACATACACACAGAGGCATAGGGAAAGGTTGTACAGGCCAACTTAGCCAAATTCTGTAATAAACAAACATAATCTCCCTGGTTAGGTGGCCTCTCCTGTCCCTCCCTTCTAGAAATTAAGCATTCTAGGGATGGAATTTAGTCCTTCCTTACCTACCTGCAGAGTCTACGTTCCCTTAATATCTGAAGCCGTTGATGCTACTGAACCCTGTACATGCAAATACCTTTGCAGACCTGTGACAAAGTTTAGTTTATAAATTAGGTGTGGAAAGAGATGATTAATAGCTGATAATGGACTAGAACAATAGAGAGTGGTAAAAGGTTCGGGATTAGTACTTTCGCCGTTTGAGGTCATTCTTACAGAAGTAAAGGTGAGTTAAACACAAGCCTTGTGTCTGTGATACCCAAGGTGGCTGCATCTGAAACACAGTTGACGTGTGGAGCATATAAACCTTGGACATAGCAGATGTATCATGTCCCAGTTAGTATAGTGTGAGGTCTCATAGTACTCACAGTGATGTCCATCCTAAAATGTATTGTTTCTGAAATTTCCCATTTGCTATGCCTGTCATTGACATCAGGTACCTGAAACCATGGCAAGAGAAACCTCAAATACGGTTTGATACTGGAACTTGAAGGATGGGAGGTCGTATTTGATGTGCTTGGTTTACGAGAACAATAAAAATAATGAAAGAAAGAAAACAATGTTGCTGACCTTGAGGATGTGATGTTCGCTTTGGAAGGTCATTTGTGATGCTGCTGGATAAAGGAGCTTCAGGAGGGGTCGCAATGGGACGCAGATGGGCACAGAGCTAAGGAGCGTTTTGAGAGATGAGAACTCTTCCCATAGAGGTGTGCATTGTCCACTACATCCGAAATGTGAGGGAGCTACAGTGTCATTTGGGGCCTGACCAGGACAGAGCGAGGGAGTGAAGTATAACTCTTGGAAAGGGGCATATCACCGTCACGTGGTTTCCTCAAATGTGCGGTGTCCTAGCATTTCACAAGTGCTGTCTGTCTGGAAGGTACGAAATTGGGCCAGGTGGTACTGCCAAAGTAGACACTCGCACCTCCTTCCCTCTACCTGGGAAGATCTCATGGCACGAGGCATGGAACTGCAATGGGAGCCTGGCTTCCTTCCTTCACTCCTTCTGGGCACACACTGGCACAGAACACACAGGTGATGGTGAGTACAGAACACACAGGTGATGGTGAGTGCCAGCACAGAACACACAGGTGATGGTGAGCACAGAACACACAGGTGATGGTGAGTGCCAGCACAGAACACACAGGTGATGGTGAGCACAGAACACACAGGTGATGGTGAGTGCCAGCACAGAACACACAGGTGATGGTGAGCACAGAACACACAGGTGATGGTGAGTGCCAGCACAGAACACACAGGTGATGGTGAGCACAGAACACACAGGTGATGGTGAGTGCCAGCACAGAACACACAGGTGATGGTGGGCGTCAGCTGTGAATCATGAGAAGCACAGGAAAGCAGGACTGAGTAGATGTTGACAGGGAGGCAGGTAAAGGTCCCTTGGATGCAGAGCTTTACAGGATGTGCTATTCAGCAGGGTGTAAATGCTCAGTCTGGGAAGAGGACTCTCCAGTAGCCCTCTCTAGGACTGGATGTATCTCGTGTGCCTGGATTGTCCAAAATGGGAAGGGGGCGAGTGGGTTGTGAACTGGGCTACACAGACCGTGGTGAAGCCCCAGAGTTTGATGTGATTATACCAGAAAGCCACTGGAACAATTCATGTAACAGTTTAAGCAGCCATTCTGGATTCTGGAGAAAATACAGAGAGGAACCATGAGCAAGTTAAGAGGTGACACTTCATGAATGCAGAGCATCCTTTGTGCCTGGCTTTGAGGAGGAATTTGATAGACAGAAATAGAAACACTTCTAGACCACAGGTTTTCCTTTTAAGGTGAGCAAAGGTGGGAGAGAGACAAAGTCGTAACACAAGAGCCTTGAAGGGCTTTACCTTAAGAATTTGAGAAACTTGTGAACTACAAGTTATGTAGCTGTAACTAGACCAGAAAAGGACATTTCAAGTCAATAAGGAAGACAGTAAGAAGTGAAAAAGTAGACAAAGCCCGCCCTTAAAAATTGCATGAGAAACAAGTCGATCAAAAAGTGAATCAAAGCCATGTAAGTTAAAGCAGTAGCTTTATTTTCAATCAATAGCCAATAAAACAGCTGTGATCGATGTCTTCAAAAGACACCACAGTGCAGTGAACTCATTAGAAGTTGCGGGGGGGGGGCATAATTAACAGAACCTTCTGGAAGGCACCTTGACAATTTGCCCTAGAGCTTTAAAAACCTCACCGTTGCGTTTTCCTGCCAAGTAACCTCAAGAATATGTCTTCAGAGGAGATCCACCACGTTCATACAATTTGTGCACAGAATAATCACATCTTGTTACACAAGCCTTGTTACACTAGTTTACATCAGCTGAGGAATGCTTTAATACATTGCACTTGTTATGTTTTTATGCAATTAGAAGCAAACAAAAACCCCCACTCAAAATAACAACATATTCCACCTAAATTGAGACATGACAACACCGATTGTTCTCTTTGCCAGAAGATAGGCGCAGAGAATTGTCATCGGCACAAAGATTAGAAATGTCATTTTGTAGACATTTCATCATCGGGCTGGTGACTGATTGTCAGTCTAGGTTTTATCAGGCCAAGGGATTGCCTTTTTCCTTGTCATGGTACCCGTAGGGGCTAGCATAGCCTTTAGGGAAAACGGGTCTTCCATACAACTCCATCAGTGAGAGAATGAAGCGGCCATGGACACTCTCTCAGGAAATCTCGAGTATATAGAGAAAATGGAACGGACCAGCAAGCATCTCGGAAGGAGACTGGTGGGGACAAGTAGGAGCTGGGTGCAGATCCACTCACAGACACTGGGCACGCCTGAGAGCAGATGGAGCTGTCGAGCCCGGGAATATTTTTTCCTTGCATGCGATGGTGGTAAATCGGACGTTGATACCATCTGCTTCATCTCCTCAAGAATCTCTCCTCATACTGAGGATAAAATGCACAACTCATTTGACGCAGGCTTCAAAGCCCTGTGCTACTCAGCTCCTGCTTCTTTCTAGTCACATTTGGTTCCCTGTTCCTCTGGCCCAGTCTGCCCCAGCCCACAGCTGCCTTCTGTGAGCTCCCTTGCATGCTAACATCGCCTTTCTGATTCTGCGGCTTCCTGCCCCCTCTGCCGATGCCCCTCCCATCGTCTTTATGTGGGTTATGTCTTACCGTTTAGCCTGAGATTAGACACAGCACTCTTTCTCCATCCCCCTCTCAAAACACCAACCATATCTGGAAAGATCTTACTAGTCTGTGTGACGATTATCATTCCTCTCCTTCATTACGTTTATTATGCTACTTTTCCTTCTTAGATTGGGGGGGGGAGAAAAAATAAATAAAATAAAAAACCCTCCGGAACACCAAAGACCTATCAAAGAAATGACTCATCAAAGTCTAAAGATGAACAAATGAATTTATTTATTTGGGTTACTTACAGGCATGTGAGTGAGGGTTTACTTACAGGAGCATGGCTGTCTCAGAGATAATTATATCACTAGAAGCCCATGCCCACGTAGGAGACAACTTACAAAAGCTGTATCCCAGGGTCTCCCAGCTCAACCTGCAGGCAGCTCCACAGGAGCGTCTCTTCCACTCCTAACAATTGTTTACTGCGAATGTAATCTTGAGGACGAGCTTTATGAATCTGGTAAGTTCCATGAACTTCCTGAGTCATATAGGTTTCCTTTGCTTTCTGGGTCTTATAAACCATCCTCTCCCTCTAGGAGTGAATCCTTCTATTGGAAGAAATAGATTAACCACAAAGTGTAAATAGTATCTGGGGGTGGTGGGGGCTTTTGTTGACTTTTTCCTACTGCCTTAGCTCTTCTGTCTCCTTGTGGATACTCCTAATTATAACTGAGGATCATTTGTATTTAAAGGAAATGAGGCTGGGGAAAAATGAAAAATCAGGAATGTTATGTGTTGAAAAGGCAAATAAATATTCTTTTGAAAGCCCATCCTTTAATGTTTGGCATTGACTACCTAGAATCCTGCATTGGCATTTACTCAGGGTTAAGTCTGAAATAATGCTGTGATTGATTAGCAATGTCTGCCCTGGGCAAAGAAATGGATAATTGTACAGGAATGTCTTCTGTATTTCACTATGCATTGCTTAAATTCTAAACTTGACTCCTGGAATGTGCTTAAGACATCACTGACATTAGCTGTTAGTTAAGGATTGATCGCTGCCCCCATCCCCACCCCTTTAGGAGCCAACACAACACCAGGAACACAATGTATTAATCTCAGAACAATGTATTAATTCTCTAATATTGCATTGGCCTACATGTGTATTTATCTGGAAGGATAGAAAAAGAACAAAAAGCATTTCCTTCCATCATAATCCTCTTACTTTTACCCTTTCAGCACTTTAGTTTGTGAGTGGCCTGCTTCAAGTGTGGCCTTGTAGTGACAAGGTGGACAGAGGCCGCAGCTAAGTTGTTCTCATGTTTCAGATTCTTGCTCTCTCCTTTCAGCCTGAGCATCTGTGTCTCCCATTCCCTGAGTCATTTATTTCCTCTTGAAAACAGCAAGGCCTTTAAACCAACGTGGTGTCCCTTTGTTTCCCAATGCAACTGGTGAATAATGAGCCGATTAAACCAATGACCTTCACCAATGATCGGAGGCAACTACAAAGACACGCTCTTCCTGCTCCCGAGATCACCCCCTCTCGAGACTTCTCCTGGGCAGAGTCCTCTGTCACAAACAGCACACTGGGCTTGTTTCTTTCCTCCTTCGTGCACTATGCTATCTTGAAATGTGGGCTTGAAAGACTCACTGGCCCCTGAGCAGGATCTGCTCAGCATACATCATTTCTTAGTGTTTGGATTCATCTCTGGGCACCCGTGACTCCAGAAGTGCAGCTGTCACAGACCTGTGGTCCAGAGGGCTTGGCACCGTGGCCACTCCCACCATTTACTCTGAGTAAGTGCTGCTATTGATTGCCTCCTGAACGTAAGCCAGGGAAGGTTTGCTTTCTTCTCGGAAGTGGTTCAGGGTTCCGTTATCACTGCCTGCAAGGGTACAGTATGAGACCGCCTTACACAGCATCTTTCCCCTTTCTACCCTCCCCTCCAAGGCCAGTCTCACCGTCCTTTCCTTCCCTCGCTTGACCCCAGCAGCGTCATCACATCCAGCTTCTACCAAAGACACTGTTGTTAAGCCCTCTTAGCCTCCAGAGCCCACAGATATTGTCAGGTTATGCATCGTACAGGCTGAACCTCCTCTCTCCTGTGTTGACGTCCTCAGCCGGTGTGGCCGTATTTGGAGGCAGGCCTCCTGCTAAACGGGGCGATGCACTAGCATGCTTTGACTGGCTGACTGCACAAGGGCAGACAGTAGCACAGAGCATTGCGCTCAGGAAATCCCCATGGGGACGCTGCAGTGACTGCAAATGGACGAGGGAAACTCCACAGAATCCAACTGCAGAGCCACGACAAAGAAGCAGACTTCTCTTGTTTGAACTCCGAGTGGCGTTTTATTGTGGAGGCTGGAGCTGAGATTAAAATACACAACAGACTGCTACGTTTGCAGATGGGATGAGGGCCGAGGACCAGTTGGAAGGGGGCATTCTCCTGGATTTTCTAGGTGGGTCTAAGGGTTCATAACAATAGAAGGAGGTAGAAGGGATACATGCCTGCTGACACCTCAGTCCCAAGCTGGTTGCATACATGGGACAGATCCAATGGAATGCATATACAAGCGGTCAGTCATTAGATTGTCTTACGGGCCAGTGCTACGTAGTCTATGGTTGCCGTGTAGAGGCTGCAGAGAAAGCCCAGAGCTACTCAGCCTAAGAAAATGGAAGCCTCAGAACATCAGCATGCAATGAAGAAGCCACAGATTGAGCAAAGGGCCTAGGAGCTTCACACAGAGTGGCTGGTATAGCTGAGCCAGAAGGAGAGAGTGTGGAGCCCAGGAGTTGGCAGCATCAGAGGACACACCCAGTGTAGAAGAGTGTCCTCTCTCCCCCACTTGTATCATTTGCCTATCAGATGGAGCTGCTCACATCAGGGAGGGCCCTCTCTGCTCAGTTCTGGGAACTAAATGCCTTGTCCCTCCAAACACTCTTACAAACACACTTGGATTTTGTAGGTGTCCCTCACTCCAGTCATGGGGGATTCACTGTCAAACTCAGGGGGACCAGTGTTAAACTTCTAACCTATGGAACTGTAAGATAATAAATGTGTGTTGTTCTAAAAGCCTCTAAAAGTTGGGGCAATTTGACACATCAATAGAAAGTAGATTTTAGCCTATTAGGCCATCATATCTGCATATCCTTGAAAGGTACATTTAGGTAGTGTGCACCTATGGAGAAATTTGTTTGCTCCTTAAAAGAAGAAGGAAAGAGAAAAGGTCTGATGAGGAGAGCACTAAGGTGCCAAATCTGAGCACTGTGTGTCACCGTCACCCACATGACCTGCTGCCAAGGCCAAACAGATGAAACGGAAGCCAAGGAGCAGCGAGCATAGCATTTTCACTTCCTTTTACTTCCTTTGTCAAAATGCAGCTTTACAGCGGTATAAACCTGTCTCTCCATTTGAAGAGAATTAAAAACTTGACAACATAAAACCTGCACACAAACAGGCTTATAAAGCTAAACCCTCTGTCTGCAACAGCAGCTATTACATTGGAGACACAAGAGAGGGCTTGGTGCATTGCATAGTGTACCAAGTATGTGTGTGTTGCTTGTACATACATGTACATACATGTACATCACATATTGCTTGTACATATATATGTACATCATGCCCGTAAGCATCCATTGGGTAGGGGGTTGGGGCTCATTCTGGGATCAGGAAATGAGAGCTGTGATCCAGGACTCACTGAACCTGAAGGCCGTTCCCTCTTTCTGAACAGTCCGTTGTTTGGGACAGAATCTCACTCTGTCCCTCAGGCTGTCCTGAGCTACTGACTATACAGCCCAGGTGGACCTTAACACACCCCTCCTGCCTCTGCCTCCCAAGCACTGGGATTACAGGTATGAGCCGCCATGTGCAGTTCCCCTTAACAGAGTCTGTTTCTGAAGAAAGACACAAAGCCTTCCTTGCCTTCACCGTGGAAGGCAGTGTTATCTGTAGTGCTCTCTGGAAAAGCTTTTCTTAATACTGGTCAACTTCCTAGGAGTTCCTAGTATTCATGTCATCACCTCTGGGAAAATAAGACAAAAGAATACACGGTCTTATGGTTCTGAGCCCCCAACCCTTCAAGCCTCTCTGTTACTTTTGATTTGAGCCAATTGCTTGCATTTACTCCGGGGGTTGGGGCGGGGGGTAGAGCTGTCAATACAGGCGTTTTTAAATGCCTCATTCATGGATCACACTTTTTAAAAGAACTTCAAAATAGTATCATTTAAAACTGTGTTTCAAGAAAATGATGTTCTTAAGGCATGCATGAAATTGCATGTCCCTTATCCAAGTATTCAGGCAGCTAAGACAAGGAGATTGCTGTGAGTTCAAGATGGGCCTGGGCTAAATAGAAAGATCCTATCCCATGTGAGCAGACAAGAAACACAAAGAGATAATTATGTCCATGTCTTCACAATCAGATGTAAATATTACAGTTATGTTCTTAAGGTTTTTGTTTGTTGGTTTCTTTGTTTTGTAGTGTTTCAACTTTCCCCAGAGGTTAGAAGTGCCTGACTCTGCCAGCAGTTTCAATGACAGTATCTCCAAACACCTTTGCAACACTATCTACAAGTGTTACATAAAACAATGATCCAGCTCAGATGTCTTCTGCCCTTTTTACATGAATTTGATTTGGGGTACAAATTTGGATGAACGGCACTAACATCTTCATACAGTTTTGAGTCATTTAGATTTGGATATGTATATTTCCAAATACAACCTCACTGGAGTTGCATGTGTTTGGATAACAAAAAAACGAGGTTTATAAGCTTACTTAAAAGACAAAAGAAGCAATTGGAACAGCAGCCAAGTGGCAAAAGAAACACTGTGCAAAGAGCTCCTTGGCTTATTTTCACTGAAGGTTGCTTTGACGCTAGGCAGATGAGTTCATTATTTCTTTTGATTTCTGCCTTTGAGCAAATGAATCACTTGTTGAGGCTTAATCATAAGAATGTTTAAATTTTTGCTCTCTGACATCAGTCATTCATAGAAACCACCTGGGTTCCAAAAATCCATATTGATGGCCCCATTCTATTATGGTTTTGCATTATTCATCTACTAAATATTTGTTGAGAGCCTTTGTTTCTCTACTGCCTCTTAGGGATAAGACTTAACAATACTAGTTCCTAGCAAATAGAAATACTAATTAGATGCTAGGCATCGCTGCCAGTAGCCTCCCGATGCAGAAAAGAAAGCTAACCCATAGGCTTGTTCACTGACTAGGGCTTCTGCCAGGGATGGGATGGGTGGGACATTTATGTCAGAAGTTGGGAAGCTGAGGACCAATGCACTGACACATTGGGTGAACTCTTTCTTCTTGCTTTCCGGAAGCCCATATCCTTGCTGTGTCTTCACACAGCAAAGAAAGGGAGAGAGTTCTTTGGGAGAACAAGAGAGGGAAAGACAGTGAAAGTGGGTGATGGTAGGGGCTGGGAGAGGGACCAGGGGAAGCCTGCATCCTCTTTTCTCTTAGAGATGTCCAGTGCTAATCCCATCATAGGGCGTGGAATCTCTGATATGAGAGTGTGGGGCCGGGGACAGGCAGGGGAAGACATACATTGTGTTGATATCCTAGCATTAAGCTGGCTCCGCCCTCTGACAACTGACAGGGTATGCACACCAGCATTCAGGCAGACACTTAGACAGCTCAAGGGGTCCTGCATTACATGGCTGTGTAAGGACTCTACACATGTGCGAACTTTCCCTTTTAAGCAAGCTCCTCCCACCTGTTCTCGTCTGCCAACACCAACCCCTCCCTTTGCTCCCTTTCCTAATAGACTCCAGTGCGTTTTGTTGAGTTTTGTGGTCTCTGTTTCATCGCCTGGAACTGCCATAAACAACAACACGCTGAGTCCATAGACAGAGGATGTAACTAACTCATCCAAGGCCGAGTACCAGTAAGGGGAAGAGAAGGAATTGGCACTTAGACTCTACTGCATATTCTGGGCTTTTTCATCACTGTGTTTACAAATGCTCTTGAGTGAGGAGTTGAGTAAGTCGCCAGCAATTTCCTAACTTCTCAAAACAGAGTGAAAACTTGACCAAAGAAATGTAGCTTGTGGGGAATCAAAATTACTTGGAAAGGCATGAAAACGTCTAGCCTGGGTAGCAGTGCCTCATATTCCTAAGCCTGGTATTCATAACCAATCAGCAAGAACAAATCGCCCAACATCGCAGCGCGGATTTGCTATCATGAGAAAGACCACGTGGTCCTAAAATGGAAACACGTGACCTAACAAAGGAAGCTATGAGAGTGATGGATGTTTACAAAATGTTGTCAGGACAGAGCATATCCTTGTGATATTTAATATTTGCTACATTTGCTATACTGTGGTCCTTGGGAAATGTTTGCCATCAGTGAACTGTGTTGCTGTTGCCCTACCTGAGAGGTTTGGAAAGGAGGTGCAGGAGTGGTTGTAATTACAGAGGATACAATATTAATCTCTGTTTCGAATTAATAGTTTGCAACACAGTGTGGTCTTTCGGTCAGGCCCCGTGGGCGTGTCATTTCCACTTCAAGTAAAAGATCACTGTAGTTTAGATCCCACAAGAAGGATCTTTGTGACTGAAGAAACCCTGAAATACACTTTTATTTATATAGTGCTGGTTTTCGTTAGAAACATCATAGGATTGTTATCCAAACGCTTCACATGGTGTGGAATGTCTGTCACCAGTTTGCCTATGAGTTGTTAAGTTCGTGGCATTCAAAAACGTGGCGACAGAGCAGCAGGGTGGGCAACAGCACTCTCTGAGGGCTGTCCATGTGCCAACCTCCCGGTTAAGTGATCTTCAGATCCCATTGTAGTTATGCCCCGAGTCGCCCCTGTCAAGCAGGAAGGCTCAGAAAACCCCCATAGCTGAACCACCAGGAAGGCTAGGTCCCATCAATCCCCATACTCTTTTCTCACAGTTGTTACTACAACGTCAAGGAGCGAATGCCCCAGAAAGTCAGAGAAAGCATCCCCTAAGAACGGGTGACCGGACTGAGCCTTGAAAATTGAGTAGGAGGTCCCGACGTGAGTAAGAGCAGCCAGTACCAAGTTTCCGGCCACGAGAAAGAAGTGCTTGGCAGCCTGTGAGATAAAAATAACTTGCCAGGGCGCCAGCAGGCACCTGATTCTTGAGACACACACACAGATCCAGCTGACCCATCAGGGCACCACAAAGGCTCATCCTTTCTGCACATGCCTAAGCCTCATGCACCCTGGGCAAGTGGAGCACCACACAGCTACAGAAACTGGAGTGTTTCACACACTCTTTGGCTAGAGAAAATGGGAATGGCATGATGAAGTAATTTTCCCGAGATGGCCTCATAAATTCCAGCTAACTTTTTGTCTCTGGGTCTTCATAGCTGACATTCCAGGAATGTTACTGACATAGTCCCTTTGCCCCGAGAGTGGAGAAGATCCTAGACTTCTTATGTGTGGAGGCTGGTACGCATGCGGACTGCATGTGAGCCTACCATTTTGAACCATAGTGGGGGAAAGTGCGTTAACAAGTTTGAACCTGTAGCCTTCACCCACGCTAGACTCATGAGGCAGGTTTTTCCTGTATGGTGCCAAATCATTCCTGCTACGCCTATAAAGATGTCTTCCTTCTTATACACACACACACACACACACACCACATGCTAAACAAAGAAACGGACATGGAGAACTTCTGAATTCCTACAAAAATGTGTGTGTGTGTGTGTGTGTGTGTATGCTTAAATACATTAAATACATCTGAGAGATGTTTCTCTACATGTGACTGTAAGAAACCTATTTTATCCTATCCACAAATCTGCTTTTGAAGGAAGATCCAGAAACTATTCCAAGAAGCTACAAATATCAGGAAAATCTTTGTAACAATTGTCGATCATAACATTCATTTTGTCAACTACTGTTTAATTTTTTTAAAACTCTACCTACTGTAATAGAGTATCACCACAGCTGTGCTGTTTTAGGTTAATATACTTTTCTTTGTTCATATCCTGGTAATTTTTGAGTACTGTACGTTCTTGAATTGAGTACTGACTTTATGACAATCCCAGGTGCTTACTGAAACTGTTCATTTTTGCTCAAGAGAAGTCGGTTAGAGCTTTGAGAATGCCTTTTACATAACTGGGAAAAGCCCCTTATAGTCAGTTCAATGCATGTCTTCATCCACATAAGAGTAAATGCTTGTCTTTGTCCACGTAAGAATAGTTTCTTCCCAACTTAGTCCTCAGGGCACAGTGCCTTCGGTTAACCAAGTGACAACATCAAGAGGTTCTGGGTAACTTCTGGATGCCCTTGCCAGCATCCCTGGAGTTCTTGGATCGAAATTCTATTTTCCCACAGCTTCACAGCTTTTTAATATGTCATCATCGGTTAGAGTGTTCATACGGCTAGCGGTGACGCACATTGATCTTGTCTAGAGTAACTGCACTCTGTCCATGAGTGATGCTGTAGATAGGACTCAGCTCCCATGAACTGCTCTAGATTCCTTTGGGAAGATGGACGACACGACATTCAGAAGGAATTTACAACAGTGACACACAGGAGCTTTCAGTGAGCCATACTTAAAAAAAAAATTAACTCTGAAATGATAGGAGGATGTTAACCTAGCTCTCAGTATTTGAAAGAGCTGACAACAAGAAGAAAAATTAAGAAATTGTTAATACAGCCCTGTGGCCCAATGGAGAAGCAACACAAACATGCACAGACAGACAGACAGATGCACACACACACACACACACACACACACACACACACACACACACACACACTGCCCTAAAATAAGCAAGCAGTCATACAGAACCCCAGAGACGCAGAGGGAACACTTGCACAAGGTGACAGGCAGGTACGCATACAATACTCTGCCCCCCATACGCACACCAGACCCACAGGATGGAAAGCAATGAAAACAGCACCGGAATTTTAGGAGCAGGGGCATCAGGGAACTAGAGAGGTAGACAAATGTCTCCAAACTTAAATACTTAGGATTGTATTGACAGATTAAATCATATTAACGAGAGAAGCCTGTAGGAGGGGCCAGAGCAATTTTTCCTGGCAGTGGACCCAGAGACACAGAGGAGCAAAAGCTGGAAGAGAAGAGGGAGTTTGGAAGGGATTCATCTGGAATAACTGTGAGTCATCGCCCATGACCCTTTCCCTGTGCCACATGCTCAGGCAGAAGGAGAGGACTTGCCGTTGAGGAGGAGGCTGGCAGAGCGAAACCATGCCCAATTTTGCAGAAAGCTGGGAGAGGCTGGAGCGGGCCCAACCCATTCCTCTATTACTACAAAGTCTAAAGCAGAGGCTGCCGATGGCAAGGCCCTTCCAGGTAAAGGAAAGGCCTGCACACAGCAGAGGCCCTTAGTGATGCTGAGCAAGTTGGCTCTTCCCAATTGAAGTAGGAATTGAAAGTCTTTGATCACAAAACGTGAGAGGGAAAAGATCCGGTGGAGAAAAGCAGGCTGACCCTGGAGGAAACCGGGAACGCAGGAATAGAAACTGTCTTTGAAGTAACTCCATTCCGTACCCTCATAAAGAACAACATTTCAGTGGGAAGTATTTGTAGACTGAGAACTAGCTGCCAAGAAAAAGAAAAATAGAAACCAAATGGACTTCTTAAAACATAAAACTAATTGTCCAAATTAGAACTTTAAGAGGCAGCCTAGGAGGAAAAAAAAAGATGAGAGAAAAATGTAATTGGGAGTATCCAAAAGTCTTAATACTTAGAAGATGTTCAGAACAGGGAGATAGACAAAACAGAAGAGGAGACAAATTTCTAGATGTGAGGAAATAGAAGTTCACATTAGCAGATACCAGAAAATGCTAAATAGAGCCAATAAATATAATGAACCCAAGGCATTATTCTTGTAATATTTTAGACAGTGAGGCAAAAGTTCTGAGCTCCTGTTCCCCCTCCTTATATATCTTTCTCTGCTCAGCCATATCCTCCTGTCTCCATCTGTCAAGTGTTGGGATCAAAGGTGTGAACACTGTTACTCATCACTCTTATGTAGGCCAGGGTGGCCTTGAACGCGGAGAGATCAATCTGCCTGTGTCTACTACAGGTGTGTGCCACCACTGCCTGGCTTCTCTAGCTAACTAGTGTGGATGACTTTGCTTTCTCATACTTCAGGCAATCTTTATTAAATCATAAATAATTTATCAACACACTCATACATATCATCTCGAGAAATAGATGTGTAATTATGTTCAGAGTCATGAGATAATCCTCAGAAGAAATTTTACAAGGAAATTCTTTAAAGCATCTATTATTGACAAGTAGAACTCTGGGGGAAGAAAAAGGTAAGTTTGTTTTGAATCTGTTTCTATTTACCTTTCTACATTTCCATTTAGAGAAGGGATAATTAACACATAACAAACTACAAATGTTAAAAATTTATTGTTTCCTTTTTAATAACTTAAATTCTCACTTTCTCCTTCTCCCTCCAGCCCCTTCCCTGCCCCTTCCCTCAAACCCCTGGTATGGCCCCTCAACCTGATTTCAAATTCGGAGTCTCTCTTTTTTATTTTTGCTTCTACATCTACAGCTACACTGTTTCTGGGCTCATAGTGGGACGGGGGCTATGATGGAGAGTGCGGGACTGAGAAGAGTTGCTTACTTCTTGGTAGAGACAGGAAGAGGCTGGGTTCAAGTTTATCTTTCCAGAGTGTGTTGCCCTTCTTTATTCAACTACGTTGCACCTCCTACTGCCTGCCAAATAGTATGTTCAGATTTCGACCTTCAATGCATTAAGCCATTGAGATTGAAGCCATCATTTTCCACTTGTTGCTGAAAATGCTCTCACGGACACACAGAGGAATGTGCCTTTCTAATGCCTGAGTCATAGCTCAATGTGATCCAGTCAACAACCATGATTATCTGTTCAAATAACCAAGGGAAGGACCGTGTCCTTCATGCTCAAGCTTCCTCGGGTCTTGAAATCACAGCCTTCCTCACCGTCCCTGTATCAGTCTCTCAGATGCCATTCTCACTTTCTGCGTAAGTAAAATGCACAGTATTGCTGTGCATCCATGTTATAATGTGTATACTACATCGCTCATATGCATAAACACAATATAGTTACCCTGTCCTGGCTAGTTTCTACGACACCTTGGCACAAGCTAGAGCCAACTGAAAAGAGGGAACCTTGATCGAGAAAGTGCCTCCATAAGACTTGGCTGTAGGCAAATCCATAGGGTGACATTAATTAGTCATTGATGAGGGAGAGGCCAGCCTATTGTGGGTGGGCCTTCCCTGGGCAGGGTTCTATAAGCAAGCAGGCTGAGCCAGCTACCGAAGTAAGACAGTAAGCAGCACCCTCCATGGCCTCTGCATCAGCTCTGTCTCCAGATTCCTGATTTGTTTGAATTCCAGCCCTGACTTTTCATAATTGACAGTGACGTCAGGGTGTAAGCTGACTAAACCCTTTCCTCCCTAATTGCCTTTGGTCATAGTATTTCATCACAGCAATAGAAACTACAAGACATAATCATTGATGATTCTTTTCTGGTTTTGTCTATTAAAAATAGAACCAGCATAAAAATGTATATACAAAGCTTTCTATGAAAATGGGATTTTATTTCTTTTAGATAAGTGCCCGAGGATTGGATCCTATGTTAGCCATATGTGTGCATTTTAAAGACACTATCTATAATGGTTATTGCTAATTGTTAACTTGACAGGCTTTGGAATACTTAGGAGACAAACCTCTAGGCATACCTATAAAGGACTATTTAGCCTCTGGATATATATCTTTAAGAACAATGTTGAAGGCTAAATGTGGTAGCACATGCATTTAATCCCAGTACTTAGGAGGCATAGGCAGTTGGATGTCTATGAGTTGGAGGCCATCTTGATCTACATAGCAAATCCCAGGCCAGCTAGAGGTGCACAGTAAGATTCTACGGGCGCGTGCATGCGCGTGCGCGCACACACACACACACACACACACACACACACACACACACACACACACACATTGATTAGGTAACCTGAGGTATGAATTGCCACATAAAAGTGGGCCGTGCCAGCCATTGCATGGGCCTGGGTTCTGGATCATGGAACACGGAGAAGAGGCGCTGCCACGGGCACCCTTCACTCCCTGTTTTCTGATTTTGCATGCAATGTTACCTGCCACTTCCAGTTCCCAATGCTTTGACATCCTCTGCATGGGAAGCTGCATGCTTGAACTGTGAGCCTGAATAAATTATTCAGCTTTTGAGTTTCCTAGCTTGAGGACTGCATTGGGTTTGTAGGTTAATTCAACGAACCAGCATCATTCCAATGATTACTCTGCTGTTTTTAAAAGCCACATTTCACTGAACCCCATTCTGATCTTTGTAACTTCTATTTTTCCCTGTTAACTATGTTTGGCATGATCTCTCTCTCTCTCACTCACTCCTAATAAAGACATATTACACATCCCGTTTTCCCCTAAACTGCCACACAGATTTCAATCAATTCCTTTTGAACTTGCTTCAGTTACTGTACTTTCTACTATTCCTTTTGAGTTATGTTATTTTGTTTGCAAAACTTGAACATTTTCCAGAAAAGCTTTTTGTTATTCAATCTGAATAATAGGACACATACCTTTTTGGACTGGAATTCATTTGTATTTATTAACACATATTTTATGGCCCGGGATATGGACTATCTTGGTAAACATTCCATATGCACTTGAAAAGAATGTGTAGACAGCTGTGGTTTGCTGGAATATTTTATAAATACAAATTAGGTCATGTTCAGGGATGATCTGCTTTCTAGCTCTTTACTTCATTTTCTTTTTATTGTCCTATTGATAATTAAGATTGATTATTAACAGTTCACATACATTTGTAGATTTTGAAGTTCTATAAGTTTTGTTTAATATATTTTGAATGTCTGTTATTACTATATAAGCACTTGGGTTTGTAATATACTTTCAATGAGTTGACTTCTTTTTCATTATAAAATTTACAGCTTTTTGTCTCAGACGATATTATTTATATTATATTCTTTGTCTGGAATTATCATATCCATTTATCTTCCTTTTGTTTAGTCTATTGTGTATTTAATGTTTGGTGCTTGTCTTAGGGTTTCTATTGTTGTGAAGAGACACCATGACCACAGCCACTCTTATAAAAGAAAACATTTAATAGGGGCTGGCTTACAGTTTCAGAGGTTTAGTTCATTATTATCATGGCAGGACATGGTGACGTGCAGGCAGACATGGTGCTGGAGAAGGAGCTGAGAGTTCTCCATCTTGATCCACAGGCAACAGGAAGTGAACTGTTACACTGGGGATAGCTTGAGCATGGGAGACCTCAAAGCCCACCCCCACAGTGACACATTTCCTCCAACAAGGCCACACCTACTATTAGTGCTACTCCCTCTGGGGGCCATTTCCTTTCAAACCACCAGAAGGTTCATTACTCAGTAGAGTGGGTTCAGTGGCTGAAACAACAGAAATAGATTTCCTCACAGTACTGGAGACTAGAAATCTAAAAGCAAGGTGCTGAGTTAGAGTTAGAGTTTGGTGAGGTCTTTTTTTTTTTTTTTTTTTTTTTTTTAGCTTGTAGCTGACTGCCTTCTTGCTGTGTCCTCAAATGGTCCTTTCTTTTATAAAAGGAGAAGAAAAAGGGAGAAAGAGAAGGAAAGAGAGAGGAAGGGTGAAGGGAAGAGGAGGGTGGAAGAAGGAGGCGGAAGGAAGAAGAGGGAGAAGGGTGGAAACAGGCAAAGGCATCTTTTTCTTCTCTTACAAGGGAATGAGCTTCCCCCTTTATAACCTCATCTGCCATTAATGACCTCTCTCTGAATATGCTCCACCCACATTCAGGGTTCCAAGAGAATTCTGGAAGGACACACTTCAGTCCACACTAGCAAGGTATCTATCTTCCAACTTTCCACATTTAACTTTTGATTTATTATATGTAAAGTGTATTTCTTAGATATTATAGTTTAGATTTTGCATTTATTAACCCAGTCTTGTAAAAGTCACTCGTGACGACTGCATAACAATCTCTAACATGATAATTAATGTACTAAAACTTATTACTTAACTGTTTACTCTCGCCTTGCTCCCCGTGTAATTTGTGGAAATTCTCCCATCTTTTTCTCCCTTCATCTGGGTTATTTTCTTTCCCATTTCCTGTCTCCTCTGGCACATTGGTTCTTTGTTGACATGCATATGTGAGTTTTTACCTTTATTTTATACATCTATAGCTCATCATACTCTGTCTGCAAGAAATACTTTTTCAGGTCTCATATGATATTTTTATAGTCAGACTTTTCTTTTGGGTCTACCAAAATGTCACAAAAAGAAAATGACACAGACTTATTATTAATTATGAAAGATTGGCCTTAGCTTAGGCTTGTTCCTGACTATCTCTTATAACTTAAGTAAACCCTTATTTTTAAATCTATGTTCTTCTGCTTGCTTATTACCTCATCTCCATTATGCCGACCCTGGTTATTCTGCATCTGGCTGATGACTCTGCCCTTCTTCTTCTCCTAAGTCCTCTCTGTCCCCAGAAGTCCTACCTAGCCATTGACCATTCAGCTCTTTATTGAACCAATCACAGTGACACATTTTCACACAGTGTAAAGGGGTATTCCACAATGTATTTTGCACAGCATTCTTGTAGAGCATTGTTGTTGGAATGCTCTATAGGCTCAACATGTTTGAGCAGTTGGACCCCAGCTGTTGGGGCCACTAGGGAAGGTTCTGGAACCTTTAGGTGGCAGAGCTTTACTGGAGGAAGTGAGTCATTGGGGTTAGACCCACGGGCTTTATAAGAAGGCTCTATACCCTGCTTACTCTCTACTTCCTGAGTATGGATGCAGTGTGAGCAGCCAGCCTCTGCCCATGCCATGATGCCTTCCCTCCCAGTGTTCATTTCTTCTTTCTGGAACCATGAACCAAAATAAACCCCTTTCCCTTGAGTTGCCTTTATGAGGGCATTTTATTACAGAAAAAGCAGAAAACGCAAAATTTTTAAAAAAAAATAAGATAAATTGTTCTACTTGTACTTCACTATTCTTTTTTCCCTGTAAACTTTAATCTGTTACCTGTTACAGAGGCAAGCCCCCTCTGAGTGATTTACTCAATGACTTGTTATGTATTTCCTAGCCTGACTGGTGGACATGGCATGGCTCTCATACGTGAACATGCTGCTATCCTTGTTATCCTTCAGGATGGACTTTTTGCTTGGTATCAGAGATAGATGATATAGACATGGTTAGAGATATAGATGATATAGATACATATGTGTGTGTGTATGTTTATATCCTGATATGTACAGGTCGACCAGTAGTCTGATAACTGCTTGAGAGCAAATCTGTAGAGGCGCCGCCACATCTTTTCAGGTAGTTGAATGGCTATCTCGCATTAGCTGATTAAAAGCTTATGGAGTGGAACTTGGCCATCCTTCTCACTACATTTCCTGTAAAATGGACTGTCACTGCCAACATTCGGGGTGGATTGGGGATTGGTTGGCAGTTCCGGCAAACCTTTGAGTGACTAATTAGAACGCCAGTGGCCCTTTCTCCATTAGAAATGCCAATGTTTGTGTGGTGACTTTTCATTGTTGCTCATTTGTCTCTCTGTTAATTTTTTTTTTTTTTGAATGAAATGGTGACACTGTGGTTAAGATGGCTCAGTGGTTAAGAGCACTTGTTCTTACAGAGGACCGGGGTTCTGCTCCCTTTACTCACATAGTGGCTCATTCATAACTCCAGTTCCAGGGGACCCCATGGTCTGAAATCTTCTGGTTTTCACGGAACAGCAGGCACTCACATGGTGCATATATATTCAGGCAAACACTTATGTACATCAAATAAAATTAAATATGAACATTAGAAAAAAGAAAAGAAAGAAATGATGGGGAAAGCTTGGAAGCAAGGAGTAAGCAAAAAGCTGAGAGATTGCCTCTTTGACTAAAAACACAAAGCAGTGACATATTTCCACCAGAAAGGCTGTACCACCTCTCCAAACAGTGTCACCAACAGGCAGCCTAGTGCTCAAATATGAGCCCATAGAGGCTCATTTCTCATTTCAACCACCATGAAATATTTGATTTATGTGTTATGAATATTTAGAAAAAATAATAAGAACAAAACTATGCCCACACCACAATTCCAGTTGTATTACCTACTCACTCTATTTTCTGACTATTGACCTAGATTCAATACCCACCTTTCTCTCCAATATGATGCTGTGCCTCTTTTCTTGGGCCATGAAATTTTTGTGGGTCTCCCTCCCTCTTCACACCCACATAAAGAGACCTCCCAGTCCTGTAGAGCAAGGTGTCCTGGTATTTGACTTCATCTTTTCTCTGAGCTCATCCACACCACCTGCTTGGAATCATACAGTCTAAGCATCCTGTAGCTTTACTTTTCTGTACTATCTGAACGTTTGTGATGGCTGACATCTGAGAAGGGGGAAACCTCAACTGAGAAAATGTTGGAATCACATTGGCTTGCGAGCAAGTCTGTGGAGGCATTTTCTCCATTATTGAATGTTGTGGGACGGCCTAGCCCATTATGGGTGCTGCTACCCTTGGGCAGGTGGCTCTGTGGGGGAGAGGGGGACACAAAGAAAGACGGCTTAGTATGACTGAGCAAATCATTATCCGGCATTACTCTACGGTCTCCACTTCTGTTCCTGGCTTCCTTTGATGGCCATAACAAAAATACCAGCCTTACCAAGGCGCTTTGGGTCAGCATTGTATCACAACACTAGAGAGCAAACTAGGACAGCTGTCTATTTCTACTCCATGCTGTCCCGCCTGTGTCTGTGTCATAAGCTAGTTTTCAAAGTCCTTGTTTGAACTCACCTCCCTCTCTTTGCATCATGACCGTGCCCCTCTCGTCTCCTCCACTCTTACTGAGCTCCCTCTCTGCCTCTTCTTTGGAGACAGGGTTCTATTGTTTCTTCCTTTTTTACGTTTCCTCTTTCTTCCATGGATGTTTACGATGTGCTTGCCTCGGGTTTTCTGGGCTATGACACTGGACAAAGATAAGGAAGCCAAGAAGCGACAGTGCCGCCCTTCCTCCTTCAAGCAAACCTAACCCTTGTCTGCCATTCTGCATTCTCAGTGATGTTATCTGCTCTCTGACCGCCTTTTCCAATTCCTACCGCAACCTGAGTTTTTTTTTTGTTTTGTTTTGTTTTGTTTTGTTTTGTTTTGTTTTGTTTTCAGAACGCCTAGAACAGAGCCGGGCACACAGTGTATGTTTGCTGAGTAGCTGTTGAGTAAAGAATGAAAGAATCAACTGTTGGTTGGTTGGCTGTTATGACTTCGGCTGTTTGTTCTTCATTGCTGTTTTGGTTCCTGGAAAGTTTAGTTCTCTGCTGATCACGAGTAATGCTTCTGGGTGGTCTCCTTCCGCTTATTACACTATACGGAGATAGGGCCACGGAATGATTCCCTGGAGGAAGGGCTGGAGGACCTGGGCTTTCCATGTCTATAGTATTTTTTTTTGATTTTACCATGTGTCTTGATGTATTTTCTCGAGTTTTAGAAGATTGTGCTTTTGTGTATAGAAAAGATCTAGTCAAAGACATTTGAATATTAAAACTGTAATTTCTTAGTACCTTAAATTTACTTTGTAATTCTGATTAACTCCTAAGGCAAGTCATTTTAATATAGCTTTTAAAGCATACTTCCACTTGGTTAAACTTTGGCAGGTTAAAACTCTCTAGTTATAGGAGTAAAGCATCATTTAAATTGTTTTAAACTTGTGAAAAACATTCATAATTTATCAAGCAAATCAGATGCTTGGCAAGCCCAACTTGAACTTTAACAAGAAAAGAAATAAAGGTCTTGTGCATCTAAAAACCCACCTCTAAAGATACACTGCTGCCATAGCCTACATTTTCAATGGCTCCTCCGTTATGAAACCTTTGAATTAACAAACTAAAATTAATAATACAGTCCAGTTAAACTTTATCAGCGCCTCTGATGCTAACTTTTCTTAAACATTACTAACACCTTTTCAAGCTCATGTATGGTTATATTTAATGTTTTATAGAATATATTTTGATCATGTAAGACCCACCCACTAAAGAAGCACAAAATGCACCTTCTGTTCCTAAGCTTATTCAGCATGTATTACAGCACGGGTCCAACTGGATCACAATCTTCACACTTAATGATAAGCTTTCTTGTGACTGTAAAATCTTCTCTTAAAACCCCCAGGTAGGTTGCAGTTAAGTGTGATGAAAGACCAAGGTATAGTTACTTAGTCATCACAAGTTCAAGACCAAGAGATGGGTCAGAAGACTACACATTTCTAAGATGATTTCAGTCAAGCCACAGGCAGACACACTAGACATTGCTCCGTGACACTAGCTACCCACTCTTCTGTTAAAGATGATGTGGCAAGCTCTGCCCATCGGCTGTTTTAACACCCAATGCACCTCTGTTCAACTGTTGTAACACCCTACTGTGTGTTTTTATTTATTCGCGTCTGAACAGATAATTTTGCATCCCACTTAGACTGCCAAAAAATCATTTTAGACTCTTCATTTCCTTCTCACTTGTCTTCATTGATTATTTTAGTTTTAAATTGAAAATTTTAATTTCAATTATCAAAAAGTAATGTGTCTGTTCAAATTGTCAACTCATTCTAACGTCTCTAGAGGTGGCTGCTTCGGTGATGGCTGAATGGCAGCTCTCTCAATCTCTCTGTCTTCTCTCTTTCTCACTCCTCCCTCCATCTTTTCATTTCCTTCTCCTTCTTTCTCTCTCTACTTCTGAATCCAGGTTGGTTTCTGCCTGGACGTTTGGCTTCCGTCTTAGTGTCCGTCCCCCCCCACACACACACAGTATAGCAACAAAGCTCCCCACAGCTATAGGATCACACGGCTCTGACAACAGGCTTGAGTTAAGTATTCAGCCATGGACCAATCACTAAGGCCTCCTTGATTGACATATTCGAAAGAATCATCCAGAGATGAGGAGGGGCGGTTCTTCGCAGTAAATGGATGCCAGGCAGATGCCCTCCACGGTGCAGAGTACATTCAGACAGATTTATGAGTTTCGTGCGCGTTTATGAGTTTCGCAGTGCTTGCTGCCAGCTCGGAACCTTGTCTGTCCTGAATGGGAAAGCAAGCATCTGATTAAACCATCCCCTCTGCCTTGGCGCAGCGCAGGCATCTGATTAAACCATCCCCTCTACCTTGGCGCAGCGCACCGTTTCATTTCTGCATCCCTCGGTTCCAAATCCACCTTCTACTTTTCCTGGAACCGCTAATGCATTACGATCTCTATCCAGGTCACACAGGCCTCCGGTGTTTGTTTTTAGTGTCGAATCATCAGTGAGCTTGTCAGGAATCCTGGCCTCTTCATTACAGGTGTGCATTCTCCAGGACCACTCCTGATTCCCAGCTGAGCCAAACTCTTAGGGAAGTAAATCACGTTCATATAGGCCTATCCCAACTCCTGCAATAAATCAGCCTCCACTGTGTAATTCAAGTCAGCTGCTTTGAAAGGGAATCCTCACGAGATTTCCCCTCAAGGGGTCTTTTGGCCAGATGATGAAGAGCTGTCTTTATTATCCCCATGTTCTGGAACGATGAAGATGATAATGGTGGTGGTGGTGATGGTGAGAGCAAACATACTATTATTTACTGAGTGAACTGGTGCCCGTGTTATCCTGACAATGTGCTGCTAGGCACAAACTCCTTTTATACATAGAGGGAAATGGGTTCCACTTATAGCAGGGTCCTCAACCTTCCTAGTGCTGTGACCTTTTAACACAGTCCCTCATGCTGTGCTGACCCCCAGTCGAAAAATCATTTTCATTGCTACTTCATAACTGTAATTTTGCTACTGTTATGAACTGCAATGTAAAATCGTTGTGTTTCCCGACGGTCTTAGGTGACCCCTGTGAAAGGGTCATTTGACCCTGTAAAGGGGTCACTACTCACTGCTTGAGAACTGCCACACTAGTGATTTATCCAAGGCCACTATCTGATATGAAGCCTAAACTGTCCCGGTTATTAGAAACATGGAACTAACATCTTCATTTCCCTCCTCTTGTTCCTTCTTTATTGTATGGATTTTGCTTTGCTCTTCCTCCTGCTCCAAACATGATGGTGCCCCACCCCCTTCTGCTAACCCCTTAATAGATCTAAACATTCAATGATGAAATAAATAGCTTTGCAATGAGGTTATAGCCCAATTTAAACTTATGCTCCCATGGTGATGCCCATTAGATGCCTTCAAAGGTCTATATAAGGAAAGGCAGGTGTTAGTATTCCCATCTGTAATATAAGAAGACCAGGCATAAACTAGGCATGATGTTGCATGCATGTAGCCAATGCCAATGCTCAGGAGGGTGAGGAAGGGAATTTTAAGTTAAAGGCCTGAATGTGTGCGCTACTGGAATCAGGCTTTTTCCTGTTTACTATTTCTTATCAGCATTCTGTGATTCTTAATGCTATAGAAGAATGAGTAATTAAGGGCTTTCATTGGTTCATCTATTCAAGAGGCATTGACTACGGAGGATGACTCAGCCCCCCACCCCATTTTTATGAGCGCCTCAAAGAGGACAGACATGTCAAGGGCACACACATATACCAGAATGAGCCACACATTATTAGGGTAGTACGAAATAGTGTTCTCAATTGCTATGCCATTAGAAAACTCCTGTTTGCCCCAAGAGAAGATCTGAAATCCAGGGCTAAGCAGGAAACCATGGACAAGGAACTTGAGAGACAGGCTGTATAAATCCTCAGCCACAGGCTAACATGCTGCCTTCTGTTTCCCGGGAATGATTCCACAAGGCAACTTACACCATAGTAAGCATCAAGTAATTTAGACCAGCTCTTAATTGGTATGCAATTGATTTGTATATTTTGAAGTAAATTCTATTAGTATGCAAGCACTAATATTGGATTAATTCATTTAGACTGACTGCCAGTGTTTTACAAGTGACTCTGGGTGACTGATAAAGTAGGAAGTTTTGGTAGCCTGGGGAATAGTATTGCTTTTCCTGGACATTCAATGGTAGCCCACCTGGAGTGGGGTGCATTACAATTTGTTTGTTTATTTGAATTTGAACTAAAACATGGGTAGAAAATATCTGTTAAGCTGTCAGGGAACTCATGAATAAGGGAAAAGATGGGTGCCATTCTCTGTACCTGATTGGGAAGTTAGTCATCTTTCAGTGATGTAAATAAAACGGAACAAAACAGCCTGTCCCTACAGTAACCCCCAAGTGAAGAAGCATGAGTGCAGGGTACAACAATGCCACCAAGATGAAAGGCAGAGCTGCTGGTCTTGGAAACATGTGATTAGCAATAAGCATTCTTGTCAAGGACATCACCTATGAGCCTTGATGCTGAAGGCCAATGATGTTGGAGGCTATGGCTACAAATCCCCAGTTGATGTACTATTAAGCGTGGCAAAAGATTTTTTCCAACGATGTATTTCTTTTTATTTTATTTTCTTTGGTTTTTCGAGACAGGGTTTCTCTGTGTAGCTTTGGAGCCTGTCCTAGAACTCACTCTGTAGACCAGGCTGGTCTCCAACTCACAGAGATCTACCTGCCTCTGCCTCCCAAGTGCTGGGATTAAAGGCATGTGCCACCACTGTCTGGCTGATATATTTCTTATTGTTTTGTGACAGAAAATAGCATCTTCATCATACTTGAAATGACCTATTCTTTTTAAATATCTTTGCATGAGAGCATCCATCTTCATTTTAACCTTAAAAAATAGATCATGTCAAGAAAGAAAGAAAGAAAGGAAGGAAGGAAGGAAGGAAAGGAAAGGAAAGGAAGGAAAAGAAAAGAAAGAAGGAAGGAAGGAAGGAAGGAAGGAAGGAAGGAAGGAAAGAAGGAGAAGAAAACTATCTACATTGGCTAAAAGGTGGATAAAGCTTGGAGTCAAGGAGCAGCCCTTGCATTGTTGTTGGAAACATATCCATCATTGAGAATACACACCAACCAGACCATAGCTCTAATCCACAAACACAACTGCTATTTGCTTTTGTAAATAAAGTTTTATTGATTCACCATCAAAACAGTTCACTGGGCATTGTCTGTGGTCTGGGGCTGTGTTTATTGCAGTATTGAACTTAAGAGAGGTAGCAAAGACCAGAGAATTTAAAATTGCTTTGTAGCCACTAGTGCAATAGTGGTACAAATATTGTGGGAACAACCAGTACCTCCTCCTCCACCTCCTCCACCTCCTCCTCCTCCTCTTCCTCTTCTACTTCCTTCTTCTTACTCCTCTTTCTTCTCCTCTTCCTTTTCACTGCAGTTAAAACTGGATCCATACCTGAAACAGTTAAGAGACCAAGACCTTGAGACTAAATAAGTCACGGGCCTTGGGGAAAAATCTGCTATTGTTCTTCCAAATGAACATAGCAATGAAAAAACTCCTGATGACATTGCTGTACTCATAGACCAGTGTGTTGCTAAACCCTCATCAGAGAAGCTTCTTCTTGGAGTAGATGGTAGTCAGTTAAAACAGAGACCCACAACTGGACAACTTGCAGAAAGCGAGAGACTTTGGAACACTTAGCTCTATGAGAGATGTCTTTATCACACCACTCCTTCCTACTCCCAGGGATTTGTTTGGGAGAGGAAGCAAAAAGATTGTAAGAGTCAGATAAAAATCCCAATATAGAAAGGGGAAGTAGGTGGGCACAAAGTTTTACCCCAAGTTATTTGTAATTGATATCTGCCAAAGAGAAGGAAACACAGTTTCCTTTGATGGAGTGACACTGGGTAAATCAATCACACTCCAGGGCAGCCTCCCTCCCACCATGCTCAGGAGTTGTAAGCCAACACAAAATGGACACACACACACACACACACACACACACACACACACACACACATACCATACCACACCACACACATATACTCACACATACACACACTCACACACACACACACACACACACCACACACACACACACCACACACACACTCTCACACACACATATACTCACATGCACACTCACACTCACACACACACTCTCACACACATATATTCACACACACACTCACACTCACACACACACCACACACACCACACACACACACCACACACACACACCACACACACACACACACACATACACACACACATATTCACACACACACTCACACACACACCACACACAACACCACACACACACCACACACACACACACACACACACACACACACACACACACACACACACACACACACAAGCACTCAAGTGCTTTTGTGATTTTTATTTTTTGGTTTGTTGCTGAGAGAGAGAAAGAACACAAAGTTGGAATAGGGGAAAGAGTATGAATATGATCAAAATATACCAAAACATTTTTAAAATAAAACATTTTAAGATTACTGTGTAGCCCCTCAACAAAAATGAAGCTTGCCAACATCCATCTAGTAGAAGGATGTCCCTTTACAAAAGTTTGTATGTACGTTTACTCTTAAGCTAGAGCATTCTCCTAGAAGATCCTGAATGAAATCGCTCCAACGTGGTTTTGTGATTGTACATCATGCTGATTGTGGCCATTTACTCCAGTAGGTTAACATCTGTTAACTGGAAATATTATTCTGTAGAACACAAATATGAACCGGTGGAGGCAGCACAGTATGAGAGGCAATGGCCGTTGAAGCTGAGAGGCCATTGAAACCAAAGGGGTGGCTACAGCCAGCAGGCATCCTCGCTCACACGACACGTGTACATCTCACAGCTGTGGTGCTAAGAGGCAGATGGCTTGGCATGGCACGGGTAGGCTATGCCAAACAAAAATGAAAGCATGGGGGGAATTTTCTGGGGAAAAATGTTTTTCCTTACAAATCTGAAATATTTTCCCTTTTATGTTACAGTCTCCCATTCCCTTGTTCAAAGCAATATAGCCCCGCTCTCTGCCAAAACCATTTAGTTTTTGGTTGCTGCACAAGTGAAGATAAATTCCTTCACCTGGTTCGCTCAGATCTTTTCTTTTTTAATGAAAGTTGAAATGAACTGAAATTGACATTGAAATTGTTATTATGTTTAAAGGTGTGTGTCGTTGAAGGCAGAAGCATCTCTAGGCACAGTGGGCTCGTTTAGTCCCTTATATTTGCTGTTGCTAGGGATCTTTCCCATGCTAAGAAGCCCTTTACCTGATCTTGATCTCCAGCCCTTTCAGGGTCACGATGCTATGCAGGCTGGCTTTGAACTCATGCTGGATCCCAAGCAAACCCTCTAGCTTGCAGCCCTCCTGCTCAGCACCCAGAGTAGCTGCTATTTCAGAGTTGTGCCCTCAGGCCTGGCTAACAAACACAGTACTTGCAAGGCAACGTTTTTGGTCTGGACTATTATGATTTTTCTCATCATGGAGAATGATATAATATTCTTGCTTAGTCATTTACTATTCCTGTGGCCTAGGACTGGGACTGTGGCCTAGGTTTTGGGACTGGGAAGGGTTGTTCAACAGGAGCAACTGGCATGGACAGACAGACGGAGGACTGCCTGGCACTGTGAATGGTGCGGAGGCCACTGTCATCTGCTCTTGTCATCAGACCCTCCAAAAATCTGCCTGGAGGCCTGAGATAGGGAAGCCGCCCTAGGAGAGAGGCTTGCAGGCCGCAGAGCAGAGGCTGGCTGTGGCTTTCAGCTTTATATGGGTTTCTATAATTCAGATTGTTCTGTCCCTTCCCCACATAGCAGGGATCACACGACGAGGTGAAATAAAAATCTTGCCGTGTGTGCAGAAACTCCAATGTCAGAGTGCCATGGCCACTTTCCAATTTTAAACGTATCACCAGTGTGGAGTTTGGGGACATGACTCAGTCTGGAAAGTGCTGGCTCTGTGAGCGTGACAGCCTACGTTTATCTCTCTAGCATCCACTTTAAAAGCTGGGTGTGGTGGCATGGGCTGAGACAGGGGAATCCGGGGACTCACTGGCTACCCGGGCTAACCAATCAATGAATTCAGGTTCTGTGAGATACGGGTGTCCCAAATGATAAGGTGAAAAGTGATTTGTACACTTGCAGTTGACCTCTGACCTGCAAGCACGTGCACACATATACACGCACAGAGGACCTTGCCTACAGCCCCAGAATCTATTTCAAAAGCCCAAGAGAGGGGGTCTCTGTGGCTCTAGCAAAAAGAAGGCAAAGGCAGGTGGAGTCCTGAGATCTGGCCAGTCCGTCCAGAGAGCTCCAGGCTGGCGAGTGACTGCCTTCACGCACATACACGTGCTCCTACTACACGTACGCATGCATGCATGTGCACGAGAGTATGAACACACACACACACACACACACACACACACACACGCACACACACACACACACACACACACACACGCACACACACACACACACCTGGCATAATAAAAAGTAAAGAAATGCCAAAGCAAGCTTCAAACCAATATAGTGTACATTTAAGAAACTTTAACACATTCATTAAGAGAATGCATGGCCTGGCAATCTGAGTCATCCTTGCACTACACAAGAGTTTGAAGGACATTACTAAAGCACCCACAACTCTGCTCCAAGGAGGTCTGGCAGAGACCACTGGGAGAACAAAGCTCTAAAACTCACAAGAGCAGCTCAGAGGGTATAACACTTGCTGACCAAGCATGCAGACCTGGGCTTGGATCCTCAGCACCCACATAAAACACCAGATATGATTTTAAATCCTTTCTGGAATGGAGAGGTAGAAAAAGGAGACCCCCCCATGCCATAGTTAGGGTTCCCATTGCTATAAAGAGACCCCATGACCATGGCAACTCTTACCAAAAAAAAACATTTAATTGAGGTGGCAGCTTATAGTTCAGAGCTTCAGTCCAGTATCATCGTGGGAGGGAGCATGGCAGCGTGCAGGCAGATATGGTGTTAGAGCTGAGATTGCTACCTCTTGCATGCCACAGGAAGTGGACTGAGTCACACTGAGGGAAGTTGGAGCAAATGAGACTTCAAAGCCCGCCCTCACGGAGACGCCCTTCCTCCAACAAGGCCACACCTCCCAATAGTGCCACTCCCTATGAGCTGGAAGGGGGGGAAGATTACATTTAGTTTACCACACCCTAGCAGCTCACCAGGCAGCCGGTCTAGATGTTCGGTGAGTGCCAGGCTCAGTGAGAAAGCCTCGCTCAAAAGATAAGGTGAGGAATAATTGAGGAAGACATCTGATTTGATGGCTGCCCTGTAGATGAGCAGGTAAGGATGCTTATACCCACACTTATGTATATGTATAAGCATGCACTTGCCTGTGAGTGCGCGCGTGCATGTGGGTGTACACATAATCACATACACACAGGCACATACGCACCAAAACAAAACAAAACAGTGATAACAGATATGGTTAAAAGTTAAGATGTGGTACCATAAGAGAGTGAATGTAAATGTCTCTTATCCAGACAGAGATAAACAGTCCACGACTATCTTGTCACCATGCTATGACAAACTTCCAAGCAGGATGACATATGTTACCTAGTTACCTACTTGTCTCCTGACTTTGAAAACTACCAGGCAGAAGCCATCTAAGAGGGGAAGGATTTTACCTCGTGCTATCAGAGGGTTCAGGACATGGTTTCCAGCAGGATATCCTAACAACATTGGGGTGCTCTGTGTCACCACAGATCCAGAAGCAACAGATCTGTGAGCAGAAACTAAAGCCTTAGGAACCACAAGCCAAAATAAACCTTCCCTTCTTTAAGGTCACCGTCTCAGGCATCTTGTCACAGTGATGGAAAACTGGAAAAAACAGGGCTCTTAGCATTTTTTGTCTCCACTCTCCCTTCTACCAGCCAATCTAACAAAAGTAAGGGCTTTGCAGCAGCTAGGAATATTTGGTAAAACACCGTGCAAGTAAATTCACAGAGGAAGACACAGAACTGCAGTATTTTTAAAACTCTTGAAATTCATCAATCCATTGTTGAACGAGACGCAGGGGACGTAGGGCTGCTGGGGTTACAGTGAACAGATCAATGGGGTTCAGTGCTTATGGCTAGGAGAGATATTAGATACACAGATTATTATCTTCTTACAATGTAACCTTTTTCTTGAAACGGGAAATGACTACGGGAAGCACAGGAATAGGAAGCTCCATTCATCTTCGCAAAATGTCAGATACGTGTAATTCTTTCCTAGATCAACAGTCAGAATCCCACGTGCCTCTGTGTGCCCCCTTCTTCCCCTAAAGAACCCCATCCCAAGCAGGGTGATGATTAGCTCCTTTTATTCAAGGTCGCATGTGAGTGATTCTGTCCTGTGTATAGTCATCATTTGATCCTGCTATCCTCGTATGCTATCTCACCATATGCCATTACACATTGATTTCTGTATGCACTCTATAAGTGGGTATTTGGGTTGTTTCTGGGGGAGGGAGAGCATTTGCAATGAGCACTTTCATTAGCATTCACATACCTGCCATTTGCTGGATATGGATAAAGAAGTACAGTTCTGCTGGGGACATGCATCGGGGTGGAACCATTGAGTTGTGGGCCAGGGGATATTCAGGTTTTCTGGATGAATCGGCTTTTAAAGTCTGCCTTCTGTTGTTTTCCCACTGAGAAGGCATATGGACACTTCTTCACTATGATTTTTTAACCTATTTTCATATGATTATTTTCTGTTGGGGTGTGCTCTCTTGCAGAGTCTACTCTGACATTTGCTCATTTTCATATTGAGTTCTCTTTTCTTAAAATAATTGACTTGAAGGCATTCTTTATATATTCAAGATAAAGAGCCAATAACAGATACATGCATTCACAATCTCTTCTGCCAGCCCACATCTTAGCCTTGCTACTGTTAATGGCGCTGAAGAACTGAGGTCAATGAAATCCAACTGGTCTGTATTTTGTCCCTTTAAGAATTTTGCTTTCTGTGTCTTAGGAAATCTTTGTTTGCTAGGGGTAGTTCTCCTACAGGCAGCTAATTCAAGGTTGGGAAATTGTGAAGCACTCCGCTCCCTGAAGGCAGTTTAGATGAAGGGGCCTTCAAGGGGGTCTGCTTGTGCCCATGGCTTCTTTGTGAAGATACACTGTGTTGAAGAACATTGAAAAGAATCCAAATGACTTCGTCACTTGCAATTCCCCAAACCTGCACTAAAGGCAGAATATATTGCGTCACAGAGAAAAATACAAATTGGATGTAATGATGACGTATTCTACAAACCTAGGCATTTCAGATGTAGGGGTTGGGGGATGTGGGACAATAGGTAGCAGTGTAAAGAATTCCTACCATGTCCTCATAAAAACATGACTCCTGTGGATGCCACGTGACATTGCTGTTATTTTTATGCTAGTTAATAGCCAAGCAGAAGACAAGGTGTTACACTTGGGCCTCTATTCATCACAGGAGACATTTAAACAGATGTCTCTTCTAGCTAGAAGACCTGGACAGACCTCGGAGAGATCTAAAGAGTGAAGAGTAAGGACTTGAAGATGAAAAAGAGTGAGAAGAGGTTCGTGCAACTTCAAGGAGCCGAGGAAGGTCTAAGCCAATAGCCATCAAGGCATCGAGGCTCTCGCCCTGGCAACCACAGGTCGCTGAGTTCTGCCCAGAACTTGCATGGTCTTAGAAGCATCATTGTAGACCCTGCAGATGAGAAATCTGCTCGTTGACTACTTGATTTGTCTTGTGAATGGGGAACAGAGCAATACCACATTGGACGACTTCTTCCTCTTCCTCTCCCTCTTCCTCTTCCTCTTTGCTTGTGTTTTGGGGGAGGGTTTTTTTTTTCCAAGGCAGGATTTCCCTGTGTAGAACTCACTCTGTAGACTAGGGTGGCCTCAAACTCAGAGATCTGCTTGCATCTGTCTCCTGACTAAAGGCATATGCCACCACATCCAGCCTTCTGACCGATAGGGCTTTGCACTAGTAAACAGATATCAGGAGCTGCTAAATTCCATGCTATCTGTTACACAATGAAAAATAGAAATAAAACTCACGGTGAGACCTGAATAGGGAAAAGCTGTCTTACAATGTGACCACAAATTTGAAGAAAAATAAAGGACATGGGAAATAAAGGATTTATTGCACGCGTGGCAGTGCGAGATGGAGTATTAGAAGGCAGTAAGGACGATGAGTGACACCACACCACCCTGAGAGTGCACAGAGGACACAGGCAGGACGAGATTCCACTGTCGGGATCTGTCATTTGTTGTCGTTGTTGTCTGGGAAATAGGATCTCACTAGGTAGCACTAGTTGGCCTGCCCTGGAACTCACTATGTTGACAGGTTGGGCTTAAACTCTCACAGATCTCTCTGTTTTGACTCCCAAATGCTGGCATTAAAGAGGTGTGAGCCCATGCCCGGCCTGCTTTGGTTGTTTTGAACAGGATGTGTGCATGTAACTCTGGTTGGCCAGCGTCTCACTGTGTAGACAGGCTAATGGCACTCACAGTGATCCTTTTTGCCTCTGCCTCGGATGAGGGGATGATAAATGTGGACCAGCAAGGCAGGTCATCACACTGTTGTTCTAAAAATGTTCTCGAAGAATTATTAGTAGCTTCCACATTGTGTTCCGCCCAGAAATTCTATCATAATTATCAGTGTGTCCAAACATTTTAAAATAAAATACTTACTGTTCTCATTCCATGAACTTACAGATCTGGGTGAGAGGGTAAGTAAAAATCCTGGAACTTTAAATTAATTTTTCTTAAATTTTAAAATATTTATTGATATATTCATCTGTCTGTGTTGTGAGTTGTTTCTCCCTGAATAAACATCTTTCGGCCTATTTGTTTATCCTGACCCTTATTAAACCACAATACCCTCCACAGTGTGTGTGTGTGTGTGTGTGTGTGTGTGTGTGTGTGTGTGCAGGCATGCATGCTTTTAATATTGTTATGTCTTGGCATTCTTTGTCTTGTGTTATTTTGTTTTGGTATTCCTTGTTTTATTATTTGTTTACTTTTGTTTTCGTTTTTTGGTAGTGGTTTTGTGTGTGTGTTTTGGTTTGAAAGGGAGATATTGAAGTTGGATGGGGAGGGAGGTGGACAATCTCTTACAAGAGTTGTTGGAGGAGAAAAGAATATGATTCAAATATATATTGTATTAAAATTTTAAGATGAAAAAGATCAAACTGAAATAAAGGGGCATTTCTGTGCTACAGCCTCTGGGTGGGCCCCTCCCCCAAAGTCAGTCTGTAACCCGCCTTAGACTCTAGAAACCATTTAGTCTTTTAGAACTCTGAAATTCTCTTGAAATAAAATAGCTCATAATATTGTCTTTATGCTGGGAGAAGATCAAAGGAAAACAATTTTACCTCAAGGTAAATTTACAAGGCCACAGATAAATTTCCTTTTTAAGTTTTCTTTTTGCTACCTTTTGCTCAGGTAGTGATCCCTCCCTGCCTAATTTTGGCTAACTGTGAGCATCCTTGGGCGCTAGAGAGCACAGCACCCCCTCAGCTCATTCTGAATACCTATCTCCGTGGCTGGAGACCTGCAGCCTCTGGTGCTTTCCAGAGGGCCCCAGCTTGCTTGTTTGTAGCCACCAGTCCTGATTCAGCCCTTGAAGGGAATCCCAGCTGTGTGCGTGGGCCCCTTACGCCAAATTTGAGGAATTCTCTGGCATCTGTGTCCCGGCTTCTGAATCCCTCAGGATACAGAGTGGGATGCCTGGCAGGAGGGTCGGCTCTCTGCAGTCCACGGAGGGAGCCCTGAGCAGGCAGGTGTGGAGGCTGAGAAAGAAGTCAGAAGTTCAACAACGTGTAACCCATCTTTCCCAAGCCTTTCCATTTGTAACAGGTGTTTTAACATCTCAGGGTCTCCTGTTTTTCTGGCGCTGTCATTATCTTTCATCTGAACAGGAGGAGTCTCCCCAGTGCCTTAAACCCTTGGAACAAAAGGTAACCTCTGTCTGATTCGGTTCATTTAAAAAGAGGTGCCTTGGAAAATTGAGACACCGGCCCCACAGGGCCGCACAGCCCCAGAAACGATTGCCATGCATCTCTAGGGAGTAGACCCTGAAGGCAAATGCATCTCGCTTGGCTTTCCCGGCAATTTCTTCTGCGGCTCCAGCTGTGCAGGCTCCAGAAGCTTGGGTCTGACACAGGCCTGTGTAAACAGCTGTGTGTTCAGAATCCAATGCCACTGGCTAACAGCGCCAGAGGCTCAAGGCTGGGTGTCTCTGGGAAACATTCACGGAGCACAACTGACAACCCCAAGTGGCAGAGGAAGGGGTA